>CATNUO010000106.1:1947500-2351521 GCA_951215215.1 Andrena trimmerana
GTACGTGGTTATGGGCAGTCTATACAGTGTATAAAGGGCCCCGTAGCCCAGTCCCCAGTTCGCTTTGGCTATTCTCGCGAGAGCGTTGAATAAATTCAAGCACTTCTCGGAGACCTTCCGCACGTGCGTGTCCATTTTCAGGCCAGTCTCGAGGTGCACTCCTAGGTACTTGATCACAGGTTGCATCTTGATTCCTCTACCGTTCAGGCGGATGGTCGGTGGTCTCCGTATGTCGAGGTCACACTTGACCAACAGCATCTCGGTTTTTTCGGCTGAAAGCTGCAATTTCTTTCTCCCACACCACTCCGAAACCGCGGTAACCGCGGCCTGGCCCCTCACTCTGAGAGCCTCTCGCGAGTTCCCAGAAACGATGACCAGTACGTCGTCGGCGTAGGCAATGGGCTCGCATTCTAACTCCTCGGATGACAGCACGGCCAGCAGGTCATCGAATACCAGATTCCAGAAGCTGGGACCCAGTATCGAGCCCTGCGGGCACCCCTTTGTGACGGATTTACTCACCGATTCTTGCTTTCCTATGATCTGCACCGACCTTTCGGAGAAGTATCTGTCCACTAGACCATATAGGTTTCGCGGGCAGTTCCTCCTCTTCAGCTCGTACAGGACATTCGGCCACCATACGTTGTCGAACGCCCCCGAAATGTCGAGGGCAATTGCGAGAACGTAATTCTCCTCGACCTTACTCGCGACCACCTCGCGGAGTTTGACTATGGCGTCCTCCGTCGACTTTCCTGGACGGAACCCATATTGTCGGTCGGAGGACAGTCGATGGTCGGGGAGGAGCGGCGCAAGACTCACAGCCATCAGTCTCTCTAGCAACTTCCCCACCATTGACAGCAGGCAGATTGGGCGATACGACTTCGGGCTGCTGCGATCTCGATCCGGTCCCTTGGGGATCGCAATAATATTCCCTACCTTCCAGCGGGTCGGAAATACTCCCAAGTCGAGGCAGCCGTTGCAGAGTTTGAGGAGCTCCTCCCGGAGGCATCCCCAGGACTGCTGGATTACCTCGACTTCGACCCTGTCTGGACCCGGGCATTTGCCTCTCCTGAGTCTCGTTACCGCTGCACAAAGTTCCTCCTCCAGGAACGGTGGCGCGGCTTCTGTGTCCGGTTGAACAGCGGTCTCGTTACGGATCCACATTTGCTCCGGCGTTTCCTCGCGCACCTCGTCATCTGGGACGAGGGCCCTCAGCAGCGCCTCGGCGGTGGACCTCCAAGACTCCGTCTGTTCTCCATCTGCAAGCACCAAAGATGAAACGGCCTCCTCACTTCGTAGTTTCCCTAGGGCCGCTTTGGTTGCAACGCCCCACGGCTCGTCGTTTCCCTTTTCGGTGACAAACTGGCGCCACGTGTTGTTCTTCACGTTTGCCACCTTCTTCTTGTAGACTCTCCTGAGTGTTTTCCATTCTTCCTCGTAGATTCCTCTTGTAGTCGGTTCCCTGGTCATCTGAAATTTCCGCCGCGCTCGATGGGACGCTCTCGTCAGTTCTGTAAGTTCGCCCGTCCACCACGGTTTGGACCGGTTATGCCATTTCCTTAATGGTATTGCAGCGTCACAGGCGCTGGTCAATACTCGTTCGAAGTGTTCGGCCACACTCTCAACGTCCTCGGTACAAAGGATTTGAGCCTCAGAGAGAGAGTGCTTCTCTTGCATTAGGACTCGTTGGAACTTGTCCCATTTGGCATTCCTGGTGTTGTACCGTGGTTTCTGGAACGGCCTTCTAGTGCCACCGTTATTGAGGTCCAGTCTGGTTTCGATGATTCTGTGGTCGCTGGAGGAACCGCTCTCGTGCACCTTCCAGGTACTCATGAGCGGTATCGCTTCCCAGCTCGCCAGCGTAACGTCGATGTTCGATGATCCCCGAGTACTCTGAAACGTGGTGGGTTGTCCCGGCTCATTCAGGACTAGCAGATCGTGACGCGCGATTAGCTGTTCCAGCTCCTCGCCGCGACCGTCTGTTCTCCCACTGTGCTTGAGGTGCGATTTCGCGTTCGCGTCCGCCCCAATGACCAGTATTCGATCCTTGAGTCTCGTCACGATCCTGTCCAAATGTGCCAATCCAACTCCAATATCCACCGATGGTGGGAAGTATTGGCTCACCACGTATATTTCCGCGCCGTCAATAGAGATCTGGACACAGACGCAGTGCGTCGTGCACAGATCCGAGATTTCTAGCACGGTGAATCCTCGGTTGCGGACGCAGATCGCCGCCCATGGCGGTTGCCCCACGTTACCGCGCGAGATCATCCTTGCACCGTTGCCGAATCCTGGTATGTGTCCATTGATGCTGTATGGCTCCTGCATCAGGAGGATGTCAGCGTCCAATTTCTCCATCTCAGATCGAACCTCGTGTGGCACTAATCTCGATCGCTGCATATTGTGCTGCAGGATCTGGATTCCTCGTCCAGCCGTGTAGTCGCCCTTAGCAGTGGTAAACCGTCCTGTTCACCGACTTCTCGAGAGCCTTCCTGTGCGCGGGGCACTCCTTGCTCGATGCTGCGTGGCCCCCTTTGAGTCCGAAGCGCCTGCAGTTAACGCAGACGGCGGACTGTGTCTTCTTGGGGCACGTTTTCGCCCCGTGCCCCTCCTCTGTGCAGTGGCTGCATACCTCCTCCTTGTGTCGGCAATGTTTGGCGATGTGCCCGAATCCTTGGCACTTGAAGCACCGGCTGACTGCGAGAAAATCGCGCACCATGCATGCGTTCCACCCGAGGAAAACTTTGTTCGCCTCGAGCAGCTTCTCTCGCAGCTTCGGCGAAACTTCGGCCACCCAGTTGGTCTCGTCGCTGTCCTTTCTTCCTGTCCTGAAACATAAAGAAAAGTCCCCGTCATTCTCTATACCTTCCGTTGCTTTCGCGTTTTGTTTACACATGCTTTTCAGGATGTCATTTTCAGACATCTCCCTCGGGACGTCGAAAATGATCATCCTCGGGTTTTTGACCGTCGGTGTCCTGGTCTGCAGTCCAGCGTCCTTGAGCTTGGGATTATCCACAAACTCTTTCAGTGCCTCCGGTGTCGTTGTCTCCACGGCAATGCCATTGCCGCGGATTGGCTTAACCGCCTTCACCTGCATCCCCCTCTTTCGAGGGTTCACCAGGGTGAAGACAGCCTCGCGTGCCTCCTCGCTCGTCTTGATTTTCCCCTCCTCTCCGTCCGGGAAAATCATGATCACGTTCCTGGGTGGCTGGACTGCCGAGGGCGAAACCTTCGCCGTGTTAATTTTCACCCTGTCTGCGTAGGACAGGGTGACTGGGGTCTCCGCCTTCTTCGCCACCCTTTCCAGGCATCTCGTCGCCTGGAGAGATTTCTGGACGGCCCCGCTCAAGGCCCCCTCCGACTTCCTTGCCTGAGCGTTCGCCTGCTCCAGTTTTCCCTCCAGGAAACTGCTCCTGAGTAGGGTCTCCTGCACCAAACCCCTCATTTCCTTGAAGCAGCGCAAGATAACGATTGCCTGCTCCTTATTGATCTTTTTGGCAGGATCCATGTAGTACGCAAAGATCCTGTCTTCGATCTCGCTGGCCGCCTCCTTGGTGGAGGTAATATTCCTCTCTTTCTTCGGTGGTTCCTCCACCGTCCTTCCCTCCTTCGCTGGTGGTGGTGCTGCCGTCTCTCCTGTCCTCTCCTTTGGTGGTGGTAGTGGTGGTCCTCCTTCCGTCGTCTTCCGCATCTTCTTCTCCTCCTGCGGTGGTCCCGTGGACTTCACTGGCGTGGTGCTCGCCTTCCTCTTCGCCGTCTTGGTGGTCGCCTTCGTCGATACCGGAATCCCGGTGACAGCCTTGAGCCGCGCCTTGGCCTCCTCCGCTCTGAGCGTCACGCTCGGTGCCATACTGAAGTGGGTTCCCCCACTCCTGTCCTTGCTGCGTGTGGTGGGGCGCGCCCCACCTGCCGCTTTGTCCGCTGCCCGGGCGGCGTACGTGACCGACCGATGCCCAAGATGGCAGCGGTGACGTCACCGACTTGGTTTTTCCCACCGCTCGGCGCCGACGCTCCGGATGCTATTTCCTAAAACAGAAAAATACCGAATCTCTCTTATTACTGGCTCGATTTGGTCGCTCTCGGCGTCATATAATTCGTTCCTATATTCTACGCTGGGCGTTCGCAGATATCTCACACAGAAGTGGAGACACCCGTCAAAGCCCACTTTCTCTCTGGAATTTACAATAAAAATATTCCCGTCACACTGCCACGCAGCATTCACCCAGTCCTTGCACTCTTATAATTGCTGATACAAGTTCCAAAGCAGACTACAGAACAGATAGCTCTCGTCCGACCTCAACGTTGACGTGGCCGATGACGCTTGGGTCGTCCCAAGATGGCGGCGCGTCGGCGTCGTTGGAGGATCGGATATTAAATCTATCCTAACTAACGCTATTTTCGTCCAAATCAAATGGCGAATAGCTCCTCCTGTTCGTCTCCTCGAACTGAGCTCACTGCCGCAGGCACTCACGTGTATCTCGCTCGGAAGCAAAGATATCAAGCGAAAACCCGCACGGCCGACCCACGGACACGAAAATCGCACATCTTGAAAAAGTTTCTGAAAAATTCTCATTACGATCGGCACACAGTAAACACAGACACGAAAAGAACACTCCTAGCACGTGATTTGATTCGCGAAACTCCACGGACTCTATGCATAAATGCTAGAAGTCCTTTGTAAATCCACGGTCGCGTCACTTCCCACGGTCACGACTCAGGTAGCAGCGGAGTGGTGCGAAACACGTCCGTCCCTTTCGGCGGTCAGGTAGGAACTGGTAGATAGGGACATGTAGTGTCAGCTTAAAAGGTCCAACGGACGCGGCGCACCTCGGAGTTTCCTCCATATCACCATTTGAGCTTTGCAAGATGGAGTGAGCTTTGATCACTCCCAGCGAACCACCGTGCAGGCCACAGGGCGGCCGGAAACAGTTAAGGAACTGTGAAGACCACACTTGACCCATTGCTAGCCACCGTAAGGAATTTTTATTTCCAACGAAACCGCTTGGTACCGAAATATGATACATTCGTTCCCTTGGCAGTGGTTCCCCTAGAAAGTAGATAGGGACAGGTAGTGTCAGCTTTAAAGGTCCAACGGACGCGGCGCACCTCGGAGTTTCCTCCATATCACCATTTGAGCTTGCAAGATGCAGTGAGCTTTGATCACTCCCAGCGAACCACCGTGCAGGCCACAGGGCGGCCGGAAACAGTTAAGGAACTGTGAAGACCACACTTGACCCATTGCTAGCCACCGTAAGGAATTTTTATCTCCAACGAAACCGCTTGGTACCGAAATATGATACATTCGTTCCCTTGGCAGTGGTTCCGCTAGAAAGTAGATAGGGACAGATAGTCTTACCTCCTCCAACCCTTATGATATCTCTGGCATCATGATATTTAATTGTGTTCCTTATTGTCTTGATTCTCTCCTACACATCTTCAATTCTGCTGTCCTATCCGGGTCCTTCCCTATTGCTTGGAAGCATTCTTTTGTTTATCCTATTCCTAAGTCAGCTAATCCCTCCACCCTTGATTCTCTTCGTCCTATTTCTCTTACGCCTTTCCTGTCTAAGGTTCTTGAAAAACTTTGTTTTGTTCAACTGCTGAGGTACTTTGACTCTTGCAGTGCTATTCCGCCTTTCCAATCGGGCTTTCGTAGAGGCCATAGTACGAGCACTGCGTTGCTCCACATCTCGGACACTGTACTTCGTGCGTTTGACTCGCGTCGCTTAACTTGTATCACGTCTCTGGATTTTTCTAAGGCGTTTGATACAATTGACCACAACTTGCTGTGTGCCAAGCTAGGTTATCTTGGACTGTCGTCTAGTGCCCTGTCACTTCTTAAATCGTATCTTTCACCGCGCACCCAGCAGGTTGTGCTCAAACGCTCTCTACCGCTAACTTCGTCTGTTAGACAGACTTCTCGTGGGGTTCCGCAAGGCTCTGTGCTAGGTCCGCTTCTGTTCAGCATTTATGTGTATGATTTGCCTGCTGTTTGCAATCATTGTCAAACTTATATGTATGCGGATGACACCCAACTTATCAAGGTTTTTGATCCCAGCTGTGCTGATCAAGCCAAAGCCGAAATTGAAGCAGATTTACGTCGACTGATACACTGGTCTGAGTCCCACGGTCTCCAGCTAAATCCCACCAAAACCACTGTCTTGGTTGCTGGTTCTCCTTTTTTCCTTAGTAACCTGTCCTCGTTCGACATATCCTTTGGTTCCTCTGTTCTTGGTGTGCAACCTGTATTAAAAAACTTAGGTGTGACCTTTGATCCCCATTGGTGTTTTGACCGTCATGTTGCTGTGTTGTGTCGATCTGCCTTCTCTCGCATGCGTTCCCTTTACCCCTCACGTCGTATATTATCTACTAGCACGAAGCTCTTGTTGTGTCAAGCCTTAATCATCTCCATCTTTGATTATGCTGATGTAGTGTATGGTCCGTGTCTCTCCTCTTCACTCTTGTCTGTTGTCCAGCGTGTACAAAACTCATGTCTTCGTTTCTCTTATAATGTTCGTAAGTACGACCACATAACGCCTTCTTTCCAACGTTCTGGCTGGCTAAAGATGAAGCAGAGATGGATTTTCCATCTCTGCTGTCTGGTCTATAAAATTCTAGCAACTGGTACGCCGAGGTATCTGTATGAACTGCTTCGCTCCAATCTGTCCATGCACTCTAGCGGTTCTATGTCAACGAGACGCTGTTTTGATTTGTCTGTGCCTCACCACCGCTCTTGTAAATTCACTGCGTCCTTCTCCTACATATCTTCCTATTATTATAACTCCATTCCTTCTAATATACGTTCTCTGTCGTCGTTTGCCTCATTTAAACCTAGTGCTCGGTCTTTCATCCTCTCGAGGTTTCCTATGTAATTTGCTTATTCTTATTCTTATCTTATTCTTAGTTTCGCTTATTTTATTTTATTTTTATCTTATTTTATTTTATTGTATTTTATACTATTTTATTTTGTTTTCTTACCTTTTTCTTACCTCCCAACGGCTTTTTAGGTTAGGTTGTAGAGCAGCAGTTAATGCTGAACCTCGCCTACTCGTCATTGTAATCTTAATTGTAATGGTGAAATAAAGACATATAATAATAATAATAATAATAATAATAATAGTGTCTGCTTAAAGGTCCAACGGACGCGGCGCACCTCGGAGTTTCCACCATATCACCATTTGAGCATGCAAGATGGAGTGAGCTTTGATCACTCCCAGCGAACCACCGTGCAGGCCACAGGGCGGCCGGAAACAGTTACGGAACTGTGAAGACCACACTTGACCCATTGCTAGCCACCGTAAGGAATTTTATCTCCAACGAAACCGCTTGGTACCGAAATATGATACATTCGATCCCTTGGCAGTGGTTTCGCTAGAATGTAGATAGGGACAGATAGTGTCTGCTTAAAGGTCCAACGGACGCGGCGCACCTCGGAGTTTCCTCCATATCACCATTTGAGCATGCAAGGTGGAGTGAGCTTTGATCCCTCCTAGCGAACCACCGTGCAGGCCACAGGGCGGCCGGAAACAGTTAAGGAACTGTGAAGACCACACTTGACCCATTGCTAGCCACCGTAAGGAATTTTTATCTCCAACGAAAGCGCTTGGTACCGAAATATGATACATTCGATCCCTTGGCAGTGGTTTCGCTAGAATGTAGATAGGGACAGATAGTGTCTGCTTAAAGGTCCAACGGACGCGGCGCACCTCGGAGTTTCCTCCATATCACCATTTGAGTATGCAAGGTGGAGTGAGCTTTGATCCCTCCTAGCGAACCACCGTGCAGGCCACAGGGCGGCCGGAAACAGTTAAGGAACTGTGAAGACCACACTTGACCCATTGCTAGCCACCGTAAGGAATTTTTATCTCCAACGAAAGCGCTTGGTACCGGAATATGATACATCCGTTCCCTTGGCAGTGCTTTCGCTGGAATGTAGATAGGGACAGATAGTGTCTGCTAAAAGGTCCAACGGACGCGGCGCACCTCGGAGTTTCCCCTATAATAGCATTTAACCCGCGAGATGTTAGTTTTGACTTTCCAGCTAGCCATTGACAGGGGAACGGCGCGCAAGGATGGTAATGCGCGCGACTTGGAAAAACCCTGCCCTCATCCCGTTAGGGAATCATTGGACAAGTTGAGTCTACCCCCGGAGGGGGAAGCGGCTCGTTTAGTCAGCCCTGCACGTCGAGGACGACGCGCAGAGCTGTCCAGTGGGGACCACGGGGAGGTAGAGCCGCCAGCATATGCTCGACTCCAGCAGGACGGATTCGGCTAAAGCCTCCTCCATTACACCTTACAGCCACGGTATATACGGACCGCCTGCATTGACTGTCAAGGTGAATACTGACCTGATTTCTATAGGCCTATCGTTGTTGTCCGGTTTCTTGTTCAAGGTCCTTTGCACGCAGAATATCCCTCGCGGTTCTTGAGAATTCTGCGAGGATGTCCTGTTGTGTTAGTCGATGTATTGTCGGGGGCCACTGGAGTCCAATCTCACGCGTACGATTCCGGAGTGTAGATAGGGACAGAGAGTGTCGGTTTCAAAAGGTCCAACTGACGCGCTGCGCCTCAGAGTCTCCTCTATAGCAGCATTTAAACCTTGCAAGATGGAGTGAGCTTTAATACCCTCCTAGCTAACCACCGTGCAGGCCACAGGGCGGCCGGAAAGCAGTTAAGGAATTGTGAAGACCACACTTGACTCATTGCTAAACACCGTAAGGAATTTTTATCTCCAACGAAAGTGCTTGGTAACGAAATATGTAGATAGGGACAGATAGTGTCAATGAGCGCCGCGAGCCTAAAGCTTGCTCTGTGTACCGAGGTTTTCTAGAAACCTATACCATCGATGTTATAATATAAGAAAAAGGGGGGTTTGGTGAAACCACTGCGAAGGGGCACATACGTAGGTGTTCTGTATGGCAGACCCGGAAAAACCCCTCCTTCACCACTTAAGGATCATCAGGAGGGAAGAACGTCCCAGAGGGAAGTGACCCATTTGGCCGTTGCGCCTGCATTCTTCAACCGAGGTATCGGAATGGAAGCGCATCGTTACCAGTGGGGACCACGAGGAGGCTGGGTCACCAGCGCTAAGCTCGCTCTTCGTGCGGGCTCGTATCGTTATACGAGAGTTTAGCAGTAGCTTGCTACTGCTTACCGTTTTGGCACGATTTATCCGTGGACAAATCGCCCGCGCTGCCTCAACGGTAATTTCCTGCGTAGGTTGTGTTCCTCTGGTTAGTTGTCTGATAGACTTCCTGTAGGTCGTCTGCGGTAGAATGTCAATACTGTTGAATGCTGTTGGCTTAGTGGTGGTGTCCTATTTCCTCTTCTCTGCTTCTCATGACGTGTGTTGCGAAAATCGTGAAATGGTTGAAGATTTCGTTTCCTGTAAGTGCACTGGGTTCACATGGCCACTGGAGATCGTTGCTTCTCAGGCATCTGATTAGATTTCTGCGCTCCTCCAGATAGGTTTCACACTCAAATAGAATATGGTTTATTGAGTCCGCCTTGCCACACGAGCAGGTGTCCGAGGTTAGGATTCGGCGCTTGAATAGGTAGTCTCTGATCTTACCGTGTCCAGAAAGGAACTGCGTGGTGTGGAACGTTAGGTTTATCCACGTTGATGATAATCTTCTCCTAATATTATTGAAGAACGCATAGGTGATTCTTCCGGTGCTGGATTGGTCCCATTCCATTTGCCATTTGTCCAGGATGAGATTTCTTATTTCTTCCTTGGCTCTCGTTTCGTTATACTCTTCTGCATTTGGTGGTTCGATGTTTACATCACGATTTTGATATGCTTCCCCTCTTTTCACGTGGTATAGTGCTTTCCTCTCTATTAGAAGTAATTCTATCGGTATTTCCGCCGCGAGGACTCTGAGTGCATCATTGGATATGGTGCGATATGCTTTGATCACTCTCAGGAGGGCATGTCGTTGTGCTTGTATTAGTTTACGTTTGTGGTGTATATTCATTTTATCGCACCATCCGGCAGCTGCATAAGTTACTACGGGTATGAAAACTCCTTTGTATAAGGTGCGCATACTCTTATGGTTTAGTCCCCATTGGGCTTTGGCAATATGAGATAGACTGTTGAAGACATTTCTACTTTTCGTGGTAATGTAATTAATGTGAGGTGTGATGTTGTATCTGGTTCCGAACTGAATACCAAGATATCGGGCTTCTTGTGGCATTTTCAGGGATTTGTTTCCGACTTTTACCGTAGGTGGCCGTTTTATGTCCAAGATACCCTTAACAAGCAACATGACTGATTTTGTTTCTGAGATTTGTAGTTTGTGCTTGGAGCACCAGCTTGTGATGGCTTTCGTCACCTTATTTGCACTAAGTTCTAGTTCGCGCCTGGAGTTCCCAGAGATTAGCACTGCCAGATCATCTGCGTACGCTATGGGTTCAAATCCCAGCGATTGGATCATTACGATTACTTCGTCAAACACAATGTTCCAGAAACTTGGACCCAGCACGGAGCCCTGGGGACAGCCCTTCGTAGCCATTTTTTGAACCACCAGGTTGTTATCCGATATGCAAACGGATCTTTCAGAGAGGTAGCTTTGTATCAGCTTATATAGGTTTTTTGGACAGTCGCGAGTTTTTAAGTTGAACAGTATGCTTGGCCACCACACGTTATCGAAAGCTCCCGATATATCGAACAAAAGGGCTATGGTATATTTGCTTGCGGATTCTTTAGTCAACTTCCTCATTAATACTATGGCCTCTTCTGTGGTGCGTTTCTTTTTAAACCCGAACTGTCGATCAGAGGATTTCGGATGATGGTGAAAAATTGTTTCCAGTCTACCGGAGATGAGTTTCTCCAGCACCTTCCCTAGGATCGGGAGAAGACATATGGGGCGATATGATTTAGGGTCGGTTTTGTCCTTATCATCTCCTTTGAGGAGGACTCTGATATTTCCTTGTTTCCACTTTTGAGGGAATATTCCATGCTGCAGACAGTTATTTAGGAGGTCCGATATTTTTGTGCAGAGTGTAGGCCAGGAATATTTAATTACTTCTGCTTCGATGAGGTCGAGACCAGGTGCTTTTTTGTTTTTAAGGGAGGCAATAGCTTCCCTGATTTCTAGATATTCAAAAGGCGTGTAGATAGGGACAGAGAGAGTGTCGGTTTCAAAAGGTCCAACTGACGCGCTGCGCCTCAGAGTCTCCTCTATAGCAGCAATTAAACCATGCAAGATGGAGTGAGCTTTAATACCCTCCTAGCTAACCACCGTGCAGGCCACAGGGCGGCCGGAAAGCAGTTAAGGAATTGTGAAGACCACACTTGACTCATTGCTAAACACCGTAAGGAATTTTTATCTCCAACAAAACCGCTTGGTACCGAAATATGATACATACGATCCCATGGAAGTGGTTTCGCTGGAATGTAGATAGGGACAGAGAGTGTCGGTTTCGAAAGGTCCAACTGACGCGCTGCGCCTCAGAGTCTCCTCTATAGCAGCATTTAAACCTTGCAAGATGGAGTGAGCTTTAATACCCTCCTAGCTAACCACCGTGCAGGCCACAGGGCGGCCGGAAAGCAGTTAAGGAATTGTGAAGACCACACTTGACTCATTGCTAAACACCGTAAGGAATTTTGATCTCCAACGAAACCGCTTGGTACCGTAATATGATACATACGATCCCGTGGAAGTGGTTTCGCTGGAAATGTAGATAGGGACAGAGAGTGTCGGTTTCGAAAGGTCCAACTGACGCGCTGCGCCTCAGAGTCTCCTCTATAGCAGCATTTAAACCTTGCAAGATGGAGTGAGCTTTAATACCCTCCTAGCTAACCACCGTGCAGGCCACAGGGCGGCCGGAAAGCAGTTAAGGAATTGTGAAGACCACACTTGACTCATTGCTAAACACCGTAAGGAATTTTTATCTCCAACGAAAGTGCTTGGTAACGAAATATGATGCATTCGTTCCCTTGGCAGCTTTTCGCTGGAATGTAGATAGGGACATCTAGTATAGCCGTCTTGGCCCAGAAGGGGCGCGCTCTTCCTCAGGCTTTCGCCTATACGAGCATTTGGCTTGCGTGTTGGTGTTTGCAAAATTTAACGATCGTCGCGGACCGCTGCCAAGAGAAATTCGGCGTAGATGTTCTGTCGAAATGGAACTTGGAAAAACCCTGCCCTCATCCGCTAGGAATCACTGGACAAGTTGGATCTGCCCCGAGGGGCGGCGGCTCGTTTAGTCAGCGTTACACGCCGCGGGGCGACGCGGAACGCTGTCTAGTGGGGACCACGGGGAGGTAGAGCCGCCAGCGCAAGCTCGATCCCGGCAGGATGGCTTTCGCCGATAACGCCCCACCCGCCACAGTGCCTGGGCACTGCCTGCATTGGGGGTCGGGGCGATGTAGATAGGGACAGAGAGAGTGTCGGTTTCAAAAGGTCCAACTGACGCGCTGCGCCTCAGAGTCTCCTCTATAGCAGCATTTAAACCTTGCAAGATGGAGTTAGCTTTAATACCCTCCTAGCTAACCACCGTGCAGGCCACAGGGCGGCCGGAAAGCAGTTAAGGAATTGTGAAGACCACACTTGACTCATTGCTAAACACCGTAAGGAATTTTTATCTCCAACGAAAATGCTTGGTAACGAAATATGATACATTCGTTCCCTTGGCAGCTTTTCGCTGGAATGTAGATAGGGACAGAGAGTGTCGGTTTCAAAAGGTCCAACTGACGCGCTGCGCCTCAGAGTCTCCTCTATAGCAGCATTTAAACCTTGCAAGATGGAGTTAGCTTTAATACCCTCCTAGCTAACCACCGTGCAGGCCACAGGGCGGCCGGAAAGCAGTTAAGGAATTGTGAAGACCACACTTGACTCATTGCTAAACACCGTAAGGAATTTTTATCTCCAACGAAAATGCTTGGTAACGAAATATGATACATTCGTTCCCTTGGCAGCTTTTCGCTGGAATGTAGATAGGGACAGAGAGTGTCGGTTTCAAAAGGTCCAACTGACGCGCTGCGCCTCAGAGTCTCCTCTATAGCAGCATTTGTAGATAGGGACAGAGAGTGTCGGTTTCAAAAGGTCCAACTGACGCGCTGCGCCTCAGAGTCTCCTCTATAGCAGCATTTAAACCTTGCAAGATGGAGTTAGCTTTAATACCCTCCTAGCTAACCACCGTGCAGGCCACAGGGCGGCCGGAAAGCAGTTAAGGAATTGTGAAGACCACACTTGACTCATTGCTAAACACCGTAAGGAATTTTTATCTCCAACGAAAATGCTTGGTAACGAAATATGATACATTCGTTCCCTTGGCAGCTTTTCGCTGGAATGTAGATAGGGACAGAGAGTGTCGGTTTCAAAAGGTCCAACTGACGCGCTGCGCCTCAGAGTCTCCTCTATAGCAGCATTTAAACCTTGCAAGATGGAGTTAGCTTTAATACCCTCCTAGCTAACCACCGTGCAGGCCACAGGGCGGCCGGAAAGCAGTTAAGGAATTGTGAAGACCACACTTGACTCATTGCTAAACACCGTAAGGAATTTTTATCTCCAACGAAAATGCTTGGTAACGAAATATGATACATTCGTTCCCTTGGCAGCTTTTCGCTGGAATGTAGATAGGGACAGAGAGTGTCGGTTTCAAAAGGTCCAACTGACGCGCTGCGCCTCAGAGTCTCCTCTATAGCAGCATTTGTAGATAGGGACAGAGAGTGTCGGTTTCAAAAGGTCCAACTGACGCGCTGCGCCTCAGAGTCTCCTCTATAGCAGCATTTAAACCTTGCAAGATGGAGTGAGCTTTAATACCCTCCTAGCTAACCACCGTGCAGGCCACAGGGCGGCCGGAAAGCAGTTAAGGAATTGTGAAGACCACACTTGACCCTTTGCTAACCACCGTAAGGAATTTTTATCTCCAACGAAAGTGCTTGGTAACGAAATATGATACAGTCGTTCCCTTGGCAGCGTTTCGCTGGAATGTAGATAGGGACAGAGGGAATCTCGTTAATCCATTCATGCGCGTCACTAATTAGATGACGAGGCATTTAGCTATTTTAAGAGAGTCATAGTTACGAGCGCCACCGGGGGGTCTGGGGGGGGCTGGTCAGGCCCCCCCAGCCGTCGGAGACGGGACGCTAAGCGGCTCCTATCCCCGGTTGGGTCGAGACGCCGTTTCACCACCTTATTACGCTAGACTAGGACTGCGAACCGGAGGTTTTCCTCTTACAGCGGTTCTGAGTGCACCTCTAGGGCCGTCTCGCGATCGCCCGGACCGTCACAGTCTTCAAACGTAGGAAGCTCAGCGGCGCTACTACAACCATATTTCGACGGGAAAAATCCTCTGACATGGGTTTCTTTGGACATTTTTTTTTTTAAATTTTTGAGGGAAAATTTTTTTTTCCTCTCCTGAAAATTTCTTTCCCCCATATTTCGACGGGAAAAATCCTCTGACATGGGTTTTTTTGACATTTTTTTTTAAAAAATTTTTTGAGGGAAAATTTTTTTTTCCTCTGCTGAAATTCCCCCCCCCCCCCCATATTTCGACGGGAAAAATCGTCCGACATGGGTTTTTTTGGACATTTTTTTTTTAAATTTTTGAGGGAAAAGTTTTTTTCCTCCTGAAATATTTTTTCCCTCCATATTTCGACGGGAAAAATCGTCTGACATGGTTTTTTTTGGACATTTTTTTTGAAAAACATTTTCAGGGAAAATTTTCTTTCCTCTCCTGAAAATTTTTTTCCCCCCATATTTTGACGGGAAAAATAGTCTGACATGGGTTTTTTTGGAGATTTTTTTTACAAAATTTGAGGGAAAATTTGTTTTTCCTCTCCAGAAAATTTTTTCCCCCCATATTTCGACGGGAAAAATCGTCTGACATGGGTTTTTTTGGCCATTTTTTTTTTTAAATTTTTTGAGGGAAAATTTTTTTTTCCTCTGCTGAAAATTTTTTTCCCCCACATATTTCGACGCGAAAAATCGTCTGACATGGGTTTTTTTGGACATTATTTTTTTTTTAAATTTTTGAGGGAAAATTTTTTTTCTCCTCAAATATTTTTTCCCTCCATATTTCGACGGGAAAAATCGTCTGACAAGGGTTTTTTTGGACATTTTTTTTAAAAAAATTATTGGGGGAAAATTTTTTTTTCCTCTCCTGAAAATTTTTTCCCCCCATATTTCGACGGGAAAAATCGTCTGACATGGGTTTTTTTAGACATTTTTTTTTTTAAATTTTTGAGGGAAAATTTTTTTCCTCCTGAAATATTTTTTCCCTCCATATTTCGACGGGAAAAATCGTCTGACATGGGTTTTTTTGGACATTTTTTTTGAAAAATTTTTTTTTCCTCTCCTGACAATTTTGTCCCCCCATATTTCGACGGGAAAAATCCTCTGACATGGGTTTCTTTGGACATTTTTTTTTTTAAATTTTTGAGGGAAAATTTTTTTTCCTCTCCTAAAAATTTCTTTCCCCCCATACTTCGACGGGAAAAATAGTCTGACATGGGTTTTTTGGCCATTTCTTTTAAAAATTTTTTGAGGGAAAATTTTTTTTCCTCCTGAAATATTTTTTCCCTCCATATTTCGACGGGAAAAATCGTCTGACAAGGGTTTTTTTGGACATTTTTTTTAAAAAAATTATTGGGGGAAAATTTTTTTTTCCTCTCCTGAAAATTTTTTCCCCCCATATTTCGACGGGAAAAATCGTCTGACATGGGTTTTTTTAGACATTTTTTTTTTTAAATTTTTGAGGGAAAATTTTTTTTCCTCCTGAAATATTTTTTCCCTCCATATTTCGACGGGAAAAATCGTCTGACATGGGTTTTTTTGGACAGTTTTTTTGAAAAATTTTTTTTTCCTCTCCTGACAATTTTTTCCCCCCATATTTCGACGGGAAAAATCCTCTGACATGGGTTTTTTTGGACATTTTTTTTTAAAAAATTTTAAGGGAAAATTTTTTTTCCTCTCCTGAAAATTTTTTCCCCCCATATTTCGACGGGAAAAATCCTCTGACATGGGTTTTTTTGGACATTTTTTTTAAAAAAAATTTTGAAGTAAAATTTTTTTTTCCTCTCCTGAAAATTTCTTTCCCCCCATATTTCGACGGGAAAAATCGTCTGACATGGGTTTTTTTGGACATTTTTTTTTTTTTAATTTTTGAGGGAAAATTTTTTTTTCCTCTCCTGAAAATTTTTTCCCCCCATATTTCGACGGGAAAAATCCTCTGACATGGGTTTTTTTTGGACATTTTTTAAAAAAAAATTTTTGAGGGAAAATTTTTTTTTCCTCTCCTGAAATTTTTTTCCCCCCATATTTCGACGGGAAAAATCGTCTGACATGGGTTTTTTCGACATTTTTTTTTTTAATTTTTGAGGTAATATTTTTTTTTCCTCTCCTGAAAATTTCTTTCCCCCCATGTTTCGACGGGAAAAATCGTCTGACATGTGTTTTTTTGGACATTTTTTTTTCCTCTCCTGAAAATTTTTTCCCCCCATATTTCGACGGGAAAAATCGTCTGACATGGGTTTTTTTGGACATTTTTTCTTAAATTTTTTTTTTTCCTCTCCTGAAAATTCCCCCCCCCCCCCATATTTTGACGGGAAAAATCCTCTGACATAGGTTTTTTTGGAGATTTTTTTTTTTAAATTTGAGGGAAAATTTTTTTTCCCTCTCCAGAATTTTTTTCCCCGCATATTTCGACGGGAAAAATCGCCTGACATGGGTTTTTTTGGGGTTTTTTTTTTTTTAAAATTTTAGGAAAAATTTGTTTTTCCCCTCCTGAAAAAATCCCCCCCCCCCATATTTCGACGGGAAAAATCGTCTGACATGGATTTCTTTGGACATTGTTTTTTCCTCTCCTGAAATCCCCCCCCCCCCCCCCCCTAATAATTCGACGGGAAAAATCGTCTGACATAGGTTTTTTTGGAGATTTTTTTTTAAAAAATTTAAGAAAAATTTGTTTTTCCTCTCCTGAAAAATCCCCCCCCTCACCCATATTTCGACGGGAAAAATCGTCTGACATGGGTTTTTTTGGAGATTTTTTTTTTAATTTTTGATGGAAAATTTTTTTTCCCTCTCCAGAAATTTTTTTCCCCCATATTTCGACGGGAAAAATCGTCTGACATGGGTTTTTTTGGACAATTTTTTTTTCCTCTCCTGAAAATTTTTTCCCCCATATTTCGACGGGAAATATCGTCTGACATGGGTTTTTTTGGACATTTTTTTTTTAAATTTTTGAGGGAAAATTTTTTTTCCCTCTCCAGAATTTTTTTCCCCCCATATTTCGACGGGAAAAATCCTCTGACATGGGTTTTTTTGGACATTTTTTTTAAAAAAAATTTTGAAGTAAAATTTTTTTTTCCTCTCCTAAAAATTTTTCCCCCCATATTTCGACGGGAAAAATCCTCTGACATGGGTTATTTGGACATTTTTTAAAAAAAATTTTTCTTCCGTTCCTGAAAATTTCTTTCCCCCCATGTTTCGACGGGAAAAATCGTCTGAAATGTGTTTTTTTGGACATTTTTTTTTCCTCTCCTGAAAATTTTTTCCCCCCATATTTCGACGGGAAAAATCCTCTGACATGGGTTTTTTGGACATTTTTTTTAAAAAAATTTTTGAGGGAAAATTTTTTTTTCCTCTCCTGAAATTTTTTTCCCCCCATAATTCGACGGGAAAAATCCTCTGACAAGGGTTTTTTTGGACATTTTTTTTAAAAATTTTTTTTGTCCTGAAAATTTCTTTCCCCCCATATTTCGACGGGAGAAATCGTCTGACATGGTTTTTTTTGACATTTTTTTTAAAAAAATTTTTGAGGGAAAATTTTTTTTTCCTCTCCTGAAATTTTTTTCCCCCCATATTTCGACGGGAAAAATCGTCTGACATGGGTTTTTTTGGACATTTTTTTTAAAAAAATTTTAAGGGAAAATTTTTTTTCCTCCTGAAAATTTTTTCCCCCCATATTTCGACGGGAAAAATCCTCTGACATGGGTTTTTTTGGACATTTTTTTTAAAAGAAATTTTGAAGTAAAATTTTTTTTTCCTCTCCTGAAAATTTTTTCCCCCCATATTTCGACGGGAAAAATCCTCTGACATGGGTTATTTGGACATTTTTTAAAAAAATTTTTTCTTTCGTTCCTGAAAATTTCTTTCCCCCCATGTTTCGACGGGAAAAATCCTCTGACATGGGTTTTTTGGACATTTTTTTTAAAAAAATTTTTGAGGGAAAATTTTTTTTTCCTCTCCTGAAATTTTTTTCCCCCCATATTTCGACGGGAAAAATCCTCTGACAAGGGTTTTTTTGGACATTTTTTTAAAAAATTTTTTTTGTCCTGAAAATTTCTTTCCCCCCATATTTCGACGGGAGAAATCGTCTGACATGGGTTTTTTTTGACATTTTTTTTAAAAAAATTTTGAGGGAAAATTTTTTTTTACTCTCCTGAAATTTTTTTCCCCCCATATTTCGACGGGAAAAATCGTCTGACATGGGTTTTTTTGGACATTTTTTTTTAAAAAATTTTAAGGGAAAATTTTTTTTCCTCTCCTGAAAATTTTTTCCCCCCATATTTCGACGGGAAAAATCCTCTGACATGGGTTTTATTGGACATTTTTTTTAAAAAAAATTTTGAAGTAAATTTTTTTTTTCCCCTCCTGAAAATTTTTTCCCCCCATATTTCGACGGGAAAAATCCTCTGACATGGGTTATTTGGACATTTTTTAAAAAAATTTTTTCTTCCGTTCCTCAAAATTTCTTTCCCCCCATGTTTCGACGGGAAAAATCGTCTGACATAGGTTTTTTTGGAGATTTTTTTTAAAAAAATTTTAGGAAAAATTTGTTTTTCCTCTCCTGAAAAATCCCCCCCCCCCCCCCATATTTTGACAGGAAAAATCCTCTGACATAGGTTTTTTTGGAGATTTTTTTTAAAAATTTGAGGGAAAATTTATTTTTCCTCTCCTGAAAATTTTTTCCCCCATATTTCGACGGGAAAAATCCTCTGACAAGGGTTTTTTTGGACATTTTTTTTAAAAATTTTTTTTGTCCTGACAATTTCTTTCCCCCCATATTTCGACGGGAGAAATCGTCTGACATGGTTTTTTTTGACATTTTTTTTAAAAAAATTTTTGAGGGAAAATTTTTTTTTCCTCTCCTGAAATTTTTTTCCCCCCATATTTCGACGGGAAAAATCGTCTGACATGGGTTTTTTTGGACATTTTTTTTAAAAAAATTTTAAGGGAAAATTTTTTTTCCTCCTGAAAATTTTTTCCCCCCATATTTCGACGGGAAAAATCCTCTGACATGGGTTTTTTTGGACATTTTTTTTAAAAGAAATTTTGAAGTAAAATTTTTTTTTCCTCTCCTGAAAATTTTTTCCCCCCATATTTCGACGGGAAAAATCCTCTGACATGGGTTATTTGGACATTTTTTAAAAAAATTTTTTCTTTCGTTCCTGAAAATTTCTTTCCCCCCATGTTTCGACGGGAAAAATCCTCTGACATGGGTTTTTTGGACATTTTTTTTAAAAAAATTTTTGAGGGAAAATTTTTTTTTCCTCTCCTGAAATTTTTTTCCCCCCATATTTCGACGGGAAAAATCCTCTGACAAGGGTTTTTTTGGACATTTTTTTAAAAAAATTTTTTTGTCCTGAAAATTTCTTTCCCCCCATATTTCGACGGGAGAAATCGTCTGACATGGGTTTTTTTTGACATTTTTTTTAAAAAAATTTTGAGGGAAAATTTTTTTTTACTCTCCTGAAATTTTTTTCCCCCCATATTTCGACGGGAAAAATCGTCTGACATGGGTTTTTTTGGACATTTTTTTTTTTAAAATTTTAAGGGAAAATTTTTTTTCCTCTCCTGAAAATTTTTTCCCCCCATATTTCGACGGGAAAAATCCTCTGACATGGGTTTTATTGGACATTTTTTTTAAAAAAAATTTTGAAGTAAATTTTTTTTTTCCTCTCCTGAAAATTTTTTCCCCCCATATTTCGACGGGAAAAATCCTCTGACATGGGTTATTTGGACATTTTTTAAAAAAATTTTTTCTTCCGTTCCTCAAAATTTCTTTCCCCCCATGTTTCGACGGGAAAAATCGTCTGACATAGGTTTTTTTGGAGATTTTTTTAAAAAAATTTTAGGAAAAATTTGTTTTTCCTCTCCTGAAAAATCCCCCCCCCCCCCCATATTTCGACGGGAAAAATCGTCTGACATGAGTTTTTTTGGATATTTTTTTTAAATTTTTGAGGGAAAATTTTTTTTTCCTCTCCTGAAATTTTTTTTCCCCCCATATTTCGACGGGAAAAATCGTCTGACATGGGTTTTTTTGGACATTTTTTTTGAAATTTTTTTTTCCTCCTGAAAATTCCCCCCCCCCCCCATATTTTGACAGGAAAAATCCTCTGACATAGGTTTTTTTGGAGATTTTTTTTAAAAATTTGAGGGAAAATTTATTTTTCCTCTCCTGAAAATTTTTTCCCCCATATTTCGACGGGAAAAATCCTCTGACAAGGGTTTTTTTGGACATTTTTTTTAAAAATTTTTTTTGTCCTGAAAATTTCTTTCCCCCCATATTTCGACGGGAGAAATCGTCTGACATGGTTTTTTTTGACATTTTTTTTAAAAAAATTTTTGAGGGAAAATTTTTTTTTCCTCTCCTGAAATTTTTTTCCCCCCATATTTCGACGGGAAAAATCGTCTGACATGGGTTTTTTTGGACATTTTTTTTAAAAAAATTTTAAGGGAAAATTTTTTTTCCTCCTGAAAATTTTTTCCCCCCATATTTCGACGGGAAAAATCCTCTGACATGGGTTTTTTTGGACATTTTTTTTAAAAGAAATTTTGAAGTAAAATTTTTTTTTCCTCTCCTGAAAATTTTTTCCCCCCATATTTCGACGGGAAAAATCCTCTGACATGGGTTATTTGGACATTTTTTAAAAAAATTTTTTCTTTCGTTCCTGAAAATTTCTTTCCCCCCATGTTTCGACGGGAAAAATCCTCTGACATGGGTTTTTTGGACATTTTTTTTTTAAATTTTTGAGGGAAAATTTCTTTTCCCTCTCCAGAAATTTTTTTCCCCCATATTTCGACGGGAAATATCGTCTGACATGGGTGTTTATGGACTTTTTTTTTTTAAATTTTTGAGGGAAAATTTTTTTTTCCTCTCTTGATAATTTTTTTCCCCCATATTTCGACGGGAAAAATCGTCTGACATGGGTTTTTTTGGATTTTTTTTTTTTAAATTTTTGAGGGAAAATTTTTTTTCCTCTCCTAAAAATTTCTTTCCCCCCATACTTCGACGGGAAAAATAGTCTGACATGGGTTTTTTGGCCATTTCTTTTAAAAATTTTTTGAGGGAAAATTTTTTTTCCTCCTGAAATATTTTTTCCCTCCATATTTCGACGGGAAAAATCGTCTGACAAGGGTTTTTTTGGACATTTTTTTTAAAAAAATTATTGGGGGAAAATTTTTTTTTCCTCTCCTGAAAATTTTTTCCCCCCATATTTCGACGGGAAAAATCGTCTGACATGGGTTTTTTTAGACATTTTTTTTTTTAAATTTTTGAGGGAAAATTTTTTTTCCTCCTGAAATATTTTTTCCCTCCATATTTCGACGGGAAAAATCGTCTGACATGGGTTTTTTTGGACAGTTTTTTTGAAAAATTTTTTTTTCCTCTCCTGACAATTTTTTCCCCCCATATTTCGACGGGAAAAATCCTCTGACATGGGTTTTTTTGGACATTTTTTTTTAAAAAATTTTAAGGGAAAATTTTTTTTCCTCTCCTGAAAATTTTTTCCCCCCATATTTCGACGGGAAAAATCCTCTGACATGGGTTTTTTTGGACATTTTTTTTAAAAAAAATTTTGAAGTAAAATTTTTTTTTCCTCTCCTGAAAATTTCTTTCCCCCCATATTTCGACGGGAAAAATCGTCTGACATGGGTTTTTTTGGACATTTTTTTTTTTTTAATTTTTGAGGGAAAATTTTTTTTTCCTCTCCTGAAAATTTTTTCCCCCCATATTTCGACGGGAAAAATCCTCTGACATGGGTTTTTTTTGGACATTTTTTAAAAAAAAATTTTTGAGGGAAAATTTTTTTTTCCTCTCCTGAAATTTTTTTCCCCCCATATTTCGACGGGAAAAATCGTCTGACATGGGTTTTTTCGACATTTTTTTTTTTAATTTTTGAGGTAATATTTTTTTTTCCTCTCCTGAAAATTTCTTTCCCCCCATGTTTCGACGGGAAAAATCGTCTGACATGTGTTTTTTTGGACATTTTTTTTTCCTCTCCTGAAAATTTTTTCCCCCCATATTTCGACGGGAAAAATCGTCTGACATGGGTTTTTTTGGACATTTTTTCTTAAAATTTTTTTTTTCCTCTCCTGAAAATTCCCCCCCCCCCCCCCATATTTTGACGGGAAAAATCCTCTGACATAGGTTTTTTTGGAGATTTTTTTTTTTAAATTTGAGGGAAAATTTTTTTTCCCTCTCCAGAATTTTTTTCCCCGCATATTTCGACGGGAAAAATCGCCTGACATGGGTTTTTTTGGGGGTTTTTTTTTTTTAAAATTTTAGGAAAAATTTGTTTTTCCCCTCCTGAAAAAATCCCCCCCCCCCATATTTCGACGGGAAAAATCGTCTGACATGGATTTCTTTGGACATTGTTTTTTCCTCTCCTGAAATTCCCCCCCCCCCCCCCCCCCTAATAATTCGACGGGAAAAATCGTCTGACATAGGTTTTTTTGGAGATTTTTTTTTAAAAAATTTAAGAAAAATTTGTTTTTCCTCTCCTGAAAAATCCCCCCCCTCACCCATATTTCGACGGGAAAAATCGTCTGACATGGGTTTTTTTGGAGATTTTTTTTTTAATTTTTGATGGAAAATTTTTTTTCCCTCTCCAGAAATTTTTTTCCCCCATATTTCGACGGGAAAAATCGTCTGACATGGGTTTTTTTGGACAATTTTTTTTTCCTCTCCTGAAAATTTTTTCCCCCATATTTCGACGGGAAATATCGTCTGACATGGGTTTTTTTGGACATTTTTTTTTTAAATTTTTGAGGGAAAATTTTTTTTCCCTCTCCAGAATTTTTTTCCCCCCATATTTCGACGGGAAAAATCGTCTGACATGGGTTTTTTTGGACATTTTTTTTTTAAATTTTTGAGGGAAAATTTTTTTTCCCTCTCCAGAATTTTTTTCCCCCCATATTTCGACGGGAAAAATCCACTGACATGGGTTTTTTGGACATTTTTTTTTTAAATTTTTGAGGGTAAATTTTTTTTTCCTCTCCAGAAAATTTGTTTTCCCCCCATATTTCGACGGGAAAAATCCTCTGACATGGGTTATTTGGACACTTTTTAAAAAATTTTTTTTTTCCCCTCCTGAAAATTTCTTTCCCCCCATATTTCGACGGGAAAAATTGTCTGACATCGGTTTTTTTGGACATTTTTATAAAAAAATTTTTTTTTCCTCTCCTGAAAATTTTTTCCCCCCATATTTCGATGGGAAAAATCCTCTGACATGGGTTTTTTGGACATTTTTTTTAAAAAAATTTTTAAAGGGGAAAATTTTTTTTTCCTCTCCTGAAAATTTTTTCCCCCATATTTCGACGGGAAATATCGTCTGACATGGGTTTTTTTGGACATTTTTTTTTTAAATTTTTGAGGAAAATTATTTTTCCCTCTCCAGAATTTTTTTCCCCCCATATTTCGACGGGAAAAATCCTCTGACATGGGTTTTTTTGGACATTTTTTTTAAAAAAATTTTGAAGTAAAATTTTTTTTTCCTCTCCTAAAAATTTTTCCCCCCATATTTCGACGGGAAAAATCCTCTGACATGGGTTATTTGGACATTTTTTAAAAAAAATTTTTCTTCCGTTCCTGAAAATTTCTTTCCCCCCATGTTTCGACGGGAAAAATCGTCTGAAATGTGTTTTTTTGGACATTTTTTTTTCCTCTCCTGAAAATTTTTTCCCCCCATATTTCGACGGGAAAAATCCTCTGACATGGGTTTTTTGGACATTTTTTTTAAAAAAAATTTTTGAGGGAAAATTTTTTTTTCCTCTCCTGAAATTTTTTTCCCCCCATAATTCGACGGGAAAAATCCTCTGACAAGGGTTTTTTTGGACATTTTTTTTAAAATTTTTTTTGTCCTGAAAATTTCTTTCCCCCCATATTTCGACGGGAGAAATCGTCTGACATGGTTTTTTTTGACATTTTTTTTAAAAAAATTTTTGAGGGAAAATTTTTTTTTCCTCTCCTGAAATTTTTTTCCCCCCATATTTCGACGGGAAAAATCGTCTGACATGGGTTTTTTTGGACATTTTTTTTAAAAAATTTTAAGGGAAAATTTTTTTTCCTCCTGAAAATTTTTTCCCCCCATATTTCGACGGGAAAAATCCTCTGAGCATGGGTTTTTTTGGACATTTTTTTAAAAGAAATTTTGAAGTAAAATTTTTTTTTCCTCTCCTGAAAATTTTTTCCCCCCATATTTCGACGGGAAAAATCCTCTGACATGGGTTATTTGGACATTTTTTAAAAAAAATTTTTTCTTTCGTTCCTGAAAATTTCTTTCCCCCCATGTTTCGACGGGAAAAATCCTCTGACATGGGTTTTTTGGACATTTTTTTTAAAAAAATTTTTGAGGGAAAATTTTTTTTTCCTCTCCTGAAATTTTTTTCCCCCCATATTTCGACGGGAAAAATCCTCTGACAAGGGTTTTTTTGGACATTTTTTTAAAAAATTTTTTTTGTCCTGAAAATTTCTTTCCCCCCATATTTCGACGGGAGAAATCGTCTGACATGGGTTTTTTTTGACATTTTTTTTAAAAAAATTTTGAGGGAAAATTTTTTTTTACTCTCCTGAAATTTTTTTCCCCCCATATTTCGACGGGAAAAATCGTCTGACATGGGTTTTTTTGGACATTTTTTTTTAAAAAATTTTAAGGGAAAATTTTTTTTCCTCTCCTGAAAATTTTTTCCCCCCATATTTCGACGGGAAAAATCCTCTGACATGGGTTTTATTGGACATTTTTTTTAAAAAAAATTTTGAAGTAAATTTTTTTTTTCCCCTCCTGAAAATTTTTTCCCCCCATATTTCGACGGGAAAAATCCTCTGACATGGGTTATTTGGACATTTTTTAAAAAAATTTTTTCTTCCGTTCCTCAAAATTTCTTTCCCCCCATGTTTCGACGGGAAAAATCGTCTGACATAGGTTTTTTTGGAGATTTTTTTAAAAAAATTTTAGGAAAAATTTGTTTTTCCTCTCCTGAAAAATCCCCCCCCCCCCCCATATTTTGACAGGAAAAATCCTCTGACATAGGTTTTTTTGGAGATTTTTTTTAAAAATTTGAGGGAAAATTTATTTTTCCTCTCCTGAAAATTTTTTCCCCCCATATTTCGACGGGAAAAATCCTCTGACAAGGGTTTTTTTGGACATTTTTTTTAAAAATTTTTTTTGTCCTGACAATTTCTTTCCCCCCATATTTCGACGGGAGAAATCGTCTGACATGGTTTTTTTTGACATTTTTTTTAAAAAAATTTTTGAGGGAAAATTTTTTTTTCCTCTCCTGAAATTTTTTTCCCCCCATATTTCGACGGGAAAAATCGTCTGACATGGGTTTTTTTGGACATTTTTTTTAAAAAAATTTTAAGGGAAAATTTTTTTTCCTCCTGAAAATTTTTTCCCCCCATATTTCGACGGGAAAAATCCTCTGACATGGGTTTTTTTGGACATTTTTTTTAAAAGAAATTTTGAAGTAAAATTTTTTTTTCCTCTCCTGAAAATTTTTTCCCCCCATATTTCGACGGGAAAAATCCTCTGACATGGGTTATTTGGACATTTTTTAAAAAAATTTTTTCTTTCGTTCCTGAAAATTTCTTTCCCCCCATGTTTCGACGGGAAAAATCCTCTGACATGGGTTTTTTGGACATTTTTTTTAAAAAATTTTTGAGGGAAAATTTTTTTTTCCTCTCCTGAAATTTTTTTCCCCCCATATTTCGACGGGAAAAATCCTCTGACAAGGGTTTTTTTGGACATTTTTTTAAAAAAATTTTTTTGTCCTGAAAATTTCTTTCCCCCCATATTTCGACGGGAGAAATCGTCTGACATGGGTTTTTTTTGACATTTTTTTTAAAAAAATTTTGAGGGAAAATTTTTTTTTACTCTCCTGAAATTTTTTTCCCCCCATATTTCGACGGGAAAAATCGTCTGACATGGGTTTTTTTGGACATTTTTTTTTAAAAAATTTTAAGGGAAAATTTTTTTTCCTCTCCTGAAAATTTTTTCCCCCCATATTTCGACGGGAAAAATCCTCTGACATGGGTTTTATTGGACATTTTTTTTAAAAAAAATTTTGAAGTAAATTTTTTTTTTCCTCTCCTGAAAATTTTTTCCCCCCATATTTCGACGGGAAAAATCCTCTGACATGGGTTATTTGGACATTTTTTAAAAAAATTTTTTCTTCCGTTCCTCAAAATTTCTTTCCCCCCATGTTTCGACGGGAAAAATCGTCTGACATAGGTTTTTTTGGAGATTTTTTTAAAAAAATTTTAGGAAAAATTTGTTTTTCCTCTCCTGAAAAATCCCCCCCCCCCCCATATTTCGACGGGAAAAATCGTCTGACATGAGTTTTTTTGGATATTTTTTTTAAATTTTTGAGGGAAAATTTTTTTTTCCTCTCCTGAAATTTTTTTTCCCCCCATATTTCGACGGGAAAAATCGTCTGACATGGGTTTTTTTGGACATTTTTTTTGAAATTTTTTTTTCCTCCTGAAAATTCCCCCCCCCCCCATATTTTGACAGGAAAAATCCTCTGACATAGGTTTTTTTGGAGATTTTTTTTAAAAATTTGAGGGAAAATTTATTTTTCCTCTCCTGAAAATTTTTTCCCCCATATTTCGACGGGAAAAATCCTCTGACAAGGGTTTTTTTGGACATTTTTTTTAAAAATTTTTTTTGTCCTGAAAATTTCTTTCCCCCCATATTTCGACGGGAGAAATCGTCTGACATGGTTTTTTTTGACATTTTTTTTAAAAAATTTTTGAGGGAAAATTTTTTTTTCCTCTCCTGAAATTTTTTTCCCCCCATATTTCGACGGGAAAAATCGTCTGACATGGGTTTTTTTGGACATTTTTTTTAAAAAAATTTTAAGGGAAAATTTTTTTTCCTCCTGAAAATTTTTTCCCCCCATATTTCGACGGGAAAAATCCTCTGACATGGGTTTTTTTGGACATTTTTTTTAAAAGAAATTTTGAAGTAAAATTTTTTTTTCCTCTCCTGAAAATTTTTTCCCCCCATATTTCGACGGGAAAAATCCTCTGACATGGGTTATTTGGACATTTTTTAAAAAAATTTTTTCTTTCGTTCCTGAAAATTTCTTTCCCCCCATGTTTCGACGGGAAAAATCCTCTGACATGGGTTTTTTGGACATTTTTTTTTTAAATTTTTGAGGGAAAATTTCTTTTCCCTCTCCAGAAATTTTTTTCCCCCATATTTCGACGGGAAATATCGTCTGACATGGGTGTTTATGGACTTTTTTTTTTTAAATTTTTGAGGGAAAATTTTTTTTTCCTCTCTTGATAATTTTTTTCCCCCATATTTCGACGGGAAAAATCGTCTGACATGGGTTTTTTTGGATTTTTTTTTTTTAAATTTTTGAGGGAAAATTTTTTTTTCCTCTCCTGAAATTTTTTTTCCCCCCATATTTCGACGGGAAAAATCGTCTGACATGGGTTTTTTTGGACATTTTTTTTTTAAATTTTTGAGGGAAAATTTCTTTTCCCTCTCCAGAAATTTTTTTCCCCCATATTTCGACGGGAAATATCGTCTGACATGGGTTTTTTTGGACATTTTTTTTTTAATTTTTGAGGGAAAATTTTTTTTCCCTCTAGAAATTTTTTCCCCCATATTTCGACGGGAAAAATCGTCTGACATGGGTTTTTTTGGATTTTTTTTTTTTTAAATTTTTGAGGGAAAATTTCTTTTCCCTCTCCAGAAATTTTTTTCCCCCATATTTCGACGGGAAATATCGTCTGACATGGGTTTTTTGGACATTTTTTTTTTTAATTTTTGAGGGAAAATTTTTTTTCCCTCTCTAGAAATTTTTTCCCCCATATTTCGACGGGAAAAATCGTCTGACATGGGTTTTTTTGGATTTTTTTTTTTTAAATTTTTGAGGGAAAATTTTTTTTTCCTCTCCTGAAATTTTTTTCCCCCCATATTTCGACGGGAAAAATCGTATGACATGGGTTTTTTTGGACATTTTTTTTTTAAATTTTTGAGGGAAAATTTTTTTTCCCTCTCCAGAAATTTTTTCCCCCCATATTTCGACGGGAAAAATCCTCTGACATGGGTTTTTTTCGACATTTTTTTTTTAAAATTTTTTATGGAAAATTTTTTTTCCCTCTCCAGAAATTTTTTTCCCCCATATTTCGACGGGAAATATCGTCTGACATGGGTTTTTTTGGACATTTTTTTTTTTAATTTTTGAGGGAAAATTTTTTTTCCTCTCCAGAAAATTTGTTTTCCCCCATATTTCGACGGGAAAAATCGTCTGACATGGGTTTTTTTGGACATTTTTTTTTTTAATTTTTGGGGGAAAATTTTTTTTTCCTCTCCTGAAAATTTTTCTCCCCCATATTTCGACGGGAAAAAT
This sequence comes from Andrena trimmerana, assembly GCA_951215215.1. Lineage (NCBI taxonomy): Eukaryota > Metazoa > Arthropoda > Insecta > Hymenoptera > Andrenidae > Andrena > Andrena trimmerana. The sequence continues at coordinate 1,976,087 of CATNUO010000106.1, forward strand.
CGTCTGACATGGGTGTTTATGGACATTTTTTTTGTTTAAATTTTTGAGGGAAAATTTTTTTTTCCTCTCTTGATAATTTTTTTCCCCCATATTTCGACGGGAAAAATCGTCTGACATGGGTTTTTTTGGATTATTTTTTTTAAATTTTTGAGGGAAAATTTTTTTTCCCTCTCTAGAAATTTTTTCCCCCATATTTCGACGGGAAAAATCGTCTGACATGGGTTTTTTTGGATTTTTTTTTTTTAAATTTTTGAGGGAAAATTTTTTTTTCCTCTCCTGAAATTTTTTTCCCCCCATATTTCGACGGGAAAAATCGTATGACATGGGTTTTTTTGGACATTTTTTTTTTAAATTTTTGAGGGAAAATTTTTTTTCCCTCTCCAGAAATTTTTTCCCCCCATATTTCGACGGGAAAAATCCTCTGACATGGGTTTTTTTCGTCATTTTTTTTTAAAAATTTTTTATGGAAAATTTTTTTTCCCTCTCCAGAAATTTTTTTCCCCCATATTTCGACGGGAAATATCGTCTGACATGGGTTTTTTTGGACATTTTTTTTTTTAATTTTTGGGGGAAAATTTTTTTTTCCTCTCCTGAAAATTTTTCTCCCCCATATTTCGACGGGAAAAATCGTCTGACATGGGTGTTTATGGACATTTTTTTTGTTTAAATTTTTGAGGGAAAATTTTTTTTTCCTCTCTTGATAATTTTTTTCCTCCATATTTCGACGGGAAAAATCGTCTGACATGGGTTTTTTTGGATTATTTTTTTTAAATTTTTGAGGGAAAATTTTTTTTCCCTCTCCAGAAATTTTTTCCCCCCATATTTCGACGGGAAAAATCGCCTGACATGGGTTTTTTTGGAGATTTTTTTTTTTAAATTTTAGGAAAAATTTGTTCTTCCTCTCCTGAAAAATTCCCCCCCCCCCCATATTTCGACGGGAAAAATCGTCTGACATGGGTTTTTTTGGATTTTTTTTTTTTTTAATTTTTGAGGGATTATTTTTTTTCCTCTTCTGAAAATTTTTTTCCCCCCATATTTCGACGGGAAAAATCGTCTGACATGGGTTTTTTTGGACATTTTTTTTTTTAATTTTTGAGGGAACATTTTTTTTCCTCTCCAGAAAATTTGTTTTCCCCCATATTTCGACGGGAAAAATCGTCTGACATGGGTTTTTTTGGACATTTTTTTTTCCTCTCCTGAAAATTCCCGCCCTCATATTACGACGGGAAAAATCGTCTGATATAGGTTTTTTTGGAAATTTTTTTTAAAAAAATTTTAGGGAAAATTTATTTTTCCTCTCCTGAAAATTTTTTCCCCCATATTTCGACGGGAAATATCGTCTGACATGGGTTTTTTTGGACATTTTTTTTGAAATTTTTTTTTTCCTCTCCTGAAAATTCCCCCCCCCCCCATATTTCGACGGGAAAAATTGTCTGACATGGGTTTTTTTGGACATTTCTTTTGAAAAAATTTTTTTCCTCTCCTGAAAATTTTTTCCCCCCATATTTTGACGGGAAAAATCCTCTGACATAGGTTTTTTTGGAGATTTTTTTTAAATTTTTGAGGGAAAATTTTTTTTCCCCCTCCAGAAATTTTTTTTCCCCATATTTCGATGGGAAAAATCGTCTGACATGGGTTTTTTTCGACATTTTTTTTTTTAAATTTTTTATGGAGAATTTTTTTTCCCTCTCCAGAAATTTTTTTCCCCCATATTTCGACGGGAAATATCGTCTGACATGGGTTTTTTTGGACATTTTTTTTTTTAATTTTTGAGGGAAAATTTTTTTTCCCTCTCTAGAAATTTTTTCCCCCCATATTTCGACGGGAAATATCGTCTGACATGGGTTTTTTTGGACATTTTTTTTTTTAATTTTTAAGGGAAAATTTTTTTTCCCTCCAGAAATTTTTTCCCCCCATATTTCGACGGGAAAAATCGTCTGACATGGGTTTTTTTGGACATTTTTTTTTTTTTGATGGACAATTTTTTTTCCCTCTCCAGAAATTTTTTTCCCCCATATTTCGACGGGAAAAATCGTCTGACATGGGTTTTTTTGGATTTTTTTTTTTTTAAATTTTTGAGGGAAAATTTTTTTTCCCTCTCCAGAAATTTTTTACCCCATATTTGGACGGGAAATATCGTCTGACATGGGTTTTTTTGGACATTTTTTTTTTTAATTTTTGAGGGAAAATTTTTTTTCCCTCTCTAGAAATTTTTTCCCCCCATATTTCGACGGGAAAAATCGTCTGACATGGGTTTTTTTGGATTTTTTTTTTAAAAAATTTTTGAGGGAAAATTTTTTTTCCCTCTCCAGAAATTTTTTCCCCCCATATTTCGACGGGAAATATCGTCTGACATGGGTTTTTTTGGACATTTTTTTTTTAATTTTTGAGGGAAAATTTTTTTTTCCTCTCTTGATAATTTTTTTCCCCCATATTTCGACGGGAAAAATCCTCTGACATTGGTTTTTTTCGACATTTTTTTTTTTAAATTTTTGATGGAAAATTTTTTTTCCCTCTCCAGAAATTTTTTTCCCCCACATTTCGTCGGGAAATATCGTCTGACATGGGTTTTTTTGGACATTTTTTTTTTAATTTTTGAGGGAAAATTTTTTTTCCCTCCAGAAATTTTTTCCCCCCATATTTCGACGGGAAAAATCGTCTGACATGGGTTTTTTTGGACATTTTTTTTTTTTTTGATGGACAATTTTTTTTCCCTCTCCAGAAATTTTTTTCCCCCATATTTCGACGGGAAAAATCGTCTGACATGGGTTTTTTTGGACATTTTTTTTTTAATTTTTGAGGGAAAATTTTTTTTCCCTCTCCAGAAATTTTTTTCCCCCATATTTCGACGGGAAAAATCGTCTGACATGGGTTTTTTTGGACATTTTTTTTTTTAATTTTTGAGGGAAAATTTTTTTTCCTCTCCAGAAAATTTTTTTCCCCCATATTTCGACGGGAAAAATCGTCTGACATGGGTTTTTTTGGATTTTTTTTTTTTAAATTTTTGGGGGAAAATTTTTTTTTCCTCTCCTGAAAATTTTTCTCCCCCATATTTCGACGGGAAAAATCGTCTGACATTGGTTTTTTTTGGACATTTTTTTTTTTTAATTTTTGGGGGAAAATTTTTTTTTCCTCTCCTGAAAATTTTTCTCCCCCATATTTCGACGGGAAAAATCGTCTGACATGGGTGTTTATGGACTTTTTTTTTTTAAATTTTTGAGGGAAAATTTTTTTTTCCTCTCTTGATAATTTTTTTCCCCCATATTTCGACGGGAAAAATCGTCTGACATGGGTTTTTTTGGATTTTTTTTTTTTAAATTTTTGAGGGAAAATTTTTTTTTCCTCTCCTGAAATTTTTTTTCCCCCCATATTTCGACGGGAAAAATCGTCTGACATGGGTTTTTTTGGACATTTTTTTTTTAAATTTTTGAGGGAAAATTTCTTTTCCCTCTCCAGAAATTTTTTTCCCCCATATTTCGACGGGAAATATCGTCTGACATGGGTTTTTTTGGACATTTTTTTTTTTAATTTTTGAGGGAAAATTTTTTTTCCCTCTAGAAATTTTTTCCCCCATATTTCGACGGGAAAAATCGTCTGACATGGGTTTTTTTGGATTTTTTTTTTTTTAAATTTTTGAGGGAAAATTTCTTTTCCCTCTCCAGAAATTTTTTTCCCCCATATTTCGACGGGAAATATCGTCTGACATGGGTTTTTTGGACATTTTTTTTTTTAATTTTCGAGGGAAAATTTTTTTTCCCTCTCTAGAAATTTTTTCCCCCATATTTCGACGGGAAAAATCGTCTGACATGGGTTTTTTTGGATTTTTTTTTTTTAATTTTTGAGGGAAAATTTTTTTTTCCTCTCCTGAAATTTTTTTCCCCCCATATTTCGACGGGAAAAATCGTATGACATGGGTTTTTTTGGACATTTTTTTTTTAAATTTTTGAGGGAAAATTTTTTTTCCCTCTCCAGAAATTTTTTCCCCCCATATTTCGACGGGAAAAATCCTCTGACATGGGTTTTTTTCGACATTTTTTTTTTTAAATTTTTTATGGAAAATTTTTTTTCCCTCTCCAGAAATTTTTTTCCCCCATATTTCGACGGGAAATATCGTCTGACATGGGTTTTTTTGGACATTTTTTTTTTAATTTTTGAGGGAAAATTTTTTTTCCTCCAGAAAATTTGTTTTCCCCCATATTTCGACGGGAAAAATCGTCTGACATGGGTTTTTTTGGACATTTTTTTTTTTAATTTTTGGGGGAAAATTTTTTTTTCCTCTCCTGAAAATTTTTCTCCCCCATATTTCGACGGGAAAAATCGTCTGACATGGGTGTTTATGGACATTTTTTTTGTTTAAATTTTTGAGGGAAAATTTTTTTTTCCTCTCTTGATAATTTTTTTCCCCCATATTTCGACGGGAAAAATCGTCTGACATGGGTTTTTTTGGATTATTTTTTTTAAATTTTTGAGGGAAAATTTTTTTTCCCTCTCCAGAAATTTTTTCCCCCCATATTTCGACGGGAAAAATCGCCTGACATGGGTTTTTTTGGAGATTTTTTTTTTAAAATTTTAGGAAAAATTTGTTCTTCCTCTCCTGAAAAATTCCCCCCCCCCCCCCATATTTCGACGGGAAAAATCGTCTGACATGGGTTTTTTTGGATTTTTTTTTTTTTAAATTTTTGAGGGAATATTTTTTTTTCCTCTCCTGAAATTTTTTTTCCCCATATTTCGACGGGAAAAATCGTCTGACATGGGTTTTTTTGGAAATTTTTTTTTTAAATTTTTGAGGGAAAATTTTTTTTCCCTCTCCAGAACTTTTTTCCCCCATATTTCGACGGGAAAAATCGCCTGACATGGGTTTTTTTGGAGATTTTTTTTTTAAAAATTTTAGGAAAAATTTGTTTTTCCTCTCCTGAAAAATTCCCCCCCCCCCCATATTTCGACGGGAAAAATCGTCTGACATGGGTTTTTTTGGATTTTTTTTTTTTTTAATTTTTGAGGGATTATTTTTTTTCCTCTTCTGAAAATTTTTTTCCCCCCATATTTCGACGGGAAAAATCGTCTGACATGGGTTTTTTTGGACATTGTTTTTTCCTCTCCTGAAATCCCCCCCCCCCCCTAATATTTCGACGGGAAAAATCGTCTGACATGGGTTTTTTTGGACATTTTTTTTTTTTAATTTTTGATGGAAAATTTTTTTTCCCTCTCCAGAAATTTTTTTCCCCCATATTTCGACGGGAAAAATCGTCTGACATGGGTTTTTTTGGACATTTTTTTTTTTAATTTTTGAGGGAACATTTTTTTTCCTCTCCAGAAAATTTGTTTTCCCCCATATTTCGACGGGAAAAATCGTCTGACATGGGTTTTTTTGGACATTTTTTTTTCCTCTCCTGAAAATTCCCGCCCTCATATTTCGACGGGAAAAATCGTCTGATATAGGTTTTTTTGGAAATTTTTTTTAAAAAAATTTTAGGGAAAATTTTTTTTTCCTCTCCTGAAAATTTTTTTCCCCCCATATTTCGACGGGAAAAATCGTCTGACATGGGTTTTTTTGGACATTTTTTTGAAATTTTTTTTTTCCTCTCCTGAAAATTCCCCCCCCCCCCCCATATTTCGACGGGAAAAATTGTCTGACATGGGTTTTTTTGGACATTTCTTTTGAAAAAATTTTTTTCCTCTCCTGAAAATTTTTTCCCCCCATATTTTGACGGGAAAAATCCTCTGACATAGGTTTTTTTGGAGATTTTTTTTAAATTTTTGAGGGAAAATTTTTTTTCCCCCTCCAGAAATTTTTTTTCCCCATATTTCGATGGGAAAAATCGTCTGACATGGGTTTTTTTCGACATTTTTTTTTTTTAATTTTTTATGGAGAATTTTTTTTCCCTCTCCAGAAATTTTTTTCCCCCATATTTCGACGGGAAATATCGTCTGACATGGGTTTTTTTGGACATTTTTTTTTTTAATTTTTGAGGGAAAATTTTTTTTCCCTCTCTAGAAATTTTTTCCCCCCATATTTCGACGGGAAATATCGTCTGACATGGGTTTTTTTGGATTTTTTTTTTTTTTAATTTTTGAGGGATTATTTTTTTTCCTCTTCTGAAAATTTTTTTCCCCCCATATTTCGACGGGAAAAATCGTCTGACATGGGTTTTTTTGGACATTGTTTTTTCCTCTCCTGAAATCCCCCCCCCCCCCTAATATTTCGACGGGAAAAATCGTCTGACATGGGTTTTTTGGACATTTTTTTTTTTTAATTTTTGATGGAAAATTTTTTTTCCCTCTCCAGAAATTTTTTTCCCCCATATTTCGACGGGAAAAATCGTCTGACATGGGTTTTTTTGGACATTTTTTTTTTTAATTTTTGAGGGAACATTTTTTTTCCTCTCCAGAAAATTTGTTCTCCCCCATATTTCGACGGGAAAAATCGTCTGAAATGGGTTTTTTTGGACATTTTTTTTTCCTCTCCTGAAAATTCCCGCCCTCATATTTCGACGGGAAAAATCGTCTGACATGGGTTTTTTTGGACATTTTTTTTTTTAATTTTTGAGGGAAAATTTTTTTTTCCTCTCCTGAAATTTTTTTTCCCCCATATTTCGACGGGAAAAATCGTCTGACATGGGTTTTTTTGGACATTTTTTTTTTTTAATTTTTGAGGGAAAATTTTTTTTTCCTCTCCTGAAAATTTCTTTCCCCCCATATTTCGACGGGAAAAATCGTCTGACATGGGTTTTTTTGGACATTTTTTTTTTTAATTTTTGAGGGAAAATTTTTTTTTCCTCTCCTGAAATTTTTTTTCCCCCCATATTTCGACGGGAAAAATCGTCTGACATGGGTTTTTTTGGACATTTTTTTTTTAAATTTTTGAGGGAAAATTTTTTTTCCCTCTCCAGAAATTTTTTCCCCCCATATTTCGACGGGAAAAATCCTCTGACATGGGTTTTTTTCGACATTTTTTTTTTTTAAATTTTTTATGGAAAATTTTTTTTCCCTCTCCAGAAATTTTTTTCCCCCATATTTCGACGGGAAATATCGTCTGACATGGGTTTTTTTGGACATTTTTTTTTTTAATTTTTGAGGGAAAATTTTTTTTCCCTCTAGAATTTTTTTCCCCCCATATTTCGACGGGAAAAATCGTCTGACATGGGTTTTTTTGGACATTGTTTTTTCCTCTCCTGAAATCCCCCCCCCCCCCTAATATTTCGACGGGAAAAATCGTCTGACATGGGTTTTTTTGGACATTTTTTTTTTTTAATTTTTGATGGAAAATTTTTTTTCCCTCTCCAGAAATTTTTTTCCCCCATATTTCGACGGGAAAAATCGTCTGACATGGGTTTTTTTGGACATTTTTTTTTTAATTTTTGAGGGAACATTTTTTTTCCTCTCCAGAAAATTTGTTTTCCCCCATATTTCGACGGGAAAAATCGTCTGACATGGGTTTTTTTGGACATTTTTTTTTCCTCTCCTGAAAATTCCCGCCCTCATATTTCGACGGGAAAAATCGTCTGATATAGGTTTTTTTGGAAATTTTTTTTAAAAAAATTTTAGGGAAAATTTTTTTTTCCTCTCCTGAAAATTTTTTTCCCCCCATATTTCGACGGGAAAAATCGTCTGACATGGGTTTTTTTGGACATTTTTTTTGAAATTTTTTTTTTCCTCTCCTGAAAATTCCCCCCCCCCCCATATTTCGACGGGAAAAATTGTCTGACATGGGTTTTTTTGGACATTTCTTTTGAAAAAATTTTTTTCCTCTCCTGAAAATTTTTTCCCCCCATATTTTGACGGGAAAAATCCTCTGACATAGGTTTTTTTGGAGATTTTTTTTAAATTTTTGAGGGAAAATTTTTTTTCCCCCTCCAGAAATTTTTTTTCCCCATATTTCGATGGGAAAAATCGTCTGACATGGGTTTTTTTCGACATTTTTTTTTTTAAATTTTTTATGGAGAATTTTTTTTCCCTCTCCAGAAATTTTTTTCCCCCATATTTCGACGGGAAATATCGTCTGACATGGGTTTTTTTGGACATTTTTTTTTTTAATTTTTGAGGGAAAATTTTTTTTCCCTCTCTAGAATTTTTTTCCCCCCATATTTCGACGGGAAAAATCGTCTGACATGGGTTTTTTTGGATTTTTTTTTTTTTAAATTTTTGAGGGAAAATTTTTTTTCCCTCTCCAGAAATTTTTTCCCCCATATTTCGACGGGAAATATCGTCTGACATGGGTTTTTTTGGATTTTTTTTTTTTTAATTTTTGAGGGAAAATTTTTTTTTCCTCTCCTGAAATTTTTTTTCCCCCCATATTTCGACGGGAAAAATCGTCTGACATGGGTTTTTTTTGGACATTTTTTTTTTAAATTTTTGAGGGAAAATTTTTTTTCCCTCTCCAGAAATTTTTTCCCCCCATATTTCGACGGGAAAAATCCTCTGACATGGGTTTTTTTCGACATTTTTTTTTTTAAATTTTTTATGGAAAATTTTTTTTCCCTCTCCAGAAATTTTTTTCCCCCATATTTCGACGGGAAATATCGTCTGACATGGATTTTTTTGGACATTTTTTTTTTTAATTTTTGAGGGAAAATTTTTTTTCCCTCTCTAGAATTTTTTTCCCCCCATATTTCGACGGGAAAAATCGTCTGACATGGGTTTTTTTGGATTTTTTTTTTTTTAAATTTTTGAGGGAAAATTTTTTTTCCCTCTCCAGAAATTTTTTCCCCCATATTTCGACGGGAAATATCGTCTGACATGGGTTTTTTTGGACATTTTTTTTTTAATTTTTGAGGGAAAATTTTTTTTCCTCTCCAGAAAATTTGTTTTCCCCCATATTTCGACGGGAAAAATCGTCTGACATGGGTTTTTTGGACATTTTTTTTTTTTAATTTTTGGGGGAAAATTTTTTTTTCCTCTCCTGAAAATTTTTCTCCCCCATATTTCGACGGGAAATATCGTCTGACATGGGTTTTTTGGACATTTTTTTTTTAATTTTTGAGGGAAAATTTTTTTTCCTCTCCAGAATTTTTTTTCCCCCATATTTCGACGGGAAAAATCGTCTGACATGGGTTTTTTTGGATTTTTTTTTTTTAAATTTTTGAGGGAAAATTTTTTTTTCCTCTCCTGAAATTTTTTTTCCCCACATATTTCGACGGGAAAAATCGTCTGACATGGGTTTTTTTGGACATTTTTTTTTTAAATTTTTGAGGGAAAATTTTTTTTCCCTCTCCAGAAATTTTTTCCCCCCATATTTCGACGGGAAAAATCCTCTGACATGGGTTTTTTTCGACATTTTTTTTTTTAAATTTTTTATGGAAAATTTTTTTTCCCTCTCCAGAAATTTTTTTCCCCCATATTTCGACGGGAAATATCGTCTGACATGGGTTTTTTTGGACATTTTTTTTTTTAATTTTTGAGGGAAAATTTTTTTTCCCTCTCTAGAATTTTTTTCCCCCCATATTTCGACGGGAAAAATCGTCTGACATGGGTTTTTTTGGATTTTTTTTTTTTAAATTTTTGAGGGAAAATTTTTTTTCCCTCTCCAGAAATTTTTTCCCCCATATTTCGACGGGAAATATCGTCTGACATGGGTTTTTTTGGACATTTTTTTTTTTAATTTTTGAGGGAAAATTTTTTTTCCCTCTCTAGAAATTTTTTCCCCCATATTTCGACGGGAAAAATCGTCTGACATGGGTTTTTTGGACATTTTTTTTTTTTAATTTTTGGGGAAAATTTTTTTTTCCTCTCCTGAAAATTTTTCTCCCCCATATTTCGACGGGAAAAATCGTCTGACATGGGTGTTTACGGACATTTTTTTTTTTAAATTTTTGAGGGAAAATTTTTTTTTCCTCTCTTGATAATTTTTTTCCCCCATATTTCGACGGGAAATATCGTCTGACATGGGTTTTTTTGGACATTTTTTTTTTTAATTTTTGAGGGAAAATTTTATTTCCCTCTCTAGAAATTTTTTCCCCCCATATTTCGACGGGAAAAATCGTCTGACATGGGTTTTTTTGGATTTTTTTTTTTTAAATTTTTGAGGGAAAATTTTTTTTCCCTCTCCAGAAATTTTTTCCCCCATATTTCGACGGGAAATATCGTCTGACATGGGTTTTTTTGGACATTTTTTTTTTTAATTTTTGAGGGAAAATTTTTTTTCCTCTCCAGAAATTTTTTTCCCCCATATTTCGACGGGAAAAATCGTCTGACATGGGTTTTTTTGGATTTTTTTTTTTTAAATTTTTGAGGGAAAATTTTTTTTTCCTCTCCTGAAATTTTTTTCCCCCCATATTTCGACGGGAAAAATCGTCTGACATGGGTTTTTTTGGACATTTTTTTTTTAAATTTTTGAGGGAAAATTTTTTTTCCCTCTCCAGAAATTTTTTCCCCCCATATTTCGACGGGAAAAATCCTCTGACATGGGTTTTTTTCGACATTTTTTTTTTTAAATTTTTTATGGAAAATTTTTTTTCCCTCTCCAGAAATTTTTTTCCCCCATATTTCGACGGGAAATATCGTCTGACATGGGTTTTTTTGGACATTTTTTTTTTTAATTTTTGAGGGAAAATTTTTTTTCCCTCTCTAGAATTTTTTTCCCCCCATATTTCGACGGGAAAAATCGTCTGACATGGGTTTTTTTGGATTTTTTTTTTTTAAATTTTTGAGGGAAAATTTTTTTTCCCTCTCCAGAAATTTTTTCCCCCCATATTTCGACGGGAAAAATCCTCTGACATGGGTTTTTTTCGACATTTTTTTTTAAAAATTTTTTATGGAAAATTTTTTTTCCCTCTCCAGAAATTTTTTTCCCCCATATTTCGACGGGAAATATCGTCTGACATGGGTTTTTTTGGACATTTTTTTTTTTAATTTTTGAGGGAAAATTTTTTTTCCCTCTCTAGAATTTTTTTCCCCCCATATTTCGACGGGAAAAATCGTCTGACATGGGTTTTTTTGGATTTTTTTTTTTTAAATTTTTGAGGGAAAATTTTTTTTCCCTCTCCAGAAATTTTTTCCCCCATATTTCGACGGGAAATATCGTCTGACATGGGTTTTTTGGACATTTTTTTTTTTTAATTTTTGGGGGAAAATTTTTTTTTCCTCTCCTGAAAATTTTTCTCCCCCATATTTCGACGGGAAATATCGTCTGACATGGGTTTTTTTGGACATTTTTTTTTTAATTTTTGAGGGAAAATTTTTTTTCCTCTCCAGAAATTTTTTCCCCCCATATTTCGACGGGAAAAATCGTCTGACATGGGTTTTTTTGGTTTTTTTTTTTTTAAATTTTTGAGGGAAAATTTTTTTTTCCTCTCCTGAAATTTTTTTTCCCCCCATATTTCGACGGGAAAAATCGTCTGACATGGGTTTTTTTGGACATTTTTTTTTTAAATTTTTGAGGGAAAATTTTTTTCCCTCTCCAGAAATTTTTTCCCCCCATATTTCGACGGGAAAAATCCTCTGACATGGGTTTTTTTCGACATTTTTTTTTTTAAATTTTTTATGGAAAATTTTTTTTCCCTCTCCAGAAATTTTTTTCCCCCATATTTCGACGGGAAATATCGTCTGACATGGGTTTTTTTGGACATTTTTTTTTTAAATTTTTGAGGGAAAATTTTTTTTTCCTCTCCTGAAATTTTTTTTCCCCCCACATTTCGACGGGAAAAATCGTCTGACATGGGTTTTTTTGGACATTTTTTTTTTAAATTTTTGAGGGAAAATTTTTTTTCCCTCTCCAGAAATTTTTTCCCCCCATATTTCGACGGGAAAAATCCTCTGACATGGGTTTTTTTCGACATTTTTTTTTAAAAATTTTTTATGGAAAATTTTTTTTCCCTCTCCAGAAATTTTTTTCCCCCATATTTCGACGGGAAATATCGTCTGACATGGGTTTTTTTGGACATTTTTTTTTTTAATTTTTGAGGTAAAATTTTTTTTCCCTCTCTAGAATTTTTTTCCCCCCATATTTCGACGGGAAAAATCGTCTGACATGGGTTTTTTTGGATTTTTTTTTTTTAAATTTTTGAGGGAAAATTTTTTTTTCCTCTCCTGAAATTTTTTTTCCCCATATTTCGACGGGAAATATCGTCTGACATGGGTTTTTTTGGACATTTTTTTTTTAAATTTTTGAGGGAAAATTTTTTTTTCCTCTCCTGAAATTTTTTTTCCCCCCACATTTCGACGGGAAAAATCGTCTGACATGGGTTTTTTTGGACATTTTTTTTTTAAATTTTTGAGGGAAAATTTTTTTTCCCTCTCCAGAAATTTTTTCCCCCCATATTTCGACGGGAAAAATCCTCTGACATGGGTTTTTTTCGACATTTTTTTTTAAAAATTTTTTATGGAAAATTTTTTTTCCCTCTCCAGAAATTTTTTTCCCCCATATTTCGACGGGAAATATCGTCTGACATGGGTTTTTTTGGACATTTTTTTTTTTAATTTTTGAGGTAAAATTTTTTTTCCCTCTCTAGAATTTTTTTCCCCCCATATTTCGACGGGAAAAATCGTCTGACATGGGTTTTTTTGGATTTTTTTTTTTTAAATTTTTGAGGGAAAATTTTTTTTCCCTCTCCAGAAATTTTTTCCCCCATATTTCGACGGGAAATATCGTCTGACATGGGTTTTTTTGGACATTTTTTTTTTAATTTTTGAGGGAAAATTTTTTTTCCTCTCCAGAAAATTTGTTTTCCCCCATATTTCGACGGGAAAAATCGTCTGACATGGGTTTTTTGGACATTTTTTTTTTTAATTTTTGGGGGAAAATTTTTTTTTCCTCTCCTGAAAATTTTTCTCCCCCATATTTCGACGGGAAAAATCGTCTGACATGGGTGTTTACGGACATTTTTTTTTTTAAATTTTTGAGGGAAAATTTTTTTTTCCTCTCTTGATAATTTTTTTCCCCCATATTTCGACGGGAAATATCGTCTGACATGGGTTTTTTTGGACATTTTTTTTTTTAATTTTTGAGGGAAAATTTCTTTTCCCTCTCTAGAAATTTTTTCCCCCCATATTTCGACGGGAAAAATCGTCTGACATGGGTTTTTTTGGATTTTTTTTTTTAAATTTTTGAGGGAAAATTTTTTTTTCCTCTCCTGAAATTTTTTTTCCCCCATATTTCGACGGGAAATATCGTCTGACATGGGTTTTTTTGGACATTTTTTTTTTTAATTTTTGAGGGAAAATTTTTTTTCCTCTCCAGAAAATTTTTTTCCCCCATATTTCGACGGGAAAAATCGTCTGACATGGGTTTTTTTGGATTTTTTTTTTTTTAAATTTTTGAGGGAAAATTTTTTTTCCCTCTCCAGAAATTTTTTCCCCCATATTTCGACGGGAAATATCGTCTGACATGGGTTTTTTTGGACATTTTTTTTTTAATTTTTGAGGGAAAATTTTTTTTCCTCTCCAGAAAATTTGTTTTCCCCCATATTTCGACGGGAAAAATCGTCTGACATGGGTTTTTTGGACATTTTTTTTTTTTAATTTTTGGGGGAAAATTTCTTTTTCCTCTCCTGAAAATTATTCTCCCCCATATTTCGACGGGAAAAATCGTCTGACATGGGTGTTTACAGACATTTTTTTTTTTAAATTTTTGAGGGAAAATTTTTTTTTCCTCTCTTGATAATTTTTTTCCCCCATATTTCGACGGGAAATATCGTCTGACATGGGTTTTTTTGGACATTTTTTTTTTTAATTTTTGAGGGAAAATTTTTTTTCCTCTCCAGAAAATTTGTTTTCCCCCATATTTCGACGGGAAAAATCGTCTGACATGGGTTTTTTTGGACATTTTTTTTTTTTAATTTTTGGGGGAAAATTTTTTTTTCCTCTCCTGAAAATTTTTCTCCCCCATATTTCGACGGGAAAAATCGTCTGACATGGGTGTTTATGGACATTTTTTTTTTTTAAATTTTTGAGGGAAAATTTTTTTTTCCTCTCTTGATAATTTTTTTCCCCCATATTTCGACGGGAAAAATCGTCTGACATGGGTTTTTTTGGATTTTTTTTTTTTAATTTTTGAGGGAAAATTTTTTTTTCCTCTCCTGAAATTTTTTTTCCCCCCATATTTCGACGGGAAAAATCGTCTGACATGGGTTTTTTTGGACATTTTTTTTTTAAATTTTTGAAGGAAAATTTTTTTTCCCTCTCCAGAAATTTTTTTCCCCCATATTTCGACGGGAAATATCGTCTGACATGGGTTTTTTTGGACATTTTTTTTTTTAAATTTTTTATGGAAAATTTTTTTTCCCTCTCCAGAAATTTTTTTCCCCCATATTTCGACGGGAAATATCGTCTGACATGGGTTTTTTTGGATTTTTTTTTTTTTAATTTTTGAGGGAAAATTTCTTTTCCCTCTCCAGAAATTTTTTCCCCCATATTTCGACGGGAAATATCGTCTGACATGGGTTTTTTTGGACATTTTTTTTTTTAATTTTTGAGGGAAAATTTTTTTTCCTCTCCAGAAAATTTGTTTTCCCCCATATTTCGACGGGAAAAATCGTCTGACATGGGTTTTTTTGGACATTTTTTTTTTTTAATTTTTGGGGGAAAATTTTTTTTTCCTCTCCTGAAAATTTTTCTCCCCCATATTTCGACGGGAAAAATCGTCTGACATGGGTGTTTATGGACATTTTTTTTTTTTAAATTTTTGAGGGAAAATTTTTTTTTCCTCTCCTGAAAATTTTTTCCCCCCATATTTCGACGGGAAAAATCCTCTGACATAGGTTTTTTTTGGACATTTTTTAAAAAAAAATTTTTTTTCCTCTCCTGAAAATTTCTTTCCCCCCATGTTTCGACGGGAAAAATCGTCTGACATGGGTTTTTTTGGACATTTTTTTTTTTAAATTTTTGTGGGAAAATTTTTTTTTCCTCTCCTGAAAATTTATTTCCCCCCATATTTCGACGGAAAAAATCGTCTGACATATTTTTTTTTGGTCATTTTTATAAAAAAATTTTTTTTTCCTCTCCTGAAAATTTCTTTCCCCCCATATTTCGACGGGAAAAATCGTCTGACATGGGTTTTTTGGACTTTTTTTTAAAAAAATTTTTGAGGGAAAATTTTTTTTTCCTCTCCTGAAAATGTTTTCCCCCCATATTTCGACTGGAAAAATCCTCTAACATGGGTTTTTTTTGGACATTTTTTTAAAAAATTTTTTTTTTCCTCTCCTGAAAATTTTTTCCCCCCATATTTCGACGGGAAAAATCCTCTGACATGGGTTTTTTTGGACTTTTTTTTAAAAAAAATTTTTGAGGAAAAATTTTTTTTTCCTCTCCTGAAAATTTTTTCCCCCCATATTTCGACGGGAAAAATCCTCTGACATGGGTTTTTTTGGACATTTTTTTTTAAAAAATTTTTGAGGGAAAATTTTTTTTTCCTCCTGAAATTTTTTTCCCCCCATATTTCGACGGGAAAAATCGTCTGACATGGGTTTTTTTGGACATTTTTTTTAAAAAAATTTTAAGGGAAAATTTTTTTTCCTCTCCTGAAAATTTTTTCCCCCCATATTTCGACGGGAAAAATCCTCTGACATGGGTTTTTTTGGACATTTTTTTTTAAAAAAATTTTGAAGTAAAATTTTTTTTTCCTCTCCTGAAATTTTTTTCCCCCCATATTTCGACGGGAAAAATCGTCTGACATGGGTTTTTTTGGACATTTTTTTTTTTTAAATTTTTGAGGGAAAAATTTTTTTTCCTCTCCTGAAAATTTATTTCCCCCCATATTTCGACGGAAAAAATCGTCTGACATAGGTTTTTTTGGACATTTTTATAAAAAAATTTTTTTTTCCTCTCCTGAAAATTTCTTTCCCCCCATATTTCGACGGGAAAAATCGTCTGACATGGGTTTTTTTGGACATTTTTTTTTTTTAATTTTTGAGGGAAAATTTTTTTTTCCTCTCCTGAAAATTTTTTCCCCCCATATTTCGACGGGAAAAATCCTCTGACATGGGTTTTTTTTGACATATTTTTTGAAAATTTTTTTTTCCTGTCCTGAAAATCCCCCCCCCCCCATATTTCGACGGGAAAAATCGTCTGACATGGGTTTTTTTGGACATTTTTTTTTTTTAATTTTTGAGGGAAAATTTTTTTTTCCTCTCCTGAAAATTTCTTTCCCCCCATATTTCGACGGGAAAAATCGTCTGACATGGGTTTTTTTGGACATTTTTTTTTTTAATTTTTGAGGGAAAATTTTTTTTTCCTCTCCTGAAATTTTTTTTCCCCCCATATTTCGACGGGAAAAATCGTCTGACATGGGTTTTTTTGGACATTTTTTTTTTAAATTTTTGAGGGAAAATTTTTTTTCCCTCTCCAGAAATTTTTTCCCCCCATATTTCGACGGGAAAAATCCTCTGACATGGGTTTTTTTCGACATTTTTTTTTTTTAAATTTTTTATGGAAAATTTTTTTTCCCTCTCCAGAAATTTTTTTCCCCCATATTTCGACGGGAAATATCGTCTGACATGGGTTTTTTTGGACATTTTTTTTTTTAATTTTTGAGGGAAAATTTTTTTTCCCTCTCTAGAATTTTTTTCCCCCCATATTTCGACGGGAAAAATCGTCTGACATGGGTTTTTTTGGATTTTTTTTTTTTTAAATTTTTGAGGGAAAATTTTTTTTCCCTCTCCAGAAATTTTTTCCCCCATATTTCGACGGGAAATATCGTCTGACATGGGTTTTTTTGGATTTTTTTTTTTTTAATTTTTGAGGGAAAATTTTTTTTTCCTCTCCTGAAATTTTTTTTCCCCCCATATTTCGACGGGAAAAATCGTCTGACATGGGTTTTTTTGGACATTTTTTTTTTAAATTTTTGAGGGAAAATTTTTTTTCCCTCTCCAGAAATTTTTTCCCCCCATATTTCGACGGGAAAAATCCTCTGACATGGGTTTTTTCGACATTTTTTTTTTTAAATTTTTTATGGAAAATTTTTTTTCCCTCTCCAGAAATTTTTTTCCCTCATATTTCGACGGGAAATATCGTCTGACATGGGTTTTTTTGGATTTTTTTTTTTTTAATTTTTGAGGGAAAATTTCTTTTCCCTCTCCAGAAATTTTTTCCCCCATATTTCGACGGGAAATATCGTCTGACATGGGTTTTTTTGGACATTTTTTTTTTTAATTTTTGAGGGAAAATTTTTTTTCCTCTCCAGAAAATTTGTTTTCCCCCATATTTCGACGGGAAAAATCGTCTGACATGGGTTTTTTTGGACATTTTTTTTTTTTAATTTTTGGGGGAAAATTTTTTTTTCCTCTCCTGAAAATTTTTCTCCCCCATATTTCGACGGGAAAAATCGTCTGACATGGGTGTTTATGGACATTTTTTTTTTTTAAATTTTTGAGGGAAAATTTTTTTTTCCTCTCCTGAAAATTTTTTCCCCCCATATTTCGACGGGAAAAATCCTCTGACATAGGTTTTTTTTGGACATTTTTTAAAAAAAAATTTTTTTTCCTCTCCTGAAAATTTCTTTCCCCCCATGTTTCGACGGGAAAAATCGTCTGACATGGGTTTTTTTGGACATTTTTTTTTTTAAATTTTTGTGGGAAAATTTTTTTTTCCTCTCCTGAAAATTTATTTCCCCCCATATTTCGACGGAAAAAATCGTCTGACATATTTTTTTTTGGTCATTTTTATAAAAAAATTTTTTTTTCCTCTCCTGAAAATTTCTTTCCCCCCATATTTCGACGGGAAAAATCGTCTGACATGGGTTTTTTGGACTTTTTTTTAAAAAAATTTTTGAGGGAAAATTTTTTTTTCCTCTCCTGAAAATGTTTTCCCCCCATATTTCGACTGGAAAAATCCTCTAACATGGGTTTTTTTTGGACATTTTTTTAAAAAATTTTTTTTTTCCTCTCCTGAAAATTTTTTCCCCCCATATTTCGACGGGAAAAATCCTCTGACATGGGTTTTTTTGGACTTTTTTTTAAAAAAAATTTTTGAGGAAAAATTTTTTTTTCCTCTCCTGAAAATTTTTTCCCCCCATATTTCGACGGGAAAAATCCTCTGACATGGGTTTTTTTGGACATTTTTTTTTAAAAAATTTTTGAGGGAAAATTTTTTTTTCCTCCTGAAATTTTTTTCCCCCCATATTTCGACGGGAAAAATCGTCTGACATGGGTTTTTTTGGACATTTTTTTTAAAAAAATTTTAAGGGAAAATTTTTTTTCCTCTCCTGAAAATTTTTTCCCCCCATATTTCGACGGGAAAAATCCTCTGACATGGGTTTTTTTGGACATTTTTTTTTAAAAAAATTTTGAAGTAAAATTTTTTTTTCCTCTCCTGAAATTTTTTTCCCCCCATATTTCGACGGGAAAAATCGTCTGACATGGGTTTTTTTGGACATTTTTTTTTTTTAAATTTTTGAGGGAAAAATTTTTTTTCCTCTCCTGAAAATTTATTTCCCCCCATATTTCGACGGAAAAAATCGTCTGACATAGGTTTTTTTGGACATTTTTATAAAAAAATTTTTTTTTCCTCTCCTGAAAATTTCTTTCCCCCCATATTTCGACGGGAAAAATCGTCTGACATGGGTTTTTTTGGACATTTTTTTTTTTTAATTTTTGAGGGAAAATTTTTTTTTCCTCTCCTGAAAATTTTTTCCCCCCATATTTCGACGGGAAAAATCCTCTGACATGGGTTTTTTTTGACATATTTTTTGAAAATTTTTTTTTCCTGTCCTGAAAATCCCCCCCCCCCCATATTTCGACGGGAAAAATCGTCTGACATGGGTTTTTTTGGACATTTTTTTTTTTTAATTTTTGAGGGAAAATTTTTTTTTCCTCTCCTGAAAATTTCTTTCCCCCCATATTTCGACGGGAAAAATCGTCTGACATGGGTTTTTTTGGACATTTTTTTTTTTAATTTTTGAGGGAAAATTTTTTTTTCCTCTCCTGAAATTTTTTTTCCCCCCATATTTCGACGGGAAAAATCGTCTGACATGGGTTTTTTTGGACATTTTTTTTTTAAATTTTTGAGGGAAAATTTTTTTTCCCTCTCCAGAAATTTTTTCCCCCCATATTTCGACGGGAAAAATCCTCTGACATGGGTTTTTTTCGACATTTTTTTTTTTTAAATTTTTTATGGAAAATTTTTTTTCCCTCTCCAGAAATTTTTTTCCCCCATATTTCGACGGGAAATATCGTCTGACATGGGTTTTTTTGGACATTTTTTTTTTTAATTTTTGAGGGAAAATTTTTTTTCCCTCTCTAGAATTTTTTTCCCCCCATATTTCGACGGGAAAAATCGTCTGACATGGGTTTTTTTGGATTTTTTTTTTTTTAAATTTTTGAGGGAAAATTTTTTTTCCCTCTCCAGAAATTTTTTCCCCCATATTTCGACGGGAAATATCGTCTGACATGGGTTTTTTTGGATTTTTTTTTTTTTAATTTTTGAGGGAAAATTTTTTTTTCCTCTCCTGAAATTTTTTTTCCCCCCATATTTCGACGGGAAAAATCGTCTGACATGGGTTTTTTTGGACATTTTTTTTTTAAATTTTTGAGGGAAAATTTTTTTTCCCTCTCCAGAAATTTTTTCCCCCCATATTTCGACGGGAAAAATCCTCTGACATGGGTTTTTTCGACATTTTTTTTTTTAAATTTTTTATGGAAAATTTTTTTTCCCTCTCCAGAAATTTTTTTCCCTCATATTTCGACGGGAAATATCGTCTGACATGGATTTTTTTGGACATTTTTTTTTTTAATTTTTGAGGGAAAATTTTTTTTCCCTCTCTAGAATTTTTTCCCCCCATATTTCGACGGGAAAAATCGTCTGACATGGGTTTTTTTGGATTTTTTTTTTTTTAAATTTTTGAGGGAAAATTTTTTTTCCCTCTCCAGAAATTTTTTCCCCCATATTTCGACGGGAAATATCGTCTGACATGGGTTTTTTTGGACATTTTTTTTTTAATTTTTGAGGGAAAATTTTTTTTCCTCTCCAGAAAATTTGTTTTCCCCCATATTTCGACGGGAAAAATCGTCTGACATGGGTTTTTTTGGACATTTTTTTTTTAAATTTTTGAGGGAAAATTTTTTTTCCCTCTCCAGAAATTTTTTCCCCCCATATTTCGACGGGAAAAATCCTCTGACATGGGTTTTTTTCGACATTTTTTTTTTTAAATTTTTTATGGAAAATTTTTTTTCCCTCGCCAGAATTTTTTTCCCCCCATATTTCGACGGGAAAAATCGTCTGACATGGGTTTTTTTGGATTTTTTTTTTTTTAAATTTTTGAGGGAAAATTTTTTTTCCCTCTCCAGAAATTTTTTCCCCCATATTTCGACGGGAAATATCGTCTGACATGGGTTTTTTGGACATTTTTTTTTTTTAATTTTTGGGGGAAAATTTTTTTTTCCTCTCCTGAAAATTTTTCTCCCCCATATTTCGACGGGAAATATCGTCTGACATGGGTTTTTTTGGACATTTTTTTTTTAATTTTTGAGGGAAAATTTTTTTTCCTCTCCAGAAATTTTTTCCCCCCATATTTCGACGGGAAAAATCGTCTGACATGGGTTTTTTTGGTTTTTTTTTTTTTAAATTTTTGAGGGAAAATTTTTTTTTCCTCTCCTGAAATTTTTTTTCCCCCCATATTTCGACGGGAAAAATCGTCTGACATGGGTTTTTTTGGACATTTTTTTTTTAAATTTTTGAGGGAAAATTTTTTTCCCTCTCCAGAAATTTTTTCCCCCCATATTTCGACGGGAAAAATCCTCTGACATGGGTTTTTTTCGACATTTTTTTTTTTAAATTTTTTATGGAAAATTTTTTTTCCCTCTCCAGAAATTTTTTTCCCCCATATTTCGACGGGAAATATCGTCTGACATGGGTTTTTTTGGACATTTTTTTTTTAAATTTTTGAGGGAAAATTTTTTTTTCCTCTCCTGAAATTTTTTTTCCCCCCACATTTCGACGGGAAAAATCGTCTGACATGGGTTTTTTTGGACATTTTTTTTTTAAATTTTTGAGGGAAAATTTTTTTTCCCTCTCCAGAAATTTTTTCCCCCCATATTTCGACGGGAAAAATCCTCTGACATGGGTTTTTTTCGACATTTTTTTTTAAAAATTTTTTATGGAAAATTTTTTTTCCCTCTCCAGAAATTTTTTTCCCCCATATTTCGACGGGAAATATCGTCTGACATGGGTTTTTTTGGACATTTTTTTTTTTAATTTTTGAGGTAAAATTTTTTTTCCCTCTCTAGAATTTTTTTCCCCCCATATTTCGACGGGAAAAATCGTCTGACATGGGTTTTTTTGGATTTTTTTTTTTTAAATTTTTGAGGGAAAATTTTTTTTCCCTCTCCAGAAATTTTTTCCCCCATATTTCGACGGGAAATATCGTCCGACATGGGTTTTTTTGGACATTTTTTTTTTAAATTTTTGAGGGAAAATTTTTTTTTCCTCTCCTGAAATTTTTTTTCCCCATATTTCGACGGGAAATATCGTCTGACATGGGTTTTTTTGGACATTTTTTTTTTAAATTTTTGAGGGAAAATTTTTTTTTCCTCTCCTGAAATTTTTTTTCCCCCCACATTTCGACGGGAAAAATCGTCTGACATGGGTTTTTTTGGACATTTTTTTTTTAAATTTTTGAGGGAAAATTTTTTTTCCCTCTCCAGAAATTTTTTCCCCCCATATTTCGACGGGAAAAATCCTCTGACATGGGTTTTTTTCGACATTTTTTTTTAAAAATTTTTTATGGAAAATTTTTTTTCCCTCTCCAGAAATTTTTTTCCCCCATATTTCGACGGGAAATATCGTCTGACATGGGTTTTTTTGGACATTTTTTTTTTTAATTTTTGAGGGAAAATTTTTTTTCCTCCAGAAAATTTTTTCCCCCATATTTCGACGGGAAAAATCGTCTGACATGGGTTTTTTTGGATTTTTTTTTTTAAAATTTTTGAGGGAAAATTTTTTTTTCCTCTCCTGAAAATTTTTTCCCCCCATATTTCGACGCGAAAAATCGTCTGACATGGGTTTTTTTGGACATTTTTTTTTTAAATTTTTGAGGGAAAATTTTTTTTCCCTCTGTAGAAATTTTTTCCCCCCATATTTCGACGGGAAATATCGTCTGACATGGGTTTTTTTGGACATTTTTTTTTTTAATTTTTGAGGGAAAATTTTTTTTCCTCTCCAGTAATTTTTTTCCCCCATATTTCGACGGGAAAAATCGTCTGACATGGGTTTTTTTGGATTTTTTTTTTTTAAATTTTTGAGGGAAAATTTTTTTTTCCTCTCCTGAAATTTTTTTCCCCCCATATTTCGACGGGAAAAATCGTCTGACATGGGTTTTTTTGGACATTTTTTTTTTAAATTTTTGAGGGAAAATTTTTGTTCCCTCTCCAGAAATTTTTTCCCCCCATATTTCGACGGAGAAAATCCTCTGACATGGGTTTTTTCGACATTTTTTTTTAAAAATTTTTTATGGAAAATTTTTTTTCCCTCTCCAGAAATTTGTTTCCCCCATATTTCGACGGGAAATATCGTCTGACGTGGGTTTTTTTGGACATTTTTTTTTTTAATTTTTGAGGGAAAATTTTTTTCCCTCTCTAGAAATTTTTTCCCCCCATATTTCGACGGGAAAAATCGTCTGACATGGGTTTTTTTGGATTTTTTTTTTTAAATTTTTGAGGGAAAATTTTTTTCCCTCTCCAGAAATTTTTTCCCCCATATTTCGACGGGAAATATCGTCTGACATGGGTTTTTTTGGACATTTTTTTTTTTAATTTTTGAGGGAAAATTTTTTTTCCTCTCCAGAAAATTTGTTTTCCCCCATATTTCGACGGGAAAAATCGTCTGACATGGGTTTTTTTGGACATTTTTTTTTTTTAATTTTTGGGGGAAAATTTTTTTTTCCTCTCCTGAAAATTTTTCTCCCTCATATTTCGACGGGAAAAATCGTCTGACATGGGTGTTTATGGACATTTTTTTTTTTTAAATTTTTGAGGGAAAATTTTTTTTTCCTCTCTTGATAATTTTTTTCCCCCATATTTCGACGGGAAAAATCGTCTGACATGGATTTTTTTGGATTTTTTTTTTTAAATTTTCGAGGGAAAATTTTTTTTTCCTCTCCTGAAATTTTTTTTCCCCCCATATTTCGACGGGAAAAATCGTCTGACATGGGTTTTTTTGGACATTTTTTTTTTTAATTTTTGAGGGAAAATTTTTTTTCCTCTCCAGAAAATTTGTTTTCCCCCATATTTCGACGGGAAAAATCGTCTGACATGGGTTTTTTTGGACATTTTTTTTTTTTAATTTTTGGGGGAAAATTTTTTTTTCCTCTCCTGAAAATTTTTCTCCCTCATATTTCGACGGGAAAAATCGTCTGACATGGGTGTTTATGGACATTTTTTTTTTTTAAATTTTTGAGGGAAAATTTTTTTTTCCTCTCTTGATAATTTTTTCCCCCATATTTCGACGGGAAAAATCGTCTGACATGGATTTTTTTGGATTTTTTTTTTTAAATTTTCGAGGGAAAATTTTTTTTTCCTCTCCTGAAATTTTTTTTCCCCCCATATTTCGACGGGAAAAATCGTCTGACATGGGTTTTTTTGGACATTTTTTTTTTAAATTTTTGAGGGAAAATTTTTTTTCCCTCTCCAGAAATTTTTTTCCCCCATATTTCGACGGGAAATATCGTCTGACATGGGTTTTTTTGGACAATTTTTTTTTCCTCTCCTGAAAATTTCTTTCCCCCCATATTTCGACGGGAAAAATCGTCTGACACAGGTTTTTTTGGAGATTTTTTTTAAAAAATTTGAGGGAAAATTTGTTTTTCCTCTCCTAAAAATTTTTTTCCCCCCATATTTCGACGGGAAAAATCCTCTGACATAGGTTTTTTTGAAAATTTTTTTAAAAAAAATTTTTTTTCCTCTCCTGAAAATTTCTTTCCCCCCATATTTCGACGGGAAATATCGTCTGACATGGGTTTTTTGGCCATTTTTTTTTTTTAAATTTTTGAGGTAAAATTTTTTTTTCCTCTCCTGAAAAATTTTTTCCCTCCATATTTCGACGGGAAAAATCGTCTGATATGGGTTTTTTTGGACATTTTTTTTAAAAAAATTTTAAGGGAAAATTTTTCTTCCTCTCCTAAAAATTTTTTTCCCCCATATTTCGACGGGAAAAATCCTCTGACATAGGTTTTTTTGGACATTTTTTTAAAAAAAATTTTTTTTCCTCTCCTGAAAATTTCTTTCCCCCCATATTTCGACGGGAAATATCGTCTGACATGGGTTTTTTGGCCATTTTTTTTTTTTAAATTTTTGAGGTAAAATTTTTTTTTCCTCTCCTGAAAAATTTTTTCCCTCCATATTTCGACGGGAAAAATCATCTGATATGGGTTTTTTTGGACATTTTTTTTAAAAAAATTTTAAGGGAAAATTTTTCTTCCTCTCCTGAAAATTTTTTCCCCCCATATTTCGACGGGAAAAATCCTCTGACATAGGTTTTTTTGGACATTTTTAAAAAAAAATTTTTTTTTCCTCTCCTGAAAATTTCTTTCCCCCCATGTTTCGACGGGAAATATCGTCTGACATGGGTTTTTTTGGACAATTTTTTTTTCCTCTCCTGAAATTTTTTTTCCACATATTTCGACGGGAAAAATCCTCTGACATGGGTTTTTTTGGACATTTTTTTTAAAAAAATTTTTGATGGAAAATTTTTTTTCCCTCTCCAGAAATTTTTTCCCCCCATATTTCGACGGGAAAAATCGTCTGACATGGGTTTTTTTTTATTTTTTTTTTTTAAATTTTTGAGGGAAAATTTTTTTTTCCTCTCCTGAAATTTTTTTTCCCCCCATATTTCGACGGGAAAAATCGTCTGACATGGGTTTTTTTGGACATTTTTTTTTTAAATTTTTGAGGGAAAATTTTTTTTCCCTCTCCAGAAATTTTTTTCCCCCATATTTCGACGGGAAATATCGTCTGACATGGGTTTTTTTGGACAATTTTTTTTTCCTCTCCTGAAAATTTCTTTCCCCCCATATTTCGACGGGAAAAATCGTCTGACACAGGTTTTTTTGGAGATTTTTTTTAAAAAATTTGAGGGAAAATTTGTTTTTCCTCTCCTAAAAATTTTTTTCCCCCCATATTTCGACGGGAAAAATCCTCTGACATAGGTTTTTTTGAAAATTTTTTTAAAAAAAATTTTTTTTCCTCTCCTGAAAATTTCTTTCCCCCCATATTTCGACGGGAAATATCGTCTGACATGGGTTTTTTGGCCATTTTTTTTTTTAAATTTTTGAGGTAAAATTTTTTTTTCCTCTCCTGAAAAATTTTTTCCCTCCATATTTCGACGGGAAAAATCGTCTGATATGGGTTTTTTTGGACATTTTTTTTAAAAAAATTTTAAGGGAAAATTTTTCTTCCTCTCCTAAAAATTTTTTTCCCCCATATTTCGACGGGAAAAATCCTCTGACATAGGTTTTTTTGGACATTTTTTTAAAAAAAATTTTTTTTCCTCTCCTGAAAATTTCTTTCCCCCCATATTTCGACGGGAAATATCGTCTGACATGGGTTTTTTGGCCATTTTTTTTTTTTTAATTTTTGAGGTAAAATTTTTTTTTCCTCTCCTGAAAAATTTTTTCCCTCCATATTTCGACGGGAAAAATCGTCTGATATGGGTTTTTTTGGACATTTTTTTTAAAAAAATTTTAAGGGAAAATTTTTCTTCCTCTCCTGAAAATTTTTTCCCCCCATATTTCGACGGGAAAAATCCTCTGACATAGGTTTTTTTGGACATTTTTAAAAAAAAATTTTTTTTTCCTCTCCTGAAAATTTCTTTCCCCCCATGTTTCGACGGGAAATATCGTCTGACATGGGTTTTTTTGGACAATTTTTTTTTCCTCTCCTGAAATTTTTTTTCCACATATTTCGACGGGAAAAATCCTCTGACATGGGTTTTTTTGGACATTTTTTTTAAAAAAATTTTTGATGGAAAATTTTTTTTCCCTCTCCAGAAATTTTTTCCCCCCATATTTCGACGGGAAAAATCGTCTGACATGGGTTTTTTTTTATTTTTTTTTTTTAAATTTTTGAGGGAAAATTTTTTTTTCCTCTCCTGAAATTTTTTTTCCCCCCATATTTCGACGGGAAAAATCGTCTGACATGGGTTTTTTTGGACATTTTTTTTTTTAATTTTTGAGGGAAAATTTTTTTTCCCCCTCCAGAAATTTTTTTCCCCCATATTTCGACGGGAAATATCGTCTGACATGGGTTTTTTTGGACATTTTTTTTTTTAATTTTTGAGGGAAAATTATTTTTCCTCTCCAGAAAATTTGTTTTCCCCCATATTTCGACGGGAAAAATCGTCTGACATGGGTTTTTTTGGACATTTTTTTTTTTAATTTTTGAGGGAAAATTTTTTTTCCCTCTCTAGAAATTTTTTCCCCCCATATTTCGACGGGAAAAATCGTCTGACATGGGTTTTTTTGGACATTTTTTTTTTTAATTTTTGAGGGAAAATTTTTTTTCCCTCCAGAATTTTTTTCCCCCCATATTTCGACGGGAAAAATCGTCTGACATGAGTTTTTTTGGACATTTTTTTTTTTAATTTTTGAGGGAAAATTTTTTTTCCCTCTCTAGAAATTTTTTCCCCCCATATTTCGACGGGAAAAATCGTCTGACATGGGTTTTTTGGACATTTTTTTTTTTAATTTTTGAGGGAAAATTTTTTTTCCCTCTCCAGAAATTTTTTCCCCCCATATTTCGACGGGAAAAATCGTCTGACATGGGTTTTTTTGGAATTTTTTTTTTTAATTTTTGAGGGAAAATTTTTTTTCCCTCCAGAATTTTTTTCCCCCCATATTTCGACGGGAAAAATCGTCTGACATGAGTTTTTTTGGACATTTTTTTTAAAAATTTTTGAGGGAAAATTTTTTTCCCCCCATATTTCGACGGGAAAAATCGTCTGACATGGGTTTTTTTGGACATTTTTTTTGAAAATTTTTTTTTTCCTCTCCTGAAAATTCCCCCCCCCCCAATATTTTGACGGGAAAAATCCTCTGACATAGGTTTTTTTGGAGATTTTTTTTAAAGATTTGAGGGAAAATTTATTTTTCCTCTCCTGAAAATTTTTTCCCCCCATATTTCGACGGGAAAAATCCTCTGACATAGGTTTTTTTGGACATTTTTAAAAAAAAATTTTTTTTTCCTCTCCTGAAAATTTCTTTCCCCCCATGTTTCGACGGGAAATATCGTCTGACATGGGTTTTTTTGGACAATTTTTTTTTCCTCTCCTGAAATTTTTTTTCCACATATTTCGACGGGAAAAATCCTCTGACATGGGTTTTTTTGGACATTTTTTTTAAAAAAATTTTTGATGGAAAATTTTTTTTCCCTCTCCAGAAATTTTTTCCCCCCATATTTCGACGGGAAAAATCGTCTGACATGGGTTTTTTTTTATTTTTTTTTTTTAAATTTTTGAGGGAAAATTTTTTTTTCCTCTCCTGAAATTTTTTTTCCCCCCATATTTCGACGGGAAAAATCGTCTGACATGGGTTTTTTTGGACATTTTTTTTTTTAATTTTTGAGGGAAAATTTTTTTTCCCCCTCCAGAAATTTTTTTCCCCCATATTTCGACGGGAAATATCGTCTGACATGGGTTTTTTTGGACATTTTTTTTTTTAATTTTTGAGGGAAAATTATTTTTCCTCTCCAGAAAATTTGTTTTCCCCCATATTTCGACGGGAAAAATCGTCTGACATGGGTTTTTTTGGACATTTTTTTTTTTAATTTTTGAGGGAAAATTTTTTTTCCCTCTCTAGAAATTTTTTCCCCCCATATTTCGACGGGAAAAATCGTCTGACATGGGTTTTTTTGGACATTTTTTTTTTTAATTTTTGAGGGAAAATTTTTTTTCCCTCCAGAATTTTTTTCCCCCCATATTTCGACGGGAAAAATCGTCTGACATGAGTTTTTTTGGACATTTTTTTTTTTAATTTTTGAGGGAAAATTTTTTTTCCCTCTCTAGAAATTTTTTCCCCCCATATTTCGACGGGAAAAATCGTCTGACATGGGTTTTTTGGACATTTTTTTTTTTAATTTTTGAGGGAAAATTTTTTTTCCCTCTCCAGAAATTTTTTCCCCCCATATTTCGACGGGAAAAATCGTCTGACATGGGTTTTTTTGGAATTTTTTTTTTTAATTTTTGAGGGAAAATTTTTTTTCCCTCCAGAATTTTTTTCCCCCCATATTTCGACGGGAAAAATCGTCTGACATGAGTTTTTTTGGACATTTTTTTTAAAAATTTTTGAGGGAAAATTTTTTTCCCCCCATATTTCGACGGGAAAAATCGTCTGACATGGGTTTTTTTGGACATTTTTTTTGAAAATTTTTTTTTTCCTCTCCTGAAAATTCCCCCCCCCCCAATATTTTGACGGGAAAAATCCTCTGACATAGGTTTTTTTGGAGATTTTTTTTAAAGATTTGAGGGAAAATTTATTTTTCCTCTCCTGAAAATTTTTTCCCCCATATTTCGACGGGAAAAATCGTCTGACATGGGTTTTTTTGGACTTTTTTTTTTTAAATTTTTGAGGGAAAATTTCTTTTCCCTCTCCAGAAATTTTTTTCCCCCATATTTCGACGGGAAAAATCGTCTGACATGGGTTTTTTTGGATTGTTTTTTTTTAAATTTTTGAGGGAAAATTTTTTTTTCCTCTCCTGAAATTTTTTTCCCCCCATATTTCGACGGGAAAAATCGTCTGACATGGGTTTTTTTGGACATTTTTTTTTTTAAATTTTTAAGGGAAAATTTTTTTTTCCTCTCTTGATAATTTTTTTCCCCCATATTTCGACGGGAAAAATCCTCTGACATGGGTTTTTTTCGACATTATTTTTTTTTAATTTTTGATGGAAAATTTTTTTTCCCTCTCCAGAAAATTTTTTCCCCCATATTTCGACGGGAAATATCGTCTGACATGGGTTTTTTTGGACATTTTTTTTTAAATTTTTGAGGGAAAATTTTTTTTCCCCCCATATTTCGACGGGAAAAATCGTCTGACATGGGTTTTTTTGGATTTTTTTTTTTTTAATTTTTGAGGGAAAATTTTTTTTCCCTCTCCAGAAATTTTTTCCCCCCATATTTCGACGGGAAAAATCGTCTGACATGGGTTTTTTTGGACATTTTTTTTTTTTAATTTTTGAGGGAAAATTTTTTTTTCCTCTCTTGATAATTTTTTTCCCCCATATTTCGACGGGAAAAATCCTCTGACATGGGTTTTTTTGGAATTTTTTTTTTTAATTTTTGAGGGAAAATTTTTTTTCCCTCCAGAATTTTTTTCCCCCCATATTTCGACGGGAAAAATCGTCTGACATGGGTTTTTTTGGACATTTTTTTTTTTAAATTTTTAAGGGAAAATTTTTTTTTCCTCTCTTGATAATTTTTTTCCCCCATATTTCGACGGGAAAAATCCTCTGACATGGGTTTTTTTGGATTTTTTTTTTTTTAATTTTTGAGGGAAAATTTTTTTTCCCTCTCCAGAAATTTTTTTCCCCCATATTTCGACGGGAAAAATCGTCTGACATGGGTTTTTTTGGATTTTTTTTTTTTAAATTTTTGAGGGAAAATTTTTTTTTCCTCTCCTGAAATTTTTTTCCCCCCATATTTCGACGGGAAAAATCGTCTGACATGGGTTTTTTTGGACATTTTTTTTTTTTAATTTTTAAGGGAAAATTTTTTTTTCCTCTCTTGATAATTTTTTTCCCCCATATTTCGACGGGAAAAATCCTCTGACGTGGGTTTTTTTCGACATTATTTTTTTTAAATTTTTGATGGAAAATTTTTTTTCCCTCTCCAGAAAATTTTTTCCCCCATATTTCGACGGGAAATATCGTCTGACATGGGTTTTTTTGGACATTTTTTTTTTAAATTTTTGAGGGAAAATTTTTTTTCCCTCTCCAGAATTTTTTCCCCCCATATTTCGACGGGAAAAATCGTCTGACATGGGTTTTTTTGGACATTTTTTTTTTAAATATTTGAGGGAAAATTTTTTTTCCCTCTCCAGAAATTTTTTCCCCCCATATTTCGACGGGAAAAATCGTCTGACATGGGTTTTTTTGGACATTTTTTTTTTTAATTTTTGAGGGAAAATTTTTTTTTCCTCTCTTGATAATTTTTTTCCCCCATATTTCGACGGGAAAAATCCTCTGACATGGGTTTTTTTGGAATTTTTTTTTTTAATTTTTGAGGGAAAATTTTTTTTCCCTCCAGAATTTTTTCCCCCCATATTTCGACGGGAAAAATCGTCTGACATGGGTTTTTTTGGACATTTTTTTTTTAAATTTTTCAGGGAAAATTTTTTTTCCCTCTCCAGAATTTTTTTCCCCCCATATTTCGACGGGAAAAATCCTCTGACATGGGTTTGTTTGGACATTGTTTTTTAAAAAAATTTTGAGGGAAAATGTTTTTTTCGTCTCCTGAAAATTTTTTTCCCCCATATTTCGACGGGAAAAATCGTCTGGCATGGGTTTTTTACATTTTTTTTTTTTTATTTTTGAGGGAAAATTTGTTTTCCCTCTCCAGAAATTTTTTCCCCCCATATTTCGACTGGAAAAATCGTCTAACATAGGTTTTTTTGGACATTTTTTTTTTTAAATTTTTGAGGGAAAATTTTTTTTTCCTCTCCAGAATTTTTTTTTCCCCCCATATTTCGGCGGGAAAAATCGTCTGACATGGGTGTTTTTGGACATTTTTTTTTTTTTAATTTTTGAGGGAAAAATTTTTTTCCTCTCCTGAAATTTTTTTCCCCCCATATTTTGACGGGAAAAATCCTCTGACATAGGTTGTTTTTGAAATTTTCTTTTTTTAAATTTTTGAGGGAAAATTTTTTTTTCCTCTCCTGATAATTTTTTTTCCCCATATTTCGACGGGTAAAATCCTCTGACATTGGTTTTTTGGACATTTTTTTTGAAAAATTTTTGAGGGTAAATTTCTTTTTCCTCTTCTGAAAATTTTTTTCCCCCATATTTGGACGGGAAAAATCGTCTGACATGGGTTTTTTTGGACATTGTTTTCTCCTCTCCTGAAAATTCCCCCCCCCCCCCATATTTCGACGGGAAAAATCGTCTGACGTGGGTTTATTTGGAGATTTTTTTTTTTTAAATTTGAGGGAAAATTTTTTTTTCCTCTCCTGAAAAATTTTTTCCCCGCATGTTTCGACGGGAAAAATCGTCTGACATGGGTTTTTTTGGACATTTTTTTTTTTTAAATTTGAGGGAAAATTTGTTTTTCCTCTCCTGAAAATTTTTTCCCCCCATATTTCGACGGGAAAAATTGTCTGGCATGGGTTTTTTTGACATTTTTTTTTTTATTTTTTGAGGGAAAATTTTTTTTTCCTCACTTGATAATTTTTTTTCCCCCATATTTCGACGGGAAAAATCCTCTGACATGGGTTTTTTTGGACATTTTTTTTGAAAAATTTTTTTTTCCTCCTGAATTTTTTCCCCCCATATTTTGACGGGAAAAATCCTCTGACATGGTTTTTTTGATATTTTCTTTTTTAAATTTGAGGGAAAATTTGTTTCTCCTCTCCTGAAAATTTTTTCCCCCATATTTCGACGGGAAAAATCGTCTGACATGGGTTTTTTTGGACATTTTTTTTTTTAAATTTTTAGGCAAAATTTTTTTCCCTCTCCACAAATTTTTTTCCCCCATATTTCGATGGGAAAAATCGTCTGACATGGGTTTTTTTGGATATTTTTTTTGAAAAATTTTTTTTTCCTCTCCTGAAAATTTTTTTCCCCCCATATTTCGACGGGAAAAATCGTCTGACATGGGTTTTTTTGGACATTTTTTTTTTTAAATTTGAGGGAAAATTTGTTTTTCCTCTCCTGAAAATTTTTTCCCCCCATATTTCGACGGGAAAAATTGTCTGACATGGGTTTTTTTGGATTTTTTTTTTTTAATTTTTGAGG
The DNA here is from genome assembly GCA_951215215.1 of Andrena trimmerana. Taxonomy (NCBI): domain Eukaryota; kingdom Metazoa; phylum Arthropoda; class Insecta; order Hymenoptera; family Andrenidae; genus Andrena; species Andrena trimmerana. The sequence continues at coordinate 2,007,946 of CATNUO010000106.1, forward strand.
GAAAATTTTTTTCCCTCTCCAGAAATTTTTTCCCCCCATATTGCGACGGGAAAAATCGTCTGACATGGGTTTTTTTGGATTTTTTTTTTTAAATTTTTGAGGGAAAATTTTTTTTTCCTCTCCTGAAAATTTTTTTCCCCCCCATATTTCGACGGGAAAAATCGTCTGAAATGGGTTTTTTTGGACATTTTTTTTTCCTCTCCTGAAAATTCCCCCCCCCCCCCCCATATTTCGACGGGAAAAATCGTCTGATATAGGTTTTTTTGGACATTTTTTTTTTTTTTGATGGAAAATTTTTTTTCCCTCTCCAGAAATTTTTTCCCCCAATATTTCGACGGGAAAAATCGTCTGACATGGGTTTTTTTGGATTTTTTTTTTTTAATTTTTGGGGGAAAATTTTTTTTCCCTCTCCAGAAATTTTTTCCCCCCATATTGCGACGGGAAAAATCGTCTGACATGGGTTTTTTTGGATTTTTTTTTTTAAATTTTTGAGGGAAAATTTTTTTTTCCTCTCCTGAAAATTTTTTTCCCCCCCATATTTCGACGGGAAAAATCGTCTGAAATGGGTTTTTTTGGACATTTTTTTTCCTCTCCTGAAAATTCCCCCCCCCCCATATTTCGACGGGAAAAATCGTCTGATATAGGTTTTTTTGGACATTTTTTTTTTTTTGATGGAAAATTTTTTTTCCCTCTCCAGAAATTTTTTTCCCCCATATTTCGACGGGAAAAATCGTCTGACATGGGTTTTTTTGGATTTTTTTTTTTTAAATTTTTGAGGGAAAATTTTTTTTTCCTCTCCTGAAATTTTTTTCCCCCCATATTTCGACGGGAAAAATCGTCTGACATGGGTTTTTTTGGACATTTTTTTTTTTAAATTTTTAAGGGAAAATTTTTTTTTCCTCTCTTGATAATTTTTTTCCCCCATATTTCGACGGGAAAAATCCTCTGACATGGGTTTTTTTGGAATTTTTTTTTTTAATTTTTGAGGGAAAATTTTTTTTCCCTCCAGAATTTTTTTCCCCCCATATTTCGACGGGAAAAATCGTCTGACATGGGTTTTTTTGGACATTTTTTTTTTTAAATTTTTAAGGGAAAATTTTTTTTTCCTCTCTTGATAATTTTTTTCCCCCATATTTCGACGGGAAAAATCCTCTGACATGGGTTTTTTTGGATTTTTTTTTTTTTAATTTTTGAGGGAAAATTTTTTTTCCCTCTCCAGAAATTTTTTTCCCCCATATTTCGACGGGAAAAATCGTCTGACATGGGTTTTTTTGGATTTTTTTTTTTTAAATTTTTGAGGGAAAATTTTTTTTTCCTCTCCTGAAATTTTTTTCCCCCCATATTTCGACGGGAAAAATCGTCTGACATGGGTTTTTTTGGACATTTTTTTTTTTTAATTTTTAAGGGAAAATTTTTTTTTCCTCTCTTGATAATTTTTTTCCCCCATATTTCGACGGGAAAAATCCTCTGACATGGGTTTTTTTGGATTTTTTTTTTTTTAATTTTTGAGGGAAAATTTTTTTTCCCTCTCCAGAAATTTTTTTCCCCCATATTTCGACGGGAAAAATCGTCTGACATGGGTTTTTTTGGATTTTTTTTTTTTAAATTTTTGAGGGAAAATTTTTTTTTCCTCTCCTGAAATTTTTTACCCCCCATATTTCGACGGGAAAAATCGTCTGACATGGGTTTTTTTGGACATTTTTTTTTTTTAAATTTGAGGGAAAATTTGTTTTTCCTCTCCTGAAAATTTTTTCCCCCCATATTTCGACGGGAAAAATTGTCTGGCATGGTTTTTTTTGACATTTTTTTTTTTATTTTTTGAGGGAAAATTTTTTTTTCCTCACTTGATAATTTTTTTTCCCCCATATTTCGACGGGAAAAATCCTCTGACATGGGTTTTTTTGGACATTTTTTTTGAAAAATTTTTTTTTCCTCCTGAATTTTTTCCCCCCATATTTTGACGGGAAAAATCCTCTGACATGGTTTTTTTGATATTTTCTTTTTTAAATTTGAGGGAAAATTTGTTTCTCCTCTCCTGAAAATTTTTTCCCCCATATTTCGACGGGAAAAATCGTCTGACATGGGTTTTTTTGGACATTTTTTTTTTTTAATTTTTAGGCAAAATTTTTTTCCCTCTCCACAAATTTTTTTCCCCCATATTTCGATGGGAAAAATCGTCTGACATGGGTTTTTTTGGATATTTTTTTTGAAAAATTTTTTTTTCCTCTCCTGAAAATTTTTTTCCCCCCATATTTCGACGGGAAAAATCGTCTGACATGGGTTTTTTTGGACATTTTTTTTTTTAAATTTGAGGGAAAATTTGTTTTTCCTCTCCTGAAAATTTTTTCCCCCCATATTTCGACGGGAAAAATTGTCTGACATGGGTTTTTTTGGATTTTTTTTTTTTAATTTTTGAGGGAAAATTTTTTTCCCTCTCCAGAAATTTTTTCCCCCCATATTGCGACGGGAAAAATCGTCTGACATGGGTTTTTTTGGATTTTTTTTTTTAAATTTTTGAGGGAAAATTTTTTTTTCCTCTCCTGAAAATTTTTTTCCCCCCCATATTTCGACGGGAAAAATCGTCTGAAATGGGTTTTTTTGGACATTTTTTTTTCCTCTCCTGAAAATTCCCCCCCCCCCATATTTCGACGGGAAAAATCGTCTGATATAGGTTTTTTTGGACATTTTTTTTTTTTTTGATGGAAAATTTTTTTTCCCTCTCCAGAAATTTTTTCCCCCAATATTTCGACGGGAAAAATCGTCTGACATGGGTTTTTTTGGATTTTTTTTTTTAAATTTTTGAGGGAAAATTTTTTTTTCCTCTCCTGAAAATTTTTTTCCCCCCCATATTTCGACGGGAAAAATCGTCTGAAATGGGTTTTTTTGGACATTTTTTTTCCTCTCCTGAAAATTCCCCCCCCCCCATATTTCGACGGGAAAAATCGTCTGATATAGGTTTTTTTGGACATTTTTTTTTTTTTGATGGAAAATTTTTTTTCCCTCTCCAGAAATTTTTTTCCCCCATATTTCGACGGGAAAAATCGTCTGACATGGGTTTTTTTGGATTTTTTTTTTTTAAATTTTTGAGGGAAAATTTTTTTTTCCTCTCCTGAAATTTTTTTCCCCCCATATTTCGACGGGAAAAATCGTCTGACATGGGTTTTTTTGGACATTTTTTTTTTTAAATTTTTAAGGGAAAATTTTTTTTTCCTCTCTTGATAATTTTTTTCCCCCATATTTCGACGGGAAAAATCCTCTGACATGGGTTTTTTTCGACATTATTTTTTTTAAATTTTTGATGGAAAATTTTTTTTCCCTCTCCAGAAAATTTTTTCCCCCATATTTCGACGGGAAATATCGTCTGACATGGGTTTTTTTGGACATTTTTTTTTTAAATTTTTGAGGGAAAATTTTTTTTCCCTCTCCAGAATTTTTTTCCCCCCATATTTCGACGGGAAAAATCGTCTGACATGGGTTTTTTTGGATTTTTTTTTTTTTAATTTTTGAGGGAAAATTTTTTTTCCCTCTCCAGAAATTTTTTCCCCCCATATTTCGACGGGAAAAATCGTCTGACATGGGTTTTTTTGGACATTTTTTTTTTTTAATTTTTGAGGGAAAATTTTTTTTTCCTCTCTTGATAATTTTTTTCCCCCATATTTCGACGGGAAAAATCCTCTGACATGGGTTTTTTTGGAATTTTTTTTTTTAATTTTTGAGGGAAAATTTTTTTTCCCTCCAGAATTTTTTTCCCCCCATATTTCGACGGGAAAAATCGTCTGACATGGGTTTTTTTGGACATTTTTTTTTTTAAATTTTTAAGGGAAAATTTTTTTTTCCTCTCTTGATAATTTTTTTCCCCCATATTTCGACGGGAAAAATCCTCTGACATGGGTTTTTTTGGATTTTTTTTTTTTTAATTTTTGAGGGAAAATTTTTTTTCCCTCTCCAGAAATTTTTTTCCCCCATATTTCGACGGGAAAAATCGTCTGACATGGGTTTTTTTGGATTTTTTTTTTTTAAATTTTTGAGGGAAAATTTTTTTTTCCTCTCCTGAAATTTTTTTCCCCCCATATTTCGACGGGAAAAATCGTCTGACATGGGTTTTTTTGGACATTTTTTTTTTTTAATTTTTAAGGGAAAATTTTTTTTTCCTCTCTTGATAATTTTTTTCCCCCATATTTCGACGGGAAAAATCCTCTGACGTGGGTTTTTTTCGACATTATTTTTTTTAAATTTTTGATGGAAAATTTTTTTTCCCTCTCCAGAAAATTTTTTCCCCCATATTTCGACGGGAAATATCGTCTGACATGGGTTTTTTTGGACATTTTTTTTTTAAATTTTTGAGGGAAAATTTTTTTTCCCTCTCCAGAATTTTTTCCCCCCATATTTCGACGGGAAAAATCGTCTGACATGGGTTTTTTTGGATTTTTTTTTTTTTAATTTTTGAGGGAAAATTTTTTTTCCCTCTCCAGAAATTTTTTCCCCCCATATTTCGACGGGAAAAATCGTCTGACATGGGTTTTTTTGGATTTTTTTTTTTTAATTTTTGAGGGAAAATTTTTTTTTCCTCTCCTGAAAATTTTTTCCCCCCCCATATTTCGACGGGAAAAATCGTCTGAAATGGGTTTTTTTGGACATTTTTTTTTCCTCTCCTGAAAATCCCCCCCCCCCCCATTTTTGACGGGAAAAATCCTCTGACATAGGTTTTTTTGGAGATTTTTTTTAAAAATTTGAGGGAAAATTTATTTTTCCTCTCCTGAAAATTTTTTCCGCCATATTCCGACGGGAAAAATCGTCTGACATGGGTTTTTTTGGACATTTTTTTTTTAAATATTTGAGGGAAAATTTTTTTTCCCTCTCCAGAAATTTTTTCCCCCCATATTTCGACGGGAAAAATCGTCTGACATGGGTTTTTTTGGACATTTTTTTTTTTAATTTTTGAGGGAAAATTTTTTTTTCCTCTCTTGATAATTTTTTTCCCCCATATTTCGACGGGAAAAATCCTCTGACATGGGTTTTTTTGGAATTTTTTTTTTTAATTTTTGAGGGAAAATTTTTTTTCCCTCCAGAATTTTTTTCCCCCCATATTTCGACGGGAAAAATCGTCTGACATGGGTTTTTTTGGACATTTTTTTTTTAAATTTTTCAGGGAAAATTTTTTTTCCCTCTCCAGAATTTTTTTCCCCCCATATTTCGACGGGAAAAATCCTCTGACATGGGTTTGTTTGGACATTGTTTTTTAAAAAAATTTTGAGGGAAAATGTTTTTTTCGTCTCCTGAAAATTTTTTTCCCCCATATTTCGACGGGAAAAATCGTCTGGCATGGGTTTTTTACATTTTTTTTTTTTTATTTTTGAGGGAAAATTTGTTTTCCCTCTCCAGAAATTTTTTCTCCCCATATTTCGACTGGAAAAATCGTCTAACATAGGTTTTTTTGGACATTTTTTTTTTTAAATTTTTGAGGGAAAATTTTTTTTTCCTCTCCAGAATTTTTTTTTCCCCCCATATTTCGGCGGGAAAAATCGTCTGACATGGGTGTTTTTGGACATTTTTTTTTTTTTCATTTTTGAGGGAAAAATTTTTTTCCTCTCCTGAAATTTTTTTCCCCCCATATTTTGACGGGAAAAATCCTCTGACATAGGTTGTTTTTGAAATTTTCTTTTTTTAAATTTTTGAGGGAAAATTTTTTTTTCCTCTCCTGATAATTTTTTTTCCCCATATTTCGACGGGTAAAATCCTCTGACATTGGTTTTTTGGACATTTTTTTTGAAAAATTTTTGAGGGTAAATTTCTTTTTCCTCTTCTGAAAATTTTTTTCCCCCATATTTGGACGGGAAAAATCGTCTGACATGGGTTTTTTTGGAATTTTTTTTTTAATTTTTGAGGGAAAATTTTTTTTCCCTCCAGAATTTTTTTCCCCCCATATTTCGACGGGAAAAATCGTCTGACATGGGTTTTTTTGGACATTTTTTTTTTAAATATTTGAGGGAAAATTTTTTTTCCCTCTCCAGAAATTTTTTCCCCCCATATTTCGACGGGAAAAATCGTCTGACATGGGTTTTTTTGGACATTTTTTTTTTTAATTTTTGAGGGAAAATTTTTTTTTCCTCTCTTGATAATTTTTTTCCCCCATATTTCGACGGGAAAAATCCTCTGACATGGGTTTTTTTGGAATTTTTTTTTTTAATTTTTGAGGGAAAATTTTTTTTCCCTCCAGAATTTTTTTCCCCCCATATTTCGACGGGAAAAATCGTCTGACATGGGTTTTTTTGGACATTTTTTTTTTAAATTTTTCAGGGAAAATTTTTTTTCCCTCTCCAGAATTTTTTTCCCCCCATATTTCGACGGGAAAAATCCTCTGACATGGGTTTGTTTGGACATTGTTTTTTAAAAAAATTTTGAGGGAAAATGTTTTTTTCGTCTCCTGAAAATTTTTTTCCCCCATATTTCGACGGGAAAAATCGTCTGACATGGGTGTTTTTGGACATTTTTTTTTTTTTAATTTTTGAGGGAAAAATTTTTTTCCTCTCCTGAAATTTTTTTCCCCCCATATTTTGACGGGAAAAATCCTCTGACATAGGTTGTTTTTGAAATTTTCTTTTTTTAAATTTTTGAGGGAAAATTTTTTTTTCCTCTCCTGATAATTTTTTTTCCCCATATTTCGACGGGTAAAATCCTCTGACATTGGTTTTTTGGACATTTTTTTTGAAAAATTTTTGAGGGTAAATTTCTTTTTCCTCTTCTGAAAATTTTTTTCCCCCATATTTGGACGGGAAAAATCGTCTGACATGGGTTTTTTTGGACATTGTTTTCTCCTCTCCTGAAAATTCCCCCCCCCCCCCATATTTCGACGGGAAAAATCGTCTGACGTGGGTTTATTTGGAGATTTTTTTTTTTTAAATTTGAGGGAAAATTTTTTTTTCCTCTCCTGAAAAATTTTTTCCCCGCATGTTTCGACGGGAAAAATCGTCTGACATGGGTTTTTTTGGATATTTTTTTTGAAAAATTTTTTTTTCCTCTCCAGAAAATTTTTTACCCCCCATATTTCGACGGGAAAAATCGTCTGACATGGGTTTTTTTGGACATTTTTTTTTTTTAAATTTGAGGGAAAATTTGTTTTTCCTCTCCTGAAAATTTTTTCCCCCCATATTTCGACGGGAAAAATTGTCTGGCATGGGTTTTTTTGACATTTTTTTTTTTATTTTTTGAGGGAAAATTTTTTTTTCCTCACTTGATAATTTTTTTTCCCCCATATTTCGACGGGAAAAATCCTCTGACATGGGTTTTTTTGGACATTTTTTTTGAAAAATTTTTTTTTCCTCCTGAATTTTTTCCCCCCATATTTTGACGGGAAAAATCCTCTGACATGGTTTTTTTGATATTTTCTTTTTTAAATTTGAGGGAAAATTTGTTTCTCCTCTCCTGAAAATTTTTTCCCCCATATTTCGACGGGAAAAATCGTCTGACATGGGTTTTTTTGGACATTTTTTTTTTTAAATTTTTAGGCAAAATTTTTTTCCCTCTCCACAAATTTTTTTCCCCCATATTTCGATGGGAAAAATCGTCTGACATGGGTTTTTTTGGATATTTTTTTTGAAAAATTTTTTTTCCTCTCCTGAAAATTTTTTTCCCCCCATATTTCGACGGGAAAAATCGTCTGACATGGGTTTTTTTGGACATTTTTTTTTTTAAATTTGAGGGAAAATTTGTTTTTCCTCTCCTGAAAATTTTTTCCCCCCATATTTCGACGGGAAAAATTGTCTGACATGGGTTTTTTTGGATTTTTTTTTTTTAATTTTTGAGGGAAAATTTTTTTCCCTCTCCAGAAATTTTTTCCCCCCATATTGCGACGGGAAAAATCGTCTGACATGGGTTTTTTTGGATTTTTTTTTTTAAATTTTTGAGGGAAAATTTTTTTTTCCTCTCCTGAAAATTTTTTTCCCCCCCATATTTCGACGGGAAAAATCGTCTGAAATGGGTTTTTTTGGACATTTTTTTTTCCTCTCCTGAAAATTCCCCCCCCCCCATATTTCGACGGGAAAAATCGTCTGATATAGGTTTTTTTGGACATTTTTTTTTTTTTTGATGGAAAATTTTTTTTCCCTCTCCAGAAATTTTTTCCCCCAATATTTCGACGGGAAAAATCGTCTGACATGGGTTTTTTTGGATTTTTTTTTTTTAATTTTTGGGGGAAAATTTTTTTTCCCTCTCCAGAAATTTTTTCCCCCCATATTGCGACGGGAAAAATCGTCTGACATGGGTTTTTTTGGATTTTTTTTTTTAAATTTTTGAGGGAAAATTTTTTTTTCCTCTCCTGAAAATTTTTTTCCCCCCCATATTTCGACGGGAAAAATCGTCTGAAATGGGTTTTTTTGGACATTTTTTTTCCTCTCCTGAAAATTCCCCCCCCCCCATATTTCGACGGGAAAAATCGTCTGATATAGGTTTTTTTGGACTGTGATGTCCCACCAAATTTTCGCGCAATATTATCTTAGAGATAAAAGCTTACTATCAAAATCACTCCACCAAAGCTCCTCAAAATCAACCAATTAACCCTTTGTCCCCGACCACTGACCGCCTTGACGATGTACCTTAGCGGTCCCCATCTCATGACGATTGGTACGAAACCTCCTTCAATTATTCGCCCTACGAGGCACAAACTCCCCCTATTACAAAATCTAAGCAAGTCCCTCGTCCCAAAAACCTCCTAAATCGAGACCACGTCTCACCCCTCCCCTAAGACCCTCCAAATCAAAACCACGATCACCCCTTTCCCATTAAAACTCTTAAAACCCATCCAGGGAGGCGAGCATCTCCAAACCACGTGTATAAAAACCCCGGAAGACAAAATTCCCTTGTCTTCCAATTCTAAATATAGACCGACCTTTGGTCCTTGCAAAAACCCCGGAAATGCTACCGCGGCACGTGTCAATATAGGCCAAGGTTGCATACTGCAACCGCCCTTCGCCCCTAACAATCTTTTGATTTTACATAAATACGAGGACCCAAGAGGTCCTCGTCCTCTTCTACGGAAACCACTCCCGCGAAGTGTTACGTTGCTTTTGATATTTCTACTGTGTTAGCTTACTGCATCATTACAATCAGTGTTCTACGAAACGATTATCTACGGCAGCTACTGTAAGCTATTATCATTATTATTAATAACATTGTATATCACCCACATCCCATATTACTATTCTTATTTGCTTTTCGTATTAATCCTCTTATTAACGCTCATTGCGACCATATTATTTGCTTGTTAACGCTTATTGCAACCATTCCATTTGTCTTGTCAACGCTAAAAGCTTATTACATACAATTTTACTATCTTTTATTGTATTTCACGTCCATACATAAACCTTAAACTGTATATATACATATTTATAAATGTCATACGCTAACAACCATCGCTTACTGCACCATTAACGCAGTACATGGTAAACATTCATGTTTAACTGAATAAACGGATATTTAAATCACCCGTCAAGTCATTGTGTTAATCTTTCGGCTACGACGATCCCAAACATAACGGACCGCTGCAACAGCTGATCTCGGTTCGCGAGCTCGAGTGTTCTCAGTGTTTACAAACGTTCTTCTGCATAGCCTACGTATAGCCGTAAATCTAGACGTATTTCGCAGAAACGTTACATTCGGCTTTCTTATATTCAAGCAAAGGTAAATCCGATTACCGCACCTCAGTAAAAACTACAAGTGATCTAACGGGTGTCTCCTCAGTGTATCTATATCCTAAACTTCCCTCTACCCCAGCGTGTAGGATTCAAGATCCTCGCCTAAACCTCCCTCTACCCCAGCGTGCAGGATTCAAGATCCTCGCCTACTTTCTTTTCAACCCAGCGTGCAGGATTCAAGATCCTCGCCTAAATTCCCTCTCAAACCAGCGTGCAGGATTCAAGATCCTCGCCTACTTTCCTTTCGACCCAGCGTGCAGGATTCAAGATCCTCGCCTACTTTCCTTTCAACCCAGCGTGCAGGATTCAAGATCCTCGCCTAAAATTCCCTCTAAATCAGCGTGCAGGATTCAAGATCCTCGCCTAAAATTCCCTCTTCCCCAGCGTGCAGGATTCAAGATCCTCGCCTGGACTCCCAAAAATCCCCCTATGTCATTGTTCCCCTAAGACCTACACCCGGGACGTGACATAATTTTGGTGACAGCGGTGGGATGCGTCTACCGTCGATAGGAAAACAGACTCTTTAACACGGTACCCACAAGGTCCCTAATACTTAGGATGTGCATTCAACACCCAAATAGAGGTGAATTGTCATACAGGAGCCGCAGATTACAAAGTTTGACGGCATATACGCAGTGGATGGTCTGCGTTTCAGGGAACATAGCAACGACTAACGAAGGCGACGATATTTGTTTAAGTTGCTCCCAACTAAATCCAACGGACACGGTGACAGTATACAAAATCCATTACTGCCAGACGCCCTATACATTCCCCAATTGCCCTCGGTGTAATACAATTTTACTTCGAACGTGTCCCGCGAGCAATTGTGCCGCGTGCACAGAGTGGTACCTCCTTTCAAATAAGAGCTACGATCAATTCGATAACCAGTACCCAAATATAGAAAATCCAAGCTTCTAAATAATAGCCTGACGCGACACAATTTCGGTCATTTAAGGTCAGCTACACATCTGCCGTTGTCAGAGAATAGATTCTCTGACACACGGTACCCATAATATCCCAACGTTAGTATGTGCAATAGATTTCAACGTCGGCACCTAACCAATCTGTGCCGCAGATTTCAGAACTTATCGGCAAATACAAATGAGCTGACTTGCGTTTCGGGCGGTGTAGCAACGACCACGGAAGGTTACGATATTTGTCTAAACTGTTTCGATTTGGACCCCGTTGAAGTAGACGAAATATATCAGGAGCATTACTATACATTTAATAATTCATTCCCTAAGTGCCCTCGTTGCAAAAACCCCTTACTCAGAACACGTCCCCTAAGTAGTTGCACCGAGTGCACAGAACGCTTTCTCCTCTCAAATAGGAACCACTACGGGTTGATAGTTTTTGCCTCTAGAGATAGAACACCATAAACCTAAATAACGGCTAAGAAAATGTCTGAGTACGGCGACGCTGGCGATCCTCAAGTAATAAACCAAGACGCGGGTATAACCGTTAACGCCACAGATGCCGCGACTACCGAATTATTAGAACGAGTACAGTTATTAAAGCAAAAGGGAGAGGTAATTGAAACCTTGCACACGAGATTTGTCGAACCTAATATGCATTCGGGCGTAGCCACGAAATCGGGCAACCACGCGTTGGAAGGTCTCTCCGCTAAAATGAAAAACCTCGAAGAAATGATGGGAAAACTTCTTGCACCCTCGTCGAATAATTTTGCCACGCCGTGTTCCTCCCGTTTCGATAGAAAACCCGTGTTAAGTCGTAACAACGTTCCGGAACCATTGAAATATAACAACGTTCCAAACCTACCAAATCGTGGCGATATTTTAGACCGGGACCAAGGTCCAACGCCCCAGATCACATTGAAAGACGCCATCGAAACCGTCCCGAATTTTAACGGGCATAATATACCTATAGAGCAATTCGCGAGAGCCTGCAACAGGGCTAAGGCTCTGGTTCCCTCGCAAGCCGAACCCCAGCTGGCGAGGTTGTTGCGAAACAAGCTGCAAGACCATGCATGCTTGGCTGTTGAGGATAGGGTCCTTGACTCCGTAAACGACTTAATTAAGCAACTCAAACGCATCTTTTCTCCAGTCAAAACATCTGACCATTACCGTGGAGAGCTTGCAAACATTATTAAAGGAACCAATGAACACATATTGGAGTATATTTCACGCGTTAAAGATCTCCGATTCGCGATATTGGAAGAAGATAGAGGAAATTACCGCGACTTCGCACGGATTCACCCCGAAGACCTAGATCGCCTAACATTAGACTCATTCGTCGATGGTCTTCCACCCCCTATAAGAACAAGACTACTACAAAATCAATTCGAAACGCTCGACGACGCGTTCAACTTGGCTGCCCTTGTGGACAAGGAAATTGAGAGGGACCATCTCAGGTTCTCAGAACAGAAGACTCCCAGACCAACATGCCAACTCTGCAACAAAACAGGACACGACGCACGATCCTGTCGAAGCAATCAAAATATAGTTCAACAACCCTTCGAGAGATACCCTCCAAACCGCGTTACAGGATATGGGAACCAGGCACCCAATCCCCTACTCCCCTACTGGGACATAACTAGACCCCCTCCTTCGAGACCTACGGAAATAAGTATCTGCTCATACTGCAGAAAACCCGGACACCTGATCTCTGAATGCAGGAGACGTATATTTAATCGCAACGAAAGAAAGCCAAGAACCTTCCAGGAACGAGATTCGGGAAACGCTCCGCCCCTACGGTCAACCATGGATGCGTACCGTGGAACAGGTCAAACGGGAGCGCATCCAGTAACAATACAACCGGAATCAGGAATGTCGAAACTAGGATCTCAACAGCATGGTTAAGGACTGCCGATGAAGCCCCGTCTGTAAGAATTCCCTCCCCCGATTTCGAAATTACACCGGAACTAATGATCGATACCGGGTCACAGGTAAATCTATTGAAAATTCAAGCCGTAAAGCTACCACAGGAGATGGACAAGAAAAATCTACTAACACTCAGGGGCATCTCTCCGGGCCCCGTCACCACGCTAGGTACAGTGAAGATAACTCTTTTGGGTGACAACGTCACGTTCAATGTAGTTGAAAATGATTTCCCGATTAAACCACAAGGAATACTAGGTACAGAATTTTTTATGAAACAGAATGCCTCAATACATTACTCCAAAAAGCGGCTAGAGTTCAACGGAAACTCTATCCCATTTGTAAACAGCGCTCAAATCGTGCTACCTGCTAGATCGAAAACCGTTTCTTTCGTTAAAGTATCGAATTCAAACATAAAGGACGGGTATTTACCCCGGTTGGACTTAGGCACTGGGATTCATGCTGGTAACGTCCTTGTCCGTAATCAAGACGGCCAAGCGTATTTACAAATAATAAATTCTAGTGAAACGGACAAAACGATCACAATACCTACTGTTGAACTGGAAGAATTTGAAATTGTGACTCCCGAACCCAAACAAAGACGACAAAAAGAGACTAAGACGTCAAAATACGTCACTCCTATCACCAACTTAAACAAATCCCTCTTACCCCCGGATCCATCGATCCATCGCACAGAGGCACCCGCGAAAGTGCACTCACTCTTACCCCCTGTGCATTATGCCAGATCAAATTCCCATGAGTCTCTTACTATTGCGTCGGGTGCGGATTTATCAATAAGTTCAGAAAACCCAGCAACAAGAGTGGAAAAAGTGCGTGAATTAATTTCAACGGAACATATGAATCCGGAAGAAAAGCTTCATGTCCAAGGAATTTTAAGTAAGTACCATGATCTTTTCCATCTACCTGATGAGAAGTTGGGTCATACAACCGCTATCCAGCATGGGATCCAGACAACTGACCCAGTGCCTGTCAATATGAAACAATATCGTTTCCCTCCAGTACACAAAAAGGAAATCGATAAACAAGTACGGAAATTACTAGACCAGGAAATAATAAAGCCATCATTATCACCCTACAATTCGCCTATTTGGATCGTATCCAAAAAACCGGGACCCGATGGGGAACTCTTGTGGCGGATGGTAATTGACTTTAGGGATCTAAACAAAAAGACCGTTCCTGACGCATATCCGCTTCCGAATATCAATGAAATATTGGATCAGTTAGGAGGAGCAAAATACTTTTCAGTATTCGACCTCGCTTCAGGATTCCACCAAATCCCTATGAAGCCGGAAGACTCACCAAAAACCGCTTTTTCTACGCCTCATGGACATTATGAGTTTGTCAGAATGCCGTTTGGGCTTTGTAACGCGCCTGCTACTTTCCAACGCTTAATGGATCACACCCTTACGGGGCTCCAGGGCACGGAAATGTTTGTGTATTTGGACGACATCGTCCTCTACGCGAGTTCTCTCACTGAACACTTAATAAAATTCAAAAAACTCGCCAACCGCCTACGAGAGGCGAACCTGAAACTGCAGCCTTCGAAATGTAAATTCTTACATAAAGAGGTTGCATATTTAGGCCACGTGATCACCGAGGAAGGTGTAAAACCGGATCAGCTGAAAATCGAAGCCGTTCGGAACTACCCAGCCCCTCGCACGCCCAAAGGAATCAAAGAATTCCTCGGATTAACCGGTTATTACAGAAGGTTTATCCCAGAATTTTCTAAAGTTGCTCGCCCATTAACCCAACTACTGAAAAAGGACATTTCATTCGACTGGGGATCGTCCCAGCAAACCGCTTTTGACCACTTACGGTTAGCATTGCAAAAGGAACCTATCCTGCAATACCCAAATTTTGAACTGGAATTCCATGTAACTACCGATGCCTCCGAATATGCAATAGGAGGAATATTAAGTCAGGCTATCGATGAAAAGGAATTACCAATTGCTTACGCATCCCGTCTCCTAAACAAGGCGGAAATCAACTATTCAACTATAGAAAAAGAACTCTTAGCTATTGTTTATTGCGTTAGGTACTTCCGTCCTTACCTTTATGGAAAGAAATTTGTTTTATATACCGACCATCGACCTCTAATTTGGTTACACAAGGTAAAGGATCCAACATCGCGCCTCATTCGTTGGCGCTTAAAACTAGCTGAATACGATTATGAAATTCGGTATCAGCCGGGAAAAAGCAATAAACTTGCTGACGCTTTGTCCCGTAATCCCCCTATGGCGGAAGCGTACCTCATACGACCGCGAGAGGAAGCTGACGAAGACTGGAAGGATCTTCCCCCTCCTAAACGAGGCCCAGGCAGACCTCGTGGCTCCACGGCAACCACCTCCGCACCAAAAACCACAAACAAAACCCGCCCAAGGACGGCGCCTACGAGGATTCAACCGCGTCGAAAGGTACGCGAAACTCCAACACCTACACTAACGCCACCGGATCCTACTCCGCTCAACCTACCCGAACCAAGGGACAACATAGAAGAGGAAGACCAGGAAATGGGAAAAGAACCTGACGATAGTTCATATTCGGCTATTTCGCTCCCGCGATCGCCAACACCGCAAGGACAAGACGACTCGGATTCCGAGGTAGGATCCAACGCTTCACTTGACTCAACAACCGACTCAGAATCATCAATAACCGAGCTGAACGATCACCCGGAGACAGCTTATGAAGCAGACCCTGATAGGGACCTCAGGATAATACCGATAATCAGCCGCGACCCATTGTCTCTACGAAAGGAAACACTCGTGTTCTTTTTAAGCGCTAATGGGGAGGCTTGTGACGACGGTGCTAAGCAACTACAGGAAGCAGGAGCCCTTACAATAACAAATAACCTCACACTGGGCAGAGCTCACGTAACTTATAATAAGGGACAAATCCTCGTCGGGTTAGTTATTAAAGAAACTCGAAATACGCCTTTAACCACTACGACATGGGGCGAAGCCCTTTCTTCTCTTAAGGACGTAGTGCGCGAGCTTATAATATATTCGTTCAGTATAGCCAAAACGACGAACATTGATCAATTGAACTGGCAGGATATCATTATGGATGTCCTCGAGGCCGTCGACGAAGAAGACATCAGTGTTACCATATGTTTACAAATAGTCCGGATACCAGAGGAATCGGATCGACAAAATATTATTACGGAAAACCACGCATCTGCATTAGCCGGACACAAAGGAGTGACTAAAACATACAATAGAATTCGTCACCATTATTTTTGGAAGGGCATGAAGAAAGCCGTGGAAGACTACGTTCGAAGCTGCGCGGATTGTCAACGGAAGAAACTCGTTCGTGTTAAAACCAAGCAACCAATGATCCTTACCGACACGCCTGGACGCGCCTTTGATAAAGTTGCACTGGATATAGTAGGGCCGCTACCTACTACGAGAGCAGGCAATACGTATATATTAACAATGCAAGATTTACTAACGAAATACTTCGTGTGCGAACCCCTTAAACAATCTACATCAATAAAAATCGCAGATGCATTTATAAAAAGATTTATTTGTCAATTCGGAGCTCCTAGAGCCATCCTCACAGACCAAGGAGCGAATCTCACTGGTAATTTCATGAAAGCTATAGCGCGGAAATTTAAAATCGAACAATTTCGAACCACAGCCTTTCACCCACAAACAAACGGTTCTCTAGAGCGATCACACCTCGTCTTGACGGAATATTTAAAAATGTTCATAAGTAAATATAGCGACTGGGACGAATGGACTGAAATGGCCGCGTTCTCTTATAATACCAGCGTCCACGAGGGCACTGGTTATACTCCACATGAACTAGTATTCGGGAAAATAGCTAGGGTGCCCAGCCGGAACCGGGTGCGCGAGGATTTCGAAAATGAAACATACAATCATTACCTCTCAAAATTGAGTACGAGGGTGCAAGAGCTGCAAACCGCTGCAGCAGAAAAGTTAAACCAATCCAAACTCCGTTATAAAAGGTACTACGATCGACATATAAACGAGGAAACTTTCAAACCGGGCGACTCAATCTTCGTTTTAGTAGAGCCGCGAAAAGGGAAATTCGGTGACCAGTATTCTGGCCCGCACACAATTTTGGAGGTGATCCCTTCCCAAAATTTAAAAATATCCTGGAAAGGAAAAACAAAGGTTATACACGCGAATAAAGCGCGTCTTGGTCGCGTATACGGAGATCCCGGTTGACCCCAGGGAAAAGATATATATATATATATATGTGTTCCTTTATCACCTTAGATCGTTAAAGAACGCACATAAGAATGCCACATAGGAGAACCAGCAACCCTGACGGGCCCAGGCGAAAAAGACCGGGTTTGAAGGGGACACTCTCCCACATACAGTGGCTGCGCAGGGATGCATCGAGGGCAGGAAGAAGCCTGTCACCCCTCCTCCCCCAAATAACGTCGACGATAGTCATCAGGGAAGCCGCTGCAGCTCCCGAAATCATCACCATTGACGATTCACCCCCCTTCTCACAAACAACAAGGGACATAGAGGAACTGCAAGAAGCAGTTACCCCGCCACCCCCACAAAACCCTACCGCTAGAACAGGGCTACAGGAGAGAGAACTCGTGTATCCACCCCCACCTCCTAACCGTTCTCCATCCTCTCAAACCCTAGTTCCCTCCACCATCCCACCTTGGCCAGGAGTGGTGGATATCTTGAACACGGGGTCAGCTACAAAGGTCCCCGACCACACGGAGCTGACGCCGGAGTTTTTAAGATGGTTCGATGACCTCTATCAAGGGGGTCAGGACCTCATGTTCATCCTGGAGGATCCCACTTTCCAGAACCTATCCTATTCTTATCCCCCTTAAAGATCCATTCCTTCCACCCGCTCCCAAACCTGTATATAGTTCCATTGTACATAAATCCCTCTAAAGATAGTTATTTTTATTTCTAATATATATTTAAGTTTTCTTTCATAAAGGCCCTTTTGGCCAGAAAATTCTTTGAAAATTTTTTCTTTTTTTTTTCTTCCTCTTAATTTTGTTTTTTTTTGCTTCTCTATCCCTTGTTAAAGAGAGAGAAGAAGACACCATATCATAACCAAATCCACCCCGAACCTTATTGTTAAGAAATGCGTGCATTTCTTCGCATAAGGGGGAAGGTGTGATGTCCCACCAAATTTTCGCGCAATATTATCTTAGAGATAAAAGCTTACTATCAAAATCACTCCACCAAAGCTCCTCAAAATCAACCAATTAACCCTTTGTCCCCGACCACTGACCGCCTTGACGATGTACCTTAGCGGTCCCCATCTCATGACGATTGGTACGAAACCTCCTTCAATTATTCGCCCTACGAGGCACAAACTCCCCCTATTACAAAATCTAAGCAAGTCCCTCGTCCCAAAAACCTCCTAAATCGAGACCACGTCTCACCCCTCCCCTAAGACCCTCCAAATCAAAACCACGATCACCCCTTTCCCATTAAAACTCTTAAAACCCATCCAGGGAGGCGAGCATCTCCAAACCACGTGTATAAAAACCCCGGAAGACAAAATTCCCTTGTCTTCCAATTCTAAATATAGACCGACCTTTGGTCCTTGCAAAAACCCCGGAAATGCTACCGCGGCACGTGTCAATATAGGCCAAGGTTGCATACTGCAACCGCCCTTCGCCCCTAACAATCTTTTGATTTTACATAAATACGAGGACCCAAGAGGTCCTCGTCCTCTTCTACGGAAACCACTCCCGCGAAGTGTTACGTTGCTTTTGATATTTCTACTGTGTTAGCTTACTGCATCATTACAATCAGTGTTCTACGAAACGATTATCTACGGCAGCTACTGTAAGCTATTATCATTATTATTAATAACATTGTATATCACCCACATCCCATATTACTATTCTTATTTGCTTTTCGTATTAATCCTCTTATTAACGCTCATTGCGACCATATTATTTGCTTGTTAACGCTTATTGCAACCATTCCATTTGTCTTGTCAACGCTAAAAGCTTATTACATACAATTTTACTATCTTTTATTGTATTTCACGTCCATACATAAACCTTAAACTGTATATATACATATTTATAAATGTCATACGCTAACAACCATCGCTTACTGCACCATTAACGCAGTACATGGTAAACATTCATGTTTAACTGAATAAACGGATATTTAAATCACCCGTCAAGTCATTGTGTTAATCTTTCGGCTACGACGATCCCAAACATAACGGACCGCTGCAACAGCTGATCTCGGTTCGCGAGCTCGAGTGTTCTCAGTGTTTACAAACGTTCTTCTGCATAGCCTACGTATAGCCGTAAATCTAGACGTATTTCGCAGAAACGTTACATTCGGCTTTCTTATATTCAAGCAAAGGTAAATCCGATTACCGCACCTCAGTAAAAACTACAAGTGATCTAACGGGTGTCTCCTCAGTGTATCTATATCCTAAACTTCCCTCTACCCCAGCGTGTAGGATTCAAGATCCTCGCCTAAACCTCCCTCTACCCCAGCGTGCAGGATTCAAGATCCTCGCCTACTTTCTTTTCAACCCAGCGTGCAGGATTCAAGATCCTCGCCTAAATTCCCTCTCAAACCAGCGTGCAGGATTCAAGATCCTCGCCTACTTTCCTTTCGACCCAGCGTGCAGGATTCAAGATCCTCGCCTACTTTCCTTTCAACCCAGCGTGCAGGATTCAAGATCCTCGCCTAAAATTCCCTCTAAATCAGCGTGCAGGATTCAAGATCCTCGCCTAAAATTCCCTCTTCCCCAGCGTGCAGGATTCAAGATCCTCGCCTGGACTCCCAAAAATCCCCCTATGTCATTGTTCCCCTAAGACCTACACCCGGGACGTGACAGGACATTTTTTTTTTTTTGATGGAAAATTTTTTTTCCCTCTCCAGAAATTTTTTTCCCCCATATTTCGACGGGAAAAATCGTCTGACATGGGTTTTTTTGGATTTTTTTTTTTTAAATTTTTGAGGGAAAATTTTTTTTTCCTCTCCTGAAATTTTTTTCCCCCCATATTTCGACGGGAAAAATCGTCTGACATGGGTTTTTTTGGACATTTTTTTTTTTAAATTTTTAAGGGAAAATTTTTTTTTCCTCTCTTGATAATTTTTTTCCCCCATATTTCGACGGGAAAAATCCTCTGACATGGGTTTTTTTCGACATTATTTTTTTTAAATTTTTGATGGAAAATTTTTTTTCCCTCTCCAGAAAATTTTTTCCCCCATATTTCGACGGGAAATATCGTCTGACATGGGTTTTTTTGGACATTTTTTTTTTAAATTTTTGAGGAAAAATTTTTTTTCCCTCTCCAGAATTTTTTTCCCCCCATATTTCGACGGGAAAAATCGTCTGACATGGGTTTTTTTGGATTTTTTTTTTTTTAATTTTTGAGGGAAAATTTTTTTTCCCTCTCCAGAAATTTTTTCCCCCCATATTTCGACGGGAAAAATCGTCTGACATGGGTTTTTTTGGACATTTTTTTTTTTTAATTTTTGAGGGAAAATTTTTTTTTCCTCTCTTGATAATTTTTTTCCCCCATATTTCGACGGGAAAAATCCTCTGACATGGGTTTTTTTGGAATTTTTTTTTTTAATTTTTGAGGGAAAATTTTTTTTCCCTCCAGAATTTTTTTCCCCCCATATTTCGACGGGAAATATCGTCTGACATGGGTTTTTTTGGACATTTTTTTTTAAAATTTTTGAGGGAAAATTTTTTTTCCCTCCAGAATTTTTTTCCCCCCATATTTCGACGGGAAAAATCGTCTGACATGGGTTTTTTTGGATTTTTTTTTTTTTAATTTTTGAGGGAAAATTTTTTTTCCCTCTCCAGAAATTTTTTTCCCCCATATTTCGACGGGAAAAATCGTCTGACATGGGTTTTTTTGGATTTTTTTTTTTTAAATTTTTGAGGGAAAATTTTTTTTCCCTCTCCTGAAATTTTTTTCCCCCCATATTTCGACGGGAAAAATCGTCTGACAAGGGTTTTTTTGGACATTTTTTTTTTTAAATTTTTAAGGGAAAATTTTTTTTTCCTCTCTTGATAATTTTTTTCCCCCATATTTCGACGGGAAAAATCCTCTGACGTGGGTTTTTTTCGACATTATTTTTTTTAAATTTTTGATGGAAAATTTTTTTTCCCTCTCCAGAAAATTTTTTCCCCCATATTTCGACGGGAAATATCGTCTGACATGGGTTTTTTTGGACATTTTTTTTTTAAATTTTTGAGGGAAAATTTTTTTTCCCTCTCCAGAATTTTTTCCCCCCATATTTCGACGGGAAAAATCGTCTGACATGGGTTTTTTTGGATTTTTTTTTTTTTAATTTTTGAGGGAAAATTTTTTTTCCCTCTCCAGAAATTTTTTCCCCCCATATTTCGACGGGAAAAATCGTCTGACATGGGTTTTTTTGGATTTTTTTTTTTTAATTTTTGAGGGAAAATTTTTTTTTCCTCTCCTGAAAATTTTTTCCCCCCCCATATTTCGACGGGAAAAATCGTCTGAAATGGGTTTTTTTGGACATTTTTTTTTCCTCTCCTGAAAATCCCCCCCCCCCCATATTTTGACGGGAAAAATCCTCTGACATAGGTTTTTTTGGAGATTTTTTTTAAAAATTTGAGGGAAAATTTATTTTTCCTCTCCTGAAAATTTTTTCCGCCATATTTCGACGGGAAAAATCGTCTGACATGGGTTTTTTGGATTTTTTTTTTTTTAATTTTTGAGGGAAAATTTTTTTTCCCTCTCCAGAATTTTTTCCCCCCCATATTTCGACGGGAAAAATCGTCTGACATGGGTGTTTATGGACATTTTTTTTTAAAAAATTTTTGAGGGAAAATTTTTTTTTCCTCTCTTGATAATTTTTTTCCCCCATATTTCGACGGGAAAAATCCTCTGACAATGGTTTTTTTCGACATTTTTTTTTTAAATTTTTGAGGGAAAATTTTTTTTCCCTCCACAAATTTTTTCCCCCCATATTTCGACGGGAAAAATCGTCTGACATGGGTTTTTATGGAGATTTTTTTTTTTTAAATTTTTGAGGGAAAATTTTTTTTTCCTCTCTTGATAATTTTTTTCCCCCATATTTCGACGGGAAAAATCCTCTGACATTGGTTTTTTTCGACATTTTTTTTTTTAAATTTTTGATGGAAAATTTTTTTTCCCTCTCCAGAAATTTTTTTCCCCCATATTTCGACGGGAAATATCGTCTGACATGGGTTTTTTTGGACATTGTTTTTTCCTCTCCTGAAAATTCCCCTCCCCCCCCTAATATTTCGACGGGAAAAATCGTCTGACATAGGTTTTTTTGAAGATTTTTTTTTAAAAAATTTTAGGAAAAATTTGTTTTTCCTCTCCTGAAAATTCCCCCCCCCCATATTTCGACGGGAAAAATCGTCTGACATGGGTTTTTTTGGACATTTTTTTTTTTAATTTTTGAGGGAAAATTTTTTTTCCCTCTCTAGAAATTTTTTCCCCCCATATTTCGACGGGAAAAATCGTCTGACATGGTTTTTTTTGGACATTTTTTTTTAAAATTTTTCAGGGAAAATTTTTTTTCCCTCTCCAGAATTTTTTTCCCCCCATATTTCGACGGGAAAAATCCTCTGACATGGGTTTGTTTGGACATTGTTTTTTAAAAAAATTTTGAGGGAAAATGTTTTTTTCGTCTCCTGAAAATTTTTTTCCCCCATATTTCGACGGGAAAAATCGTCTGGCATGGGTTTTTTACATTTTTTTTTTTTTATTTTTGAGGGAAAATTTGTTTTCCCTCTCCAGAAATTTTTTCCCCCCATATTTCGACTGGAAAAATCGTCTAACATAGGTTTTTTTGGACATTTTTTTTTTTTAATTTTTGAGGGAAAATTTTTTTTTCCTCTCCAGAATTTTTTTTTCCCCCCATATTTCGGCGGGAAAAATCGTCTGACATGGGTGTTTTTGGACATTTTTTTTTTTTTAATTTTTGAGGGAAAAATTTTTTTCCTCTCCTGAAATTTTTTTCCCCCCATATTTTGACGGGAAAAATCCTCTGACATAGGTTGTTTTTGAAATTTTTTTTTTTTAAATTTTTGAGGGAAAATTTTTTTTTCCTCTCCTGATAATTTTTTTTCCCCATATTTCGACGGGTAAAATCCTCTGACATTGGTTTTTTGGACATTTTTTTTGAAAAATTTTTGAGGGTAAATTTCTTTTTCCTCTTCTGAAAATTTTTTTCCCCCATATTTGGACGGGAAAAATCGTCTGACATGGGTTTTTTTGGACATTGTTTTCTCCTCTCCTGAAAATTCCCCCCCCCCCCCCATATTTCGACGGGAAAAATCGTCTGACGTGGGTTTATTTGGAGATTTTTTTTTTTTAAATTTGAGGGAAAATTTTTTTTTCCTCTCCTGAAAAATTTTTTCCCCGCATGTTTCGACGGGAAAAATCGTCTGACATGGGTTTTTTTGGATATTTTTTTTGAAAAATTTTTTTTTCCTCTCCTGAAAATTTTTTACCCCCCATATTTCGACGGGAAAAATCGTCTGACATGGGTTTTTTTGGACATTTTTTTTTTTTAAATTTGAGGGAAAATTTGTTTTTCCTCTCCTGAAAATTTTTTCCCCCCATATTTCGACGGGAAAAATTGTCTGGCATGGGTTTTTTTGACATTTTTTTTTTTATTTTTTGAGGGAAAATTTTTTTTTCCTCACTTGATAATTTTTTTTCCCCCATATTTCGACGGGAAAAATCCTCTGACATGGGTTTTTTTGGACATTTTTTTTGAAAAATTTTTTTTTCCTCCTGAATTTTTTCCCCCCATATTTTGACGGGAAAAATCCTCTGACATGGTTTTTTTGATATTTTCTTTTTTAAATTTGAGGGAAAATTTGTTTCTCCTCTCCTGAAAATTTTTTCCCCCATATTTCGACGGGAAAAATCGTCTGACATGGGTTTTTTTGGACATTTTTTTTTTTAAATTTTTAGGCAAAATTTTTTTCCCTCTCCACAAATTTTTTTCCCCCATATTTCGATGGGAAAAATCGTCTGACATGGGTTTTTTTGGATATTTTTTTTGAAAAATTTTTTTTTCCTCTCCTGAAAATTTTTTTCCCCCCATATTTCGACGGGAAAAATCGTCTGACATGGGTATTTTTGGACAATTTTTTTTTCCTCTCCAGAAAATTTCTTTCCCCCCATATTTCGACGGGAAAAATTGTCTGACATGGGTTTTTTGGCCATTTTTTTTTTTTAAATTTTTGAGGTAAAATTTTCTTTTCCTCCCCTGAAAATATATTTCCCCACATATTTCGACGGGAAAATTCGTCTGACATGGGTTTTTCCGACATTTTGTTTTTAAATTTTTGAGGGAAAATTTGTTTTTCCTCTCCTGAAAATTTTTTTCCCCCATATTTCGACGGGAAAAATCGTCAGACATGGGTTTTTTTGGACATTTTTTTTAAAAAAATTTTTAGGGAAAATTTTTTTTCCTCCTGAAATATTTTTTCCCTCCATATTTCGACGGAAAAATCGTCTGACATGGGTTTTTTTGGACAATTTTTTTTTCTTCTCCAGAATTTTTTTCCCCCATATTTCGATGGGAAAAATCCTCTGACATAGGATTTTTTGGACATTTTTTTTGAAAATTTTTTTTTCCTCCTGAAAATTCCCCCCTCCCTATATTTCGACGGGAAAAATCGTCTGACATGGTGTGTTTTTGACATTTTTTTTTTTTTAATTTTTGATGGAAAATTTTTTTTTCCTCTCCTGAAAATTTATTTCCCCCCATATTTCGACGGGAAAAATCGTCTGACATGGGTTTTTTTGGACATTTTTTTTTTTTAAATTTGCAGGGAAAATTTATTTTTCCTCTCCTGAAAATTTTTTCCCCCCATGTTTCGACGAGAAAAATCGTCTGACATGGGTTTTTTTTGATATTTTTTTATTTTAAATTTGCAGGGAAAATTTTTTTTTCCTCTCCTGAAAATTTTACCCCCCCATATTTCGACGGAAAAATCGTGCGACATGGGTTTTTTTGGACAATTTTTTTTTCCTCTCCTGAAAATTTTTTTCCCCATATTTCGACGGGAAAAATCGTCTGACACGGGTTTTTTGGACATTGTTTTTTTTTTAATTTTTGAGGGATAATTTTTTTTTCCTCTCCTGAAAATTTTTTTCCTCCCATATTTCGACGGGAAAAATCCTCTGACATAGGTTTTTTTGGAGATTTTTTTTAAAAAATTTGAGGGAAATGTAACGTCCCAACATTTTTCGCGCGGTACTATTCAGAAAATCTATTAAAAATCTCAGAATCACTCCACCAAAGTCCCTCAAATTCAATTATTACCCCTTTTCCCCAATCGCTGATCACCTCGATGATGTACCTTAGCGGTCCCCATCTCGAGATGGTCAGTACGAAACCTCCTTCACTTATTCGCCCAACGAGGCACGAATTCCCTCCTCAAAAGTAAATCTAAACAAGTCCCTCGCCCCAGAATCTTCTTAAACCGAGACCACGTCTCACTCCTACTCTACGACCCTCCAAATCCAAGCCATTCAAACCCCTTTCCCGTTAAAATACCCAAAATCCATGCGATGGGTTGAATATCTCCAAATACCGTTCATAAAAACCCAAGAAATCTAATTGCGACGCATATTCGGCGTACGTGACAGAAGAATGTCTATTAATAGACACTCAGTTTATAAAAACCCCGGAAGTCCTACTGCGACTAAATTCTTAAATGTGTCAAGGCCGATACCGCGCGTACCCCGCAACAAACATATAAATACGAGGTCCTGAGAGGCCGGAGATCATTATCACCAGTATTTTCAATAGTACTAAAAGTATTCATTTAGTGAAAATTATATAGTGAAACCATTAAAATCAGTTACCTACGGCTTCTACCGTAAGCAATCAATTATTATTATTATTATTATTTATATCATTCCCATTTATAATTTCGTATTATTATTGCTTATTGCGTTCACTTATTATCTTGTATTTATAACTTTCATTTCGTCTATTGCTTTCGCGTATTAACGCTTATTATTTTCATATTATTCTATTTACTTAAAGCTTATCATATATATATATAATTGAATTACTACTACTTTTCTATACGCTTATTGCGATCATTTATATTTTGTATTATTACTATTACTACTTTCTATATATGTGCTTATTGTAATCATTTCCTTTAATTATCGCATATTGTATTTCATATTCATACTTTTATATTGTACTAATCACAATTTATATAAATGTCATGTGCTAATGCTCGCTGTCAAACGCATTTCTATAACAATTAACTGCTTTTGCATTAACGATGCATGGCATATTATCGTACCTTGAATAAACAAACGTTCTTGTTTAAATCACGCTTTGAATTATTGTGTCTAATCTCCGGTTGCGAATATCCTCAAACCAAAACAAACTGCAGCAACAGCTGATCTCGATCAGTGAACGCTAAAGCCCCAGTTGTGTTTACAAACATACTATTGCACGAGCCGTGCTATTCACGGAAATATTATAAGTGATTTTCTCTACATAAATGCAACGTTAAAATCAAAACAAGAGTGCTAACGGGTGTCCCCGGATACCATTCGCCTTTAAACCTTCCCTGGTCGATTAGTGTGCTGGATGTCAGATTCGCGCCTGATCTATCCTTTAGCTTTAGAGTGCAGGATGTAAGATTCGCGCCTGGCTTCCCTCAAAAACCCTCAGTGTGCTGGATTACAGATTCGCGCCTGATTCCTCTAAAACCCTCAGCGTGCTGGATCACAGATTCGCGCCTGACTCCCTCAAAAACCCTCAGAGTGACGGATTTAATATTCGCGCCTGGCTTCCTCTAAAACCCTCAGTGTGCTGGATTACAGATTCGCGCCTGATTCCTCTAAAACCCTCAGCGTGACGGATTTAATATTCGCGCCTGGCTTCCTCTAAAACCCTCAGTGTGCTGGATTACAGATTCGCGCCTGATCCCTCAAAAACCCTCAGCGTGACGGATTTAATATTCGCGCCTGGCTTCCCTCAAAAACCCTCAGTGTGCTGGATTACAGATTCGCGCCTGACTCCCTCAAAAACCCTCAGAGTGACGGATTTAATATTCGCGCCTAAGTTCCCACAAAATCTCAGAGTGCTGGATTTTAGATTCGCGCCTGAGTCCATTCTACCCCGCATGTCATTGTCCCCAAAAGACCTCACCCGGGACGTGACATATTTTTGGTGACAGCGGTGGGATTTTCGTTTGCCGTTGATAAGAATTAGATTCTCCGACGCGGCACCCACAAAGTCCCGCTACTTAGTATGTACTTAGAACACGTAAACCCGTGGAAACCAGCCTACCAGAGCCGCCAATTACAAAAGTTGACGGAATCAATACAGTGGATGGTCTGTGTTTCCGGGACCATAGTGGCAAATAACGAAGACGAAGAAATTTGCTTAAATTGCTCCAAACTTGATCCAACAAATACGGTGAAAACGTATCAAATTCATTTCTTACATACGCCTTATACATTCCCTAATTGCCCTCGGTGCAATACAATTTTATTACAAACGCGTCCCGCAACCAATTGTGCCGCGTGCACACAGTGGCACTTTCTTTCAAACAGACTATAAATCATTTAGAAAAAAAAAACTTATGAAATCTAAACAGACTGCCTGACGCGACATATATATATATTGATACCCAACATGCGCGATTCGCGTCAAAGTCAAAATACGTTATATTACCCAAGCCGCAGGCTGCGAGGCGTTTTGTCAGATTCAAACGCGTTGATTTGTGTTTCGGGAGGAGCAGCTACGACCACGGAAGGCGGAAAAATTTGCCTAAATTGTTTTAATTCAAACCCGGTGGAAGTAGACGAAATAAATCAAGTACACTACCACCAACCTAACGATATATTCCCTGAATGCCCTCGTTGCAAGAACCTCTTGTTCAAATTAAGTGCCGTATGCACAGAGCACTACAGTCGAATAAAGAAAAATCAAACTAGATTCGATAATAACTACCCGGGTAGAGAATACCATAGATTTTGAATAGCTGCTACCGCACGCCTAATATAGGGAAACTTCTAAGTCACCCTAAAATAATAAAATTTACTGAGTTAAACATGTCTGAATACAACGATATTGAAGACCCCCTCATAATCGACCAAGACGCGGGGCCTTTCAATAGCGCTATAGAAATCGAGACCGCCGAAATAAAGGAACGGTTGCAATTATTGCGTGAGAAACGAGCCGAGATTGACAATTTGCACGCGAGATTTGCGAAAAACCCAGAAACTAAAACGCATTCGGGCGTAGGCACGGGATCGGCAGACCCCACGTTTGAAGGTCTTTCTAATAAAATACAAAATATCGAAAGGATGATGGAAAAACTTCTTGCACCCCCGCCAGTTGTGAATAATTTCGCCACACCGGGTTCCTCTCGTTTTGATAGAAAACCGGTGCTAAATTATAATAAAGTTCCAGAGGCATTGAATCGTAGCTATATTCCAGACCAGGATCCAATACCCCAGATCACGTTAAAGGACGCTATAGAAACCGTCCCTAGTTTTAATGGACATAATATACCAGTGGAGCAATTCGCGAGAGCTTGCAATAGGGCTAAAGCACTGGTTCCCCCGCAGGCTGAACCCCAGCTGGCGAGGTTGTTGCGCAATAAACTGCAAGACCACGCCTGCTTGGCCGTTGAGGATAGGGTCTTTGACTCCGTAAATGACTTAATAAAGCAACTGAAACGTACATTCTCACCCGCGAAAACATCAGATCATTATCGAGGAGAACTTGCAAACATTATCAAAGGAAATAACGAACACATATTGGAATATATTTCGCGCGTTAAGGATCTCCGATTCGCTATTTTGGAAGAGGACAGAGAATACTATCGCGACTTCGCACGGAACCACCCCGAGGACTTAGATCGTTTGACGTTGGATTCTTTTGTGGATGGCCTTCCTCCCCATATACGAACAAGACTCTTCCAACATAATTTCGAAACACTCGATGAAGCTTTTGAACTGGCTGTACTCGTAGACAAAAAAATAGAAAGGGACCGTCAAAGGTTTACAGAACAAAAAGCTCCTAAATTAGTATGCCAACTTTGTAATAAGACAGGACACGACGCGTTATCCTGCAGAAGCAACCAAAAAATTGCCTCCCAACCGTCCGAACGATATCCACAAAACCGAGTTGTGGGATATGGTAATCAGGCCCTTAACCCTTTGCTCCCTTACTGGGACAAAACTCGACCACCTCCCTCAAGACCTACGGAATTGCGCATCTGCGCTTATTGCAAAAAGCCCGGACACTTAATCTCAGAATGCAGGAAACGCATATTTAATCGGAATGAAAGAAACCCAGGAACCTTCCAGGAACGAGATTCGGGAAACGCTCCGCCCCTACGGTCAACCATGGATGCGTACCGTGGAACGGGCCAAACGAGAGCGCATCCAATAATAATACAAACGGAACCGGGAATATCGAAACTAGAATCGCAACAGCATGGTTAAATACTGCCGATGAAGCTCCATCTGTAAGAATTCCCTCCCCCGACTTCGAAACTACACCTGAATTAATGATTGATACTGGGTCACAGGTGAACTTATTAAAAATTCAAATCGTAAAGCTACCACAAGAGATAGACAAGAAAGATCGACTAATACTCAAGGGCATCTCTCCGGTCCCCGTCACCACGCTTGGTACAGTGAAGATAACCCTTTTTGGCGACAACGTCACGTTTAACGTAGTCGAAAATGATTTCCCAATTAAACCACAAGGAATACTAGGTACAGAATTTTTTATGAAACAAAATGCCTCGATACATTATTCCAAAAAGCAGTTAGAGTTCAACGGAAACTCTATTCCATTTGTAAACAGAACTCAAATCGTACTACCTGCTAGATCAAAAACCGTTTCCTTTATTAATATATTAAATTCAAATATAAAGGAAGGGTATTTACCCCGGTTAGACTTAGGTACTGGGATTCATGCTGGTAACGCTCTTGTCCGTAATCAAGACGGCAAAGCGTACTTACAAATAATAAATTCTAATGAAACGGACATAACGATCACAAGACCTACTGTTGAATTGGATGAATTCGAAATTGTGATTCCAGAACCCAAACAAAGACGAACAAAAGAGACTATGACGTCAAAGCGCGTCACTCCTATCCCCGCCCTAAATTTAAACAAGTCCCTTATACCCCAGGATCCGTTGATCCACCAAACCGAGGCACCCGTGAAAGTGCACTCACTCTCTGAGCATTATGCCAGATCAACCCTCCACCCAAATTTCCTTGAGTCTCTTAGTATTGCGTCGGGTGAGGAAGTATCAATAATTTCTGAAAAACCCACAACAAGGATGGAACAAGTGCTCGGATTAATTTCAATGGATCATATGAATCCGGAAGAAAAACTACATGTCCAAGGAATTTTAAGTAAGTACCATGACCTTTTTCATCTACCAGATGAGAAGTTGGGTCATACGAACGCTATCCAGCATGGGATCCAGACAACGGACCCAGTGCCTGTCAATACTAAACAATATCGATTTCCTCCAGTACACAAAAAGGAAATAGATAAACAAGTAGGCAAATTACTAGATCAGGAAATAATAAAACCATCATTGTCACCTTACAATTCACCTATTTGGATCGTCTCTAAGAAACCGGGACCCGATGGGGAACTCTTGTGGCGAATGGTAATTGACTTCAGGGATTTAAACAAAATTACAGTTCCCGACGCATACCCACTTCCAAATATCAATGAAATATTAGATCAATTAGGAGGAGCAAAGTACTTCTCCGTATTTGACCTCGCGTCAGGATTCCACCAAATCCCTATGAAACCGGAAGACGCACCAAAAACCGCATTTTCTACACCTCATGGACATTATGAGTTTGTCAGGATGCCATTTGGACTTTGTAATGCACCAGCTACTTTCCAGCGTCTAATGGACCATACCCTTACGGGACTCCAAGGCACGGAAATGTTCGTATATTTGGACGATATCGTCCTTTACGCAAGTTCCCTAACAGAGCATTTAATCAAATTTAAAAAACTCGCTCACCGTTTACGAGAAGCAAACTTAAAGTTACAACCTACAAAATGTAAATTCCTACATAAGGAAGTCGCTTACCTGGGACATATAATTACCGAGGAAGGGGTAAAACCAGATTTAGGAAAAATTCAAGCCGTCCGAAACTACCCGGCACCAAGTACACCAAAAGGAATCAAACAATTCCTTGGATTAACCGGATATTATAGAAGGTTTATCCCAGAATTTTCCAAAATAGCTCGGCCGTTAACCCAACTACTAAAGAAAGACATAAAATTTGACTGGGGACCGTCCCAGAAAACGGCTTTTGACCACTTAAGGTCAGCGTTGCAGAAGGAACCTATCCTGCAATATCCAAATTTTGAAATGCAATTTCATATCACTACTGATGCTTCCGAATACGCTATAGGAGGAATATTAAGTCAGGCTATCGACGGAAAGGAATTACCGATCGCTTACGCTTCTCGCCTCCTAAATAAAGCAGAAATAAATTATGCAACCATAGAGAAAGAACTTTTAGCTATTGTATATTGTGTTAGACATTTCCGACCTTACTTATATGGAAGGAAGTTTATTTTATTTACTGACCACCAACCCTTGATTTGGTTACATAAAGTAAAGGACCCAACCTCGCGCCTTGTCAGGTGGCGATTGAAATTAGCTGAGTATGAATACGAAATTCGATACCAACCGGGAAAAAGTAACAAACTTGCCGATGCTTTATCCCGAAATCCCCCTACAGTAGAGGCATGCCCAATACGGCCACGAGAAGAAGCCGACGATGACTGGGAAGACCAACCCCCGCCTAAACGAGGTCGAGGAAGGCCGCGGGGCTCCAAAGTACCCATCGCTGCGACAAAACCTACACGTAAAAACCGCCTAAGGACGGCGCCTACGAGGATTCAGCCGAGCCGAAAGGTACGCAAAACTCCGACACCTATAACAGTGCCGTCGGAACCAATGAGTAGCGAAGAAGAAATTGACCAGGATGAAGAAATAGAATTAGCGGACACCCCTTATCAAATTATTTCGCCTCCGCAATCTCCAGTACCACAGGAACAGGAAGACCCCGATTCCGAGGTGGAATCCAACGCGTCGGTCGAATCAACAACTGACTCAGATTTATCAATAATTGAGCCTGACGATTCCCGTGATGCAGCATACGAAGCAGATCCGAATCGAGATATCATAATAACACCGTCAATCAGTCGCGACCCATTGTCCTTACGTAAGGAAACGCTCGTTTTCTTTTTAAGCACCGACGGAAAACCTTGCGACGATGGAGCTAAACAATTACAAGAAGCAGGAGAATTAATAGTAACAAGCGAACTCACTTTGGGCAGAGCTAATGTATCGTATAATAAAGGACAAATTCTTGTAGGGTTAGTAATTAAAGAAACGCAAAATACTCCCCTAACCACGACAAATTGGAGCAAAGTTCTTTCCTCCCTTAAAGAGGTAATACGCGAATTGATCATATTTTCATTCAGTATAGCTAAGACTACAAATATTGATCATTTGAGCTGGCAAAATATCATTACGGACATCCTTGAAGCCGTTAATGAAGAAGACATCAGTGTCACAATATGTTTACAGCTAGTTCGAATTCCCGAAGAATCGGAAAGACAAAATATTATTATGGAAAATCACGCGTCTGCATTAGCTGGACACAAAGGAGTAACTAAAACATATAATCGAATTCGTCATTACTATTTTTGGAAAGGAATGAAGAAAGCCGTGGAAGATTATATTCGAAAATGCGAGGATTGTCAGCGGAAGAAACTCGTCCGTGTTAAAATCAAACAACCAATGATTCTCACCGACACACCTGGAAGAGCCTTTGACAAAATCGCCCTGGATATAGTGGGACCGTTACCCACTACTAGAGAAGGACATACTTATATACTAACTATGCAAGATTTATTGACGAAATACTTCGTGTGCGAACCCCTCAAACAGTCCACATCGATAAAAATC
Organism: Andrena trimmerana; assembly: GCA_951215215.1. Classification (NCBI taxonomy): domain Eukaryota; kingdom Metazoa; phylum Arthropoda; class Insecta; order Hymenoptera; family Andrenidae; genus Andrena; species Andrena trimmerana. The sequence goes on from CATNUO010000106.1 coordinate 2,040,467, forward strand.
GCGGACGCATTTATAAAAAAATTTATCTGTCAATTCGGAGCTCCCAGAGCCATCCTCACTGACCAGGGAGCTAATTTCACTGGTAAATTCATGAAAGTTATCGCGCAAAAATTTAGAATTGAACAATTTCGAACCACAGCTTTTCACCCACAGACTAACGGTTCTTTAGAGCGATCGCACCTTGTCCTAACGGAATATTTGAAAATGTTTATCAGTAAATACAGCGACTGGGACGAATGGACCGACATGGCCGCGTTCTCTTATAATACCAGCGTCCACGAGGGCACTGGTTACACTCCACACGAGTTAGTATTCGGGAAAATAGCCCGGGTACCCAGTCGAAAAAGGGTGCCCGAAGATTTTGAAAACGAAACTTATAATCAATACCTCTCGAAATTAAGTATAAGAATGCAAGAAATACAAACCGCTGCTGCGGAAAAGTTAAATCAGTCTAAACTTCGCTATAAAAAATATTATGATCGTCACATAAATGAAGAGACCTTCAAACCGGGTGACCCAATATTCGTGTTAATAGAACCGAGAAAAGGGAAATTCGGGGACCAGTACTCCGGTCCGCACACAATACTAGAGGTTATCCCTTCGCAAAATTTGAAAATTTCCTGGAAAGGAAAAACTAAAATCATACACGCTAACAAAGCGCGTCTTGGTCGTTTACGCGAGAATCCCGGTTGACCCTAATCTTAAAACAAATATTAATTATTTCATTTCTACCAAAACTATAGTATTGCCAGGATGCCACATAAAAGGGCCCACAACCCTAATGGGGCTAAGAGAGGTGGGGGTGGCCTCAAACGAAGGCTCGCCCACATCAGATGGATGCGGAAGGAGGCTATAAAAGAGGGAAGGAGCCTATCGCCCTTCCTTCCCAGGGTGACCTCCACAAAAACCATCAGGGAGGCTGAGCCCTCACCAGAGATTATCGTCATTGGAGACTCCCCCACAACGATGGACCTGGAGACAATGCAGGAGATCGTTACTCCACCGCCCCCTTGCTGCCCTCCCGCAAAAGGCAGAGAGGTACTCTCCCGTCCACCACCCTCTCCTTACCGTTCTCCATCCCATATTCCCACATCCCAAATTCCCTCCTCAATCCCTCCTTGTCCAGGTGTCGTGGAAATCCTGGACACGGGGTTAGCAACTAGAGTCCCGGACCACAGTGAGCTGACGCCCGAGTTCCTGAGATGGTTCGATGACCAGTACCAAAACGGTCAGGACCTCACGTTCATCCTGGACGATCCTATTTTCCAAACCCTTGAATATTCCTATCCCCCATACTAATTCCCATTTCCTTGTACATAGCTCCTTCTGTTAGTCCTCTCCTTATAAATAGTCCCTTTTTTTTTATTTTTATATTTTAATTATAAAATTAGCTTTATTTTTTTTTCTCTTTCGCCAAGTAGGCGACACAATTTATTTTCTTTTTCTTTTTTGCCAAATAGGCTATATCTTTTATTTTCGTTTTCTCATTTCAATACACCCGTACCCTGTGTTAAGAAATGTACCCATTTCTTCATATAAGGGGGAAGGTGTAACGTCCCAACATTTTTCGCGCGGTACTATTCAGAAAATCTATTAAAAATCTCAGAATCACTCCACCAAAGTCCCTCAAATTCAATTATTACCCCTTTTCCCCAATCGCTGATCACCTCGATGATGTACCTTAGCGGTCCCCATCTCGAGATGGTCAGTACGAAACCTCCTTCACTTATTCGCCCAACGAGGCACGAATTCCCTCCTCAAAAGTAAATCTAAACAAGTCCCTCGCCCCAGAATCTTCTTAAACCGAGACCACGTCTCACTCCTACTCTACGACCCTCCAAATCCAAGCCATTCAAACCCCTTTCCCGTTAAAATACCCAAAATCCATGCGATGGGTTGAATATCTCCAAATACCGTTCATAAAAACCCAAGAAATCTAATTGCGACGCATATTCGGCGTACGTGACAGAAGAATGTCTATTAATAGACACTCAGTTTATAAAAACCCCGGAAGTCCTACTGCGACTAAATTCTTAAATGTGTCAAGGCCGATACCGCGCGTACCCCGCAACAAACATATAAATACGAGGTCCTGAGAGGCCGGAGATCATTATCACCAGTATTTTCAATAGTACTAAAAGTATTCATTTAGTGAAAATTATATAGTGAAACCATTAAAATCAGTTACCTACGGCTTCTACCGTAAGCAATCAATTATTATTATTATTATTATTTATATCATTCCCATTTATAATTTCGTATTATTATTGCTTATTGCGTTCACTTATTATCTTGTATTTATAACTTTCATTTCGTCTATTGCTTTCGCGTATTAACGCTTATTATTTTCATATTATTCTATTTACTTAAAGCTTATCATATATATATATAATTGAATTACTACTACTTTTCTATACGCTTATTGCGATCATTTATATTTTGTATTATTACTATTACTACTTTCTATATATGTGCTTATTGTAATCATTTCCTTTAATTATCGCATATTGTATTTCATATTCATACTTTTATATTGTACTAATCACAATTTATATAAATGTCATGTGCTAATGCTCGCTGTCAAACGCATTTCTATAACAATTAACTGCTTTTGCATTAACGATGCATGGCATATTATCGTACCTTGAATAAACAAACGTTCTTGTTTAAATCACGCTTTGAATTATTGTGTCTAATCTCCGGTTGCGAATATCCTCAAACCAAAACAAACTGCAGCAACAGCTGATCTCGATCAGTGAACGCTAAAGCCCCAGTTGTGTTTACAAACATACTATTGCACGAGCCGTGCTATTCACGGAAATATTATAAGTGATTTTCTCTACATAAATGCAACGTTAAAATCAAAACAAGAGTGCTAACGGGTGTCCCCGGATACCATTCGCCTTTAAACCTTCCCTGGTCGATTAGTGTGCTGGATGTCAGATTCGCGCCTGATCTATCCTTTAGCTTTAGAGTGCAGGATGTAAGATTCGCGCCTGGCTTCCCTCAAAAACCCTCAGTGTGCTGGATTACAGATTCGCGCCTGATTCCTCTAAAACCCTCAGCGTGCTGGATCACAGATTCGCGCCTGACTCCCTCAAAAACCCTCAGAGTGACGGATTTAATATTCGCGCCTGGCTTCCTCTAAAACCCTCAGTGTGCTGGATTACAGATTCGCGCCTGATTCCTCTAAAACCCTCAGCGTGACGGATTTAATATTCGCGCCTGGCTTCCTCTAAAACCCTCAGTGTGCTGGATTACAGATTCGCGCCTGATCCCTCAAAAACCCTCAGCGTGACGGATTTAATATTCGCGCCTGGCTTCCCTCAAAAACCCACAGTGTGCTGGATTACAGATTCGCGCCTGACTCCCTCAAAAACCCTCAGAGTGACGGATTTAATATTCGCGCCTAAGTTCCCACAAAATCTCAGAGTGCTGGATTTTAGATTCGCGCCTGAGTCCATTCTACCCCGCATGTCATTGTCCCCAAAAGACCTCACCCGGGACGTGACAGAAAATTTGTTTTTCCTCCTGAAAATTTTTTTCCCCACATATTTCGACGGGAAAAATCGTCTGACATGGTGTTTTTTTGGACATTTTATTTTTTTAAGTTTGCAGGGAAAATTTCTTTTTCCTCTCCTGAAAATTTTTTCCCCCCATATTTCGACGGAAAAAATCCTCTGACATAGGTTTTTTTGGACATTTTTTAAAAAAAATTTTTTTTTCCTCTCATGAAATTTTTTTCCCCCCACATTTCGACGGGAAAAAGCCTCTGACATGGGTTTTTTTGGACATTTTTTTTTTTTAAATTTGCAGGGAAAATTTCTTTTTCCTCTCCTGAAAATTTTTTCCCCCCATGTTTCGACGGGAAAAATCGTCTGACATGAGTTTTTTTGGACAATTTTTTTTTCCTCTCCTGAAATTTTTTTTCCCCCACATTTCGACGGGAAAAAGCCTCTGACATAGGTTTTTTTGGACATTTTTTTTTTTTTTTCCTCTCCTGAAAATTTATTTCCCCACATATTTCGACGGGAAAAATCGTCTGACATGGTGTGTTTTTGACATTTTTTTTTTTTAATTTTTGATGGAAAATTTTTTTTTCCTCTCCTGAAAATTTATTTCCCCCCATATTTCGACGGGAAAAATCGTCTGACATGGGTTTTTTTGGACATTTTTTTTTTTTAAATTTGCAGGGAAAATTTATTTTTCCTCTCCTGAAAATTTTACCCCCCCCCCCCATATTTCGACGGGAAAAATCGTCTGACATAGGTTTTTTTGGATATTTTTTTTAAAAAATTTGAGGAAAAATTTGTTTTTCCTCCTGAAATTTTTTTTCCCCCCATATTTCGACGGGAAAAATCCTCTGACATAGGTTTTTTTGACATTTTTTTTAAAAAAATTTTTGAGGGAAAATTTTTTTTTCCTCTCCTGAAAATTTATTTCCCCACATATTTCGACGGGAAAAATCGTCTGACATGGTGTGTTTTTGACATTTTTTTTTTTTTAATTTTTGATGGAAAATTTTTTTTTCCTCTCCTGAAAATTTATTTCCCCCCATATTTCGACGGGAAAAATCGTCTGACATGGGTTTTTTTGGAAATTTTTTTTTTTTAAACTTGCAGGGAAAATTTATTTTTCCTCTCCTGAAAATTTTTTCCCCCCATGTTTCGACGAGAAAAATCGTCTGACATGGGTTTTTTTTGATATTTTTTTTTTTAAATTTGCAGGGAAAATTTTTTTTTCCTCTCCTGAAAATTTTACCCCCCCATATTTCGACGGGAAAAATTCTCTGACAGGGGTTTTTTTGCACATTTTTTTTTTAAATTTTTGAGGGAAAATTTTTTTTCGTCCTGAAATATTTTTTCCCTTCATATTTCGACGGAAAAATCGTGCGACATGGGTTTTTTTGGACAATTTTTTTTTCCTCTCCTGAAAATTTTTTTCCCCATATTTCGACGGGAAAAATCGTCTGACACGGGTTTTTTGGACATTGTTTTTTTTTTAATTTTTGAGGGATAATTTTTTTTTCCTCTCCTGAAAATTTTTTTCCTCCCATATTTCGACGGGAAAAATCCTCTGACATAGGTTTTTTTGACATTTTTTAAAAAAATTTTTTTTTTCCTCTCCTGAAAATTTCTTTCCCCCCATATTTCGACGGGAAAAATCGTCTGACATAGGTTTTTTTGGAGATTTTTTTTAAAAAATTTGAGGGAAAATTTGTTTTTCCTCCTGAAAATTTTTTTCCCCACATATTTCGACGGGAAAAATCGTCTGACATGGTGTTTTTTTGGACATTTTATTTTTTTAAGTTTGCAGGGAAAATTTCTTTTTCCTCTCCTGAAAATTTTTTCCCCCCATATTTCGACGGAAAAAATCCTCTGACATAGGTTTTTTTGGACATTTTTTAAAAAAAATTTTTTTTTCCTCTCATGAAATTTTTTTCCCCCCACATTTCGACGGGAAAAAGCCTCTGACATGGGTTTTTTTGGACATTTTTTTTTTTTAAATTTGCAGGGAAAATTTCTTTTTCCTCTCCTGAAAATTTTTTCCCCCCATGTTTCGACGGGAAAAATCGTCTGACATGAGTTTTTTTGGACAATTTTTTTTTCCTCTCCTGAAATTTTTTTTCCCCCACATTTCGACGGGAAAAAGCCTCTGACATAGGTTTTTTTGGACATTTTTTTTTTTTTTTTCCTCTCCTGAAAATTTCTTTCTGTCACGTCCCGGGTGAGGTCTTTAGGGCTGTGGCATAGATGGGGTAATACTTGAGGGAACGCAGGCGCGAATGCCAGATTCGTGGCTCTGCGGAAGATAGAAATTCTGGCTCGAATGCAGGATTCGTGCACGGAACGTCTGAGGGTATGCAGGCGCGAATGCCAGATTCGTGGCTCTGCGGAAGATAGAAATTCTGGCTCGAATGCAGGATTCGTGCACGGAACGTCTGAGGGTATGCAGGCGCGAATGCCAGATTCGTGGCACTGCGGAGAGTAGGATTCAGGCACGAATACCAGATTCGTAGCACCGAACGTTCTTAGGGATACAGGCGCGAATGCCAGATTCGTGGCACTGCGGAGAGTAGGATTCAGGCACGAATACCAGATTCGTAGCACCGAACGTTCTTAGGAATACAGGCGCGAATGCCAGATTCGTGGCACTGCGGAGAGCAGGATTTTAGGCGCGAATACCAGATTCGTAGCACTGAACGACCAGGGAATGGTTAGATTGTTATGATTTGGGGTAACACCCGTTAGCACTTTATTTTGGTTTTGCCTAATTGGATTTACTGCTGCATAGGCACAAAAAGTTACTCGTAATATTTCTGAGAAGCACGTTTGGACGTGCAGCTATACACAGGCTATGCAAAGATATGTTTGTAAACACAGTCACTGCTCCCGAGCTCGCGAATCGGAATCAGCTGTTTCACTAACTCGTGTATTTGGATTTTAGATGTTTCGTACCAGTGGTTGAACACAAATAAGTTGAAGTGTGATTTAAAACAAAGCGGTTTATTAACTTTGTTAGAGCGGTTATTATGCGTGGGGTTTTAGCATTCACATATAATATTTATAATATGATTGTAACATTTATATGTATGTATGGACATGAGGTACGATATAAATCATAGAATAATATGTGGTTATAAGACAAATATATATAATCAAAATAAACGTTAACAAGATTATATAAAAGTAATAGTATTAGTAATACAAAATATGTATGATTGCAATAAGCATAGATAAATGAAATAATACGGAAATGTTATTGCAATAAGCATAGATAAATGAAATAATACATAAATGTTATTGCAATAAGCATAGATAAATGAAATAATACATAAATGGTATATGGTATGGAGGCGATATGCACAATAATAAATAATAATAAATGCTTACAGTATTTGCCGTAGAGCACTGAATTTACACTTTGTATATTTTATAAAAGAGATACTTGCACAGTAATTACTGTCGAAGAAGAGAGAGCTCTGGCCTCTCGATCCTTTGTATTTATATGATTTACGCGCGGTCCTTGCGGGGGTTGTATGCGGTAAGGACCTTGACACAATTTACGAATTATGCGTAGAAGGACTTCCGGGGTTTTTCTATAATATTCTATTATTAGAATACATTTACGGCACGTACGCCAGGTATTCTTCGCAGTTAGGCTTCTTGGGTTTTTATGAACGGTATTTGGAGATATTCAACTCGTCGAAGGGATTTTGGGTGTTTTATAGGAAAGGGGTTAAAGTGGCTTGGACTCGGAGGGTCTTAGAGAAGGAGTGAGACGTGGTCTCGGTTTAAGAAGATTTTGGGGCGAGGGACTTGTTTCGATTTAGTTTTGGGGAGGGAATTCGTGCCTCGTTGGGCGAATAAGTGAAGGAGGTTTCGTACTGACCATCTCGAGATGGGGACCGCTAAGGTACATCATCGAGGTGATCAGCGATTGGGGAAAAGGGGTAATAATTGAATTTGAGGGACTTTGGTGGAGTGATTCTGAGGTTTACTGGTGTATTATTAAATAGGAACGAGCGAAAAATAGTGGGACGTCACACCTCCCCCCCTATATGAAGAAATGCGTAGCACTTCTTAACATAGGGTTTGGGTGTTTTGAAATGAGGAGATAACGAAAAGAAAATTAAATGTAAAGCCTATTTTGGCAGAAACAAAATAAAAGTATGTAATAAAAAAAAATAAATAAAACGGTTAGCCTTTTTGGCGAGAAAAGAAAATATCTATATATATATAAAAATAAAATAAAGTATATATATATATTAAATTAATTTTAATGGATGGGGGAGCTATTTACAAGGAAATGATGGAAAGAATAGGGCAATTACGGGGGATAGGAGTATTCAAGGGTTTGGAGGAATTCGGAATGGTCCAGGATGTACGTGAGGTCGTAACCCCCTTGATAGAGGTCATTGAACCATCGCAAGAACTCGGGTGTCAGCTCCGCGATATCAGGGATCCCGGTAGCTGACCCCGTGTCCAGGAACTCCACGACTCCTGGCCAAGGAGGGATGGTGGAAGGGACAGGGAGACTGGGATTTTGAAATGAGGAATTTGGCGGAGGGGAGATTACCTCTATGGGAGGGCTTGTATGGGGTCGTGGGGTGATGGCTTCCTGCAGCGAGTGAAGGTCACTCGGCGTCGTGGAGGGGGAGTCATCGATGGTTATGGTTTCAATGCTCGGCGCTGCCTCCCTGATGACAACCGAGGAGGCGACCCTTGGTAGAAAGGGTGAAAGGCTTCTTCCTTCTTTGGCCGCCTCCCGGCGCATCCATCGTAGGTGGGACAGACGCCGGCTGTTCCCTCCCCCTTTTGGCCGAGGCCCTGCTGCGCTGCACTTACCCCAACGATGTGGCATTTTGGTTTCCTAATGGAAGAAATTTATTTAGACATTTGTTAATTTTTTATTGGGTCAGCCGGGATTCTCGGGTAATCGACCAAGACGTGCTTTGTTCGCGTGTATGATTTTCGTTTTCCCTTTCCATGATATTTTTAAGTTCTGTGACGGGATTACCTCTAATATAGTGTGTGGACCAGTATACTGGTCACCAAATTTTCCTTTTCGCGGTTCTATTAGAACGAAGACCGAGTCGCCCGGTCTGAAGGTCTCCGCGTTTATGTGTCTATCGTAATATTTTTTGTAACGTAATTTTGATTGATTTAGCTTTTCTGCTGCAGCGGTTTGCAGCTCTTGCATTCTTATGCTTAACTTCGAGAGGTATTGGTTATAGGTTTCATTCTCAAAATCTTCGGGCACTCTTTTCCTACTGGGTACCCGGGCTATTTTACCGAACACTAATTCATGTGGAGTGTATCCAGTGCCCTCGTGGACGCTGGTATTATAAGAGAACGCGGCCATGTCGGTCCATTCGTCCCAGTCATTGTATTTACTAATAAACATTTTCAAATATTCCGTTAGGACGAGGTGCGATCGCTCTAGAGAGCCGTTAGTCTGTGGGTGAAAAGCTGTGGTTCTAAATTGTTCGATTTTAAATTTTTGCGCTATGGTTTTCATGAATTTACCCGTGAAATTAGCTCCTTGGTCAGTGAGGATGGCTCTGGGAGCTCCGAACTGGCAGATAAATTTTTTTATAAACGCATCTGCAACTTTTACCGATGTCGATTGTTTGAGGGGTTCGCACACGAAGTATTTTGTTAATAAGTCTTGCATGGTTAATATATACGTATGTCCATTTCTTGTGGTAGGTAACGGTCCTACTATATCTAGTGCTATTTTATCAAAGGCGCGCCCAGGCGTGTCGGTAAGGATCATTGGCTGCCTGGTTTTAACACGGACGAGTTTTTTCTTTTGACAGTCCTCGCATCTTCGAATATAATCTTCGACGGCCTTTTTCATTCCTTTCCAGAAATAATAGTGTCGAATTCGATTATAAGTTTTAGCTACTCCTTTGTGTCCGGCTAATGCAGACGCATGATTTTCGGTTATAATGCTTTGTCTTTTTGATTCTTCGGGGATCTGAACTATTTGCAAGCATATAGTGACACTAATGTCTTCTTCATTAATGGTTTCGAGGACATCCATTATGATATCTTGCCAATTTAATTGATCAATATTCGTCGTCTTGGCAATACTAAATGAGTATATGATTAATTCGCGTATTACATTCTTAAGGGAAGAAAGAGCTTCGTTCCAATTTGTCGTGGTTAGAGGAGTATTTTGTGTTTCCTTGATAACCAACCCTACGAGAATTTGTCCCTTTTTATATGATACATGAGCCCTGCCTAGAGTGAGTTCGTTCGCTATTATCAATTCTCCTGTTTCTTGTAATTGTCTAGCTCCTTCGTCGCAAGGTTTCCCATCGGCACTTAAAAAGAAGACGAGTGTTTCTTTACGTAGGGACAATGGGTCGCGACTGATTGACGGTACTATTATGATTTCTCGATCTGGATCTGGTTCGTATGCTACATCTTGGGAATCGTCCTGCTCAATTATAGATAAGTCCGAGTCGGTTGTTGACTCGTCTGACATATTCGATTCCACCTCGGAATCGGGGTCTTCCTGTTCCTGTGGTACTGGAGATTGCGGGGGCGAAATAATTTGATAAGGGGTGTCCGCTAATTCTATTTCTTCTTCGCTACTCATTGGTTCTTGTGGGACTAGTGAGATTTTATCCGGCGGCGCTATTATAGGTGTTGGGGTTTTGCGTACTTTTCTGTGCGGCTGAATCCTCTTAGGTTCCGTTCTTAGGCGGGCTTTACTTGTGGATGCTGAAGCAGAGGTGTTTGATTTGGAACCCCGTGGTCTTCCAGGGCCTCGTTTAGGCGGGGCTTCAGTTTCTTTAGTGGTACGCGGTTTCTTGGGATTTTGAGTGGGCCAGTCCACCCAGTCCTCGTCATCTTCTTCTCGTGGCCGTATTGGACATGTCTCCACTGTAGGGGGATTACGAGATAGAGCGTCGGCAAGTTTGTTGCTTTTTCCTGGTTGGTATCGAATTTCGTATTCATACTCAGCTAATTTTAGTCGCCACCTGACGAGGCGCGAGGTTGGGTCCTTTACGTTATGCAACCATATTAAGGGTTGGTGGTCGGTAAATAAAATGAACTTCCTTCCATATAAGTAAGGTCGGAAGTGTTTTGTACAGTACACTATGGCTAAAAGTTCTTTTTCTATGATCGCGTAATTCGTTTCTGCTTTATTTAAGAGACGCGAAGCGTAAGCGATCGGTAATTCTTTTCCGTCAATAGCCTGACTCAATATTCCTCCTATAGCGTAGTCAGAAGCATCTGTAGTGACGTGGAATTCTAGTTCAAAATTTGGGTATTGCAGGATTGGTTCCTTTTGCAATGCCGATCTTAATTGGTCGAACGCGTTCTGTTGGGACGATCCCCAGTCAAAAGATACGTCCTTTTTTAATAGGGAGGTTAAAGGACGAGCTGTTTTAGAAAACTCTGGAATAAACCTCCTGTAGTAGCCGGTCAGACCGAGGAACTCTTTAATTCCCTTTGGTGTACGAGGCGCAGGGTAGTTTTGAACGGCTTGGATTTTGTTTTGGTCCGGTTTTACCCCTTCCTCGGTAATTACATGTCCCAGGTAAGCGACTTCCTTACGTAGGAATTTACATTTCGTAGGTTGTAACTTTAAGTTTGCTTCACGTAAACGGTTAGCTAGTTTTTTGAATTTAATTAAGTGCTCTGTTAGTGAACTTGCGTAAAGGACGATATCGTCTAAATATACGAACATTTCCGTGCCTTGGAGTCCAGTAAGGGTATGGTCCATTAGACGTTGGAAGGTAGCTGGTGCGTTACAAAGTCCGAATGGCATCCTTTTGAATTCGTAGTGTCCATATGGTGTTGAAAAAGCTGTTTTATATGCATCTTCAGGTTTCATGGGTATTTGGTGAAATCCTGAAGCTAAATCGAACACGGAAAAGTACTTGGCCCCTCCCAATTGGTCCAATATTTCGTTGATATTAGGAATTGGGTAAGCATCAGGAACAGTCTTTTTGTTCAGATCTCTAAAATCGATCACTACCCGCCACAGGGGTTCCCCATCGGGTCCAGGCTTTTTGGACACAATCCAGACGGGTGAATTGTACGGTGATAATGATGGTTTTATTATTTCTTGGTCTAGTAATTTTTGTATTTGTTTATTAATTTCCTTCTTGTGTATTGGAGGGAAGCGGTATTGTTTGGTATTGATAGGCGCCGGGTCCGTTGTCTGGATTCCATGCTGGATAGCGTTCGTATGACCCAACTTCTCATCTGGTAGATGGAAAAGATCATGGTACTTATTCAAAATTCCTTGGACATGAAGTTTTTCCTCCGGATTCATGTGTTCCGTCGAAATTAAGTCGAGCACTTTTTCCATTCTTGTTGCTGGTTTTTCAGAATTCATTGATAATTCCGCACCCCACGCAATATTAAGAGACTGAGGGACATTTGGGTAAAGGGTTGATTTTGCATAATGCACAGGGGACGAGAATGAGTGCACTTTATCGGGTGCCTCTATTTGGTGGATCAACGGATCCTGGGGTAAAGGGGATTTGTTTGAATCTAGGGTGGGGATAGGATTGACGCATTTTGACGTCATAGTCTCTTTTTGTCGTCTTTGTTTGGGTTCTGGAATCACAATTTCGAATTCTTCCAATTCAACAGTGGGTATTGTGATCGTTGTGTCCATTTCGTTAGAATTTATTATTTGTAAGTAAGCTTTGCCGTCCTGGTTACGGACAAGAGCGTTACCAGCATGAATCCCAGCGCCTAAGTCTAACCGGGGTAAATATCCTTCCTTTATATTTGAATTTGATACGTTTACGAAGGAAACGGTTTTTGACCTAGCGGGTAGCACGATTTGAGCTTTGTTTACAAACGGAATGGAATTTCCATCGAATTCCAATTGCTTCTTTGAATAATGTATCGACGCATTTTGTTTTATGAAAAATTCCGTTCCTAGTATGCCATGTGGTTTTATAGGGAAATCGTTTTCTACTATGTGGAACGTCACGTCGTTGCCCAATAGAGTTATTTTTATTGTCCCAATGGTGGAGACGAGGTCCTTTGCGATACCTTTAAGTTGTAAATTTTTTTTCGTGTCTATATTCTGAGATTGTTTTACGGCGTGAATTTTCAATATGTTCACTTCGGAACCAGTATCGATCATTAATTCCGGAGTTATTTCGAAGTCCGGGGACTGGATTATTACGGATGGGGCTTCGTCAACGTTATTCAACCATGCGGTGGCGGTCCTTGTTTTGGTATTCCCGGTTTCGTTTGTATTATTATTGGATGCGCTTCCGTTTAGCCCGTTCCACGGTACGCATCCATGGTTGACCGTAGGGGCAGAGCGTTTCCCGAATCTCGTTCCTGGAAGGTTCCTGGGTTTCTTTCATTTCGATTAAATATGCGTTTCCTGCATTCTGAGATTAAGTGTCCGGGCTTTTTGCAATAAGCGCAGATGCGCAATTCCGTAGGTCTTGAGGGAGGTGGTCGGTTTTTGTCCCAGTAAGGGAGCAAAGGGTTAGGGGCCTGATTACTATATCCCGCAACTCGGTTTTGGGGATATCGTTCGGACGGTTGGGAGGCAATTTTCTGGTTGCTTCTGCAGGATAACGCGTCGTGTCCTGTCTTATTACAAAGTTGGCATATTATTTTAGGAGCTTTTTGCTCGGAAAATCTTTGTCGATCTCTATCAATTTTCTTGTCCGCCAGTACAGCTAATTCGAAAGCTTCATCGAGCGTTTCGAAATTATGTTGGAATAATCTTGTTCGTATATGGGGAGGAAGTCCATCCACAAATGAATCCAACGTCAAACGATCTAGATCCTCGGGGTGATTCCGTGAAAAATCACGATAATAATCCCTGCCTTCTTCCAAAATAGCGAATCGGAGATCCTTAACGCGCGAAATATATTCCAATATGTGTTCGTTATTTCCTTTAATTATATTTGCCAGTTCTCCACGATAGTGATCTGATGTTTTCAAGGGGGAGAATGTACGTTTCAGTTGCTTTATTAAATCGTTTACAGAGTCAAAAACCCTATCCTCAACGGCCAAGCAGGCGTGGTCTTGCAGTTTATTGCGCAACAACCTCGCCAGCTGGGGTTCAGCCTGCGGGGGAACCAGTGCTTTAGCCCTATTGCAAGCTCTCGCGAATTGCTCCACTGGTATATTATGTCCATTAAAACTAGGGACGGTTTCTATAGCGTCCTTTAACGTGATCTGGGGTATTAGATCCTGGTCCGGACTTTTGTTTTGATTCGATACTTCAGGAACATTATTATAATTGAATGGTTCCGGAGGTTTATTACGATTCAATACCTCTGGAGTTTTGTTATAGTTTAATAAAGGTTTTCTATCGAAACGGGAAGAACCCGGCGTGGCAAAATTATTTACTTCTGGCGGGGGTGCAAGAAGTTTTTCCATCATCCTTTCGATATATTGTATTTTATTAGAAAGACCTTCAAACGTGGGGTCTGGCGATCCCGTGCCTACGCCCGAATGCGTTTTAGTTTCTGGGTTTTTCGCAAATCTCGCGTGCAAATTGTCAATCTCGGCTCGTTTCTCACGCAATAATTGCAACCGTTCCTTTATTTCGGCGGTCTCGATTTCTATAGCGCTATTGAAAGGCCGCGCGTCTTGGTCGATTATGAGGGGGTCTTCAATATCGTTGTATTCAGACATTTTTAACTCAGTAAATTTTATTATTTTAGGGTGACTTAGAAGTTTCCCTATATTAGGCGTGCGGTAGCAGCTATTCAAAATCTATGGTATTCTCTACCCGGGTAGTTATTATCGAATCTAGTATGGTTTTTCTGTATTCGACTGTAGTGCTCTGTGCATACGGCACTTAATTTGAACAAGAGGTTCTTGCAACGAGGGCATTCAGGGAATATATCGTTAGGGTGGTGGTAGTGTACCTGATATATCTCATCTACTTCCACCGGGTTTGAATTAAAACAATTTAGGCAAATTTTTACCCCTTCCGTGGTCGTTGCTACGCCCCCCGAAACACAGATTAATGCACTTGAATCTGACAAAACGCTTTGCAGCCTGCGGCTTGGGTAATATAATGTGTTTTGACTTTGACGCGAATCGCGCATGTTGGGTATCAATATATTATGTCGTGGCAGGCAGTCTGTTTAGATTTCGTAAGTTTTATTTCCTAAATAATTCAGGGTCTGCTTGAAAGAAAGTGCCACCGTGTGCACACGGCACAATTGGTTGCGGGACGCGTTTGTAATAAAATTGTATTGCAACGAGGGCAATTAGGGAATGTATAAGGCGTATGTAAGAAGTGAATTTGAAACGTTTTCACCGTATTTGTTGGATCAAGTTGGGAGCAATTTAAGCAAATTTCTTCGTCGTCGTTATTTGCCACAATGGTCCCGGAAACACAGACCATCCACTGTATCGATTCCGTCTGCCTTTGTAATTGGCGACTCTGGTAGGCTGGTTTCCATGGACTAACGTATTCTGTGTACATGCTAAATAGGCAATTGTGGGTACCGTATGTTAGGGAATTTATTCCAATCGACAGTTGACGGATCCCACCGCTGTCACCAAAAATTATGTCACGTCCCGGGTGAGGTCTTTAGGGCTGTGGCATAGATGGGGTAATACTTGAGGGAACGCAGGCGCGAATGCCAGATTCGTGGCTCTGCGGAAGATAGAAATTCTGGCTCGAATGCAGGATTCGTGCACGGAACGTCTGAGGGTATGCAGGCGCGAATGCCAGATTCGTGGCTCTGCGGAAGATAGAAATTCTGGCTCGAATGCAGGATTCGTGCACGGAACGTCTGAGGGTATGCAGGCGCGAATGCCAGATTCGTGGCACTGCGGAGAGTAGGATTCAGGCACGAATACCAGATTCGTAGCACCGAACGTTCTTAGGGATACAGGCGCGAATGCCAGATTCGTGGCACTGCGGAGAGTAGGATTCAGGCACGAATACCAGATTCGTAGCACCGAACGTTCTTAGGAATACAGGCGCGAATGCCAGATTCGTGGCACTGCGGAGAGCAGGATTTTAGGCGCGAATACCAGATTCGTAGCACTGAACGACCAGGGAATGGTTAGATTGTTATGATTTGGGGTAACACCCGTTAGCACTTTATTTTGGTTTTGCCTAATTGGATTTACTGCTGCATAGGCACAAAAAGTTACTCGTAATATTTCTGAGAAGCACGTTTGGACGTGCAGCTATACACAGGCTATGCAAAGATATGTTTGTAAACACAGTCACTGCTCCCGAGCTCGCGAATCGGAATCAGCTGTTTCACTAACTCGTGTATTTGGATTTTAGATGTTTCGTACCAGTGGTTGAACACAAATAAGTTGAAGTGTGATTTAAAACAAAGCGGTTTATTAACTTTGTTAGAGCGGTTATTATGCGTGGGGTTTTAGCATTCACATATAATATTTATAATATGATTGTAACATTTATATGTATGTATGGACATGAGGTACGATATAAATCATAGAATAATATGTGGTTATAAGACAAATATATATAATCAAAATAAACGTTAACAAGATTATATAAAAGTAATAGTATTAGTAATACAAAATATGTATGATTGCAATAAGCATAGATAAATGAAATAATACGGAAATGTTATTGCAATAAGCATAGATAAATGAAATAATACATAAATGTTATTGCAATAAGCATAGATAAATGAAATAATACATAAATGGTATATGGTATGGAGGCGATATGCACAATAATAAATAATAATAAATGCTTACAGTATTTGCCGTAGAGCACTGAATTTACACTTTGTATATTTTATAAAAGAGATACTTGCACAGTAATTACTGTCGAAGAAGAGAGAGCTCTGGCCTCTCGATCCTTTGTATTTATATGATTTACGCGCGGTCCTTGCGGGGGTTGTATGCGGTAAGGACCTTGACACAATTTACGAATTATGCGTAGAAGGACTTCCGGGGTTTTTCTATAATATTCTATTATTAGAATACATTTACGGCACGTACGCCAGGTATTCTTCGCAGTTAGGCTTCTTGGGTTTTTATGAACGGTATTTGGAGATATTCAACTCGTCGAAGGGATTTTGGGTGTTTTATAGGAAAGGGGTTAAAGTGGCTTGGACTCGGAGGGTCTTAGAGAAGGAGTGAGACGTGGTCTCGGTTTAAGAAGATTTTGGGGCGAGGGACTTGTTTCGATTTAGTTTTGGGGAGGGAATTCGTGCCTCGTTGGGCGAATAAGTGAAGGAGGTTTCGTACTGACCATCTCGAGATGGGGACCGCTAAGGTACATCATCGAGGTGATCAGCGATTGGGGAAAAGGGGTAATAATTGAATTTGAGGGACTTTGGTGGAGTGATTCTGAGGTTTACTGGTGTATTATTAAATAGGAACGAGCGAAAAATAGTGGGACGTCACACTTTCCCCCCATATTTCGACGGGAAAAATCGTCTGACATGGGTTTTTTTGGACATTTTTTTTTTTTAATTTTTGAGGGATAATTTTTTTTTCCTCTCCTGAAAATTTCTTTCCCCCCATATTTCGACGGGAAAAATCGTCTGACATAGGTTTTTTTGGATATTTTTTTTAAAAAATTTGAGGAAAAATTTGTTTTTCCTCCTGAAATTTTTTTTCCCCCCATATTTCGACGGGAAAAATCCTCTGACATAGGTTTTTTTGACATTTTTTTTAAAAAAATTTTTGAGGGAAAATTTTTTTTTCCTCTCCTGAAAATTTATTTCCCCACATATTTCGACGGGAAAAATCGTCTGACATGGTGTGTTTTTGACATTTTTTTTTTTTAATTTTTGATGGAAAATTTTTTTTTCCTCTCCTGAAAATTTATTTCCCCCCATATTTCGACGGGAAAAATCGTCTGACATGGGTTTTTTTGGACATTTTTTTTTTTTAAATTTGCAGGGAAAATTTATTTTTCCTCTCCTGAAAATTTTTTCCCCCCATGTTTCGACGAGAAAAATCGTCTGACATGGGTTTTTTTTGATATTTTTTTTTTTTAAATTTGCAGGGAAAATTTTTTTTTCCTCTCCTGAAAATTTTACCCCCCCATATTTCGACGGGAAAAATCGTCTGACATGAGTTTTTTTGGACAATTTTTTTTTCCGCTCCTGAAATTTTTTTTCCCCCACATTTCGACGGGAAAAAGCCTCTGACATAGGTTTTTTTGGACATTTTTTTTTTTTTTTCCTCTCCTGAAAATTTCTTTCCCCCCATATTTCGACGGGAAAAATCGTCTGACATGGGTTTTTTTGGACATTTTTTTTTTTTAATTTTTGAGGGATAATTTTTTTTTCCTCTCCTGAAAATTTCTTTCCCCCCATATTTCGACGGGAAAAATCATCTGACATAGGTTTTTTTGGATATTTTTTTTAAAAAATTTGAGGAAAAATTTGTTTTTCCTCCTGAAATTTTTTTTCCCCCCATATTTCGACGGGAAAAATCCTCTGACATAGGTTTTTTTGACATTTTTTTTAAAAAAATTTTTGAGGGAAAATTTTTTTTTCCTCTCCTGAAAATTTATTTCCCCACATATTTCGACGGGAAAAATCGTCTGACATGGTGTGTTTTTGACATTTTTTTTTTTTTAATTTTTGATGGAAAATTTTTTTTTCCTCTCCTGAAAATTTATTTCCCCCCATATTTCGACGGGAAAAATCGTCTGACATGGGTTTTTTTGGACATTTTTTTTTTTTAAATTTGCAGGGAAAATTTATTTTTCCTCTCCTGAAAATTTTTTCCCCCCATGTTTCGACGAGAAAAATCGTCTGACATGGGTTTTTTTTGATATTTTTTTTTTTTAAATTTGCAGGGAAAATTTTTTATTCCTCTCCTGAAAATTTTACCCCCCCATATTTCAACGGGAAAAATCCTCTGACAGGGGTTTTTTTGCACATTTTTTTTTTAAATTTTTGAGGGAAAATTTTTTTTCGTCCTGAAATATTTTTTCCCTTCATATTTCGACGGAAAAATCGTGCGACATGGGTTTTTTTGGACAATTTTTTTTTCCTCTCCTGAAAATTTTTTTCCCCATATTTCGACGGGAAAAATCGTCTGACATGGGTTTTTTGGACATTGTTTTTTTTTTAATTTTTGAGGGATAATTTTTTTTTCCTCTCCTGAAAATTTTTTTCCCCCCATATTTCGACGGGAAAAATCCTCTGACATAGGTTTTTTTGACATTTTTTTAAAAAATTTTTTTTTTCCTCTCCTGAAAATTTCTTTCCCCCCATATTTCGACGGGAAAAATCGTCTGACATAGGTTTTTTTGGAGATTTTTTTTAAAAAATTTGAGGGAAAATTTGTTTTTCCTCCTGAAAATTTTTTTCCCCACATATTTCGACGGGAAAAATCGTCTGACATGGTGTTTTTTTGGACATTTTTTTTTTTTAAATTTGCAGGGAAAATTTCTTTTTCCTCTCCTGAAAATTTTTTCCCCCACATTTCGACGGGAAAAAGCCTCTGACATAGGTTTTTTTGGACATTTTTTTTTTTTTTCCTCTCCTGAAAATTTATTTCCCCACATATTTCGACGGGAAAAATCGTCTGACATGGTGTGTTTTTGACATTTTTTTTTTTTTAATTTTTGATGGAAAATTTTTTTTTCCTCTCCTGAAAATTTATTTCCCCCCATATTTCGACGGGAAAAATCGTCTGACATGGGTTTTTTTGGACATTTTTTTTTTTTAAATTTGCAGGGAAAATTTATTTTTCCTCTCCTGAAAATTTTACCCCCCCCATATTTCGACGGGAAAAATCGTCTGACATAGGTTTTTTTGGATATTTTTTTTAAAAAATTTGAGGAAAAATTTGTTTTTCCTCCTGAAATTTTTTTTCCCCCCATATTTCGACGGGAAAAATCCTCTGACATAGGTTTTTTTGACATTTTTTTTAAAAAAATTTTTGAGGGAAAATTTTTTTTTCCTCTCCTGAAAATTTACTTCCCCACATATTTCGACGGGAAAAATCGTCTGACATGGTGTTTTTTTGGACATTTTATTTTTTTAAATTTGCAGGGAAAATTTCTTTTTCCTCTCCTGAAAATTTTTTCCCCCCATATTTCGACGGAAAAAATCCTCTGACATAGGTTGTTTTGGACATTTTTTAAAAAAAATTTTTTTTTCCTCTCCTGAAATTTTTACCCCCCCACATTTCGACGGGAAAAAGCCTCTGACATGGGTTTTTTTGGACATTTTTTTTTTTTAAATTTGCAGGGAAAATTTCTTTTTCCTCTCCTGAAAATTTTTTCCCCCCATGTTTCGACGGGAAAAAGCCTCTGACATAGGTTTTTTTGGACATTTTTTTTTTTTTTTTCCTCTCCTGAAAATTTCTTTCCCCCCATATTTCGACGGGAAAAATCGTCTGACATAGGTTTTTTTGGATATTTTTTTTAAAAAATTTGAGGAAAAATTTGTTTTTCCTCCTGAAATTTTTTTTCCCCCCATATTTCGACGGGAAAAATCGTCTGACATAGGTTTTTTTGGATATTTTTTTTAAAAAATTTGAGGAAAAATTTGTTTTTCCTCCTGAAATTTTTTTTCCCCCCATATTTCGACGGGAAAAATCCTCTGACATAGGTTTTTTTGACATTTTTTTTAAAAAAATTTTTGAGGGAAAATTTTTTTTTCCTCTCCTGAAAATTTATTTCCCCACATATTTCGACGGGAAAAATCGTCTGACATGGTGTGTTTTTGACATTTTTTTTTTTTTAATTTTTGATGGAAAATTTTTTTTTCCTCTCCTGAAAATTTATTTCCCCCCATATTTCGACGGGAAAAATCGTCTGACATGGGTTTTTTTGGACATTTTTTTTTTTTAAATTTGCAGGGAAAATTTATTTTTCCTCTCCTGAAAATTTTTTCCCCCCATGTTTCGACGAGAAAAATCGTCTGACATGGGTTTTTTTTGATATTTTTTTTTTTTAAATTTGCAGGGAAAATTTTTTTTTCCTCTCCTGAAAATTTTACCCCCCCCATATTTCGACGGGAAAAATCCTCTGACAGGGGTTTTTTGCACATTTTTTTTTTAAATTTTTGAGGGAAAATTTTTTTTCGTCCTGAAATATTTTTTCCCTTCATATTTCGACGGAAAAATCGTGCGACATGGGTTTTTTTGGACAATTTTTTTTTCCTCTCCTGAAAATTTTTTTCCCCATATTTCGACGGGAAAAATCGTCTGACACGGGTTTTTTGGACATTGTTTTTTTTTTAATTTTTGAGGGATAATTTTTTTTTCCTCTCCTGAAAATTTTTTTCCCCCCATATTTCGACGGGAAAAATCCTCTGACATAGGTTTTTTTGACATTTTTTTAAAAAATTTTTTTTTTCCTCCTGAAAATTTTTTTCCCCACATATTTCGACGGGAAAAATCGTCTGACATGGTGTTTTTTTGGACATTTTATTTTTTTAAGTTTGCAGGGAAAATTTCTTTTTCCTCTCCTGAAAATTTTTTCCCCCCATATTTGGACGGAAAAAATCCTCTGACATAGGTTTTTTTGGACATTTTTTAAAAAAAATTTTTTTTTCCTCTCATGAAATTTTTTTCCCCCCACATTTCGACGGGAAAAAGCCTCTGACATGGGTTTTTTTGGACATTTTTTTTTTTTAAATTTGCAGGGAAAATTACTTTTTCCTCTCCTGAAAATTTTTTCCCCCCATGTTTCGACGGGAAAAATTGTCTGACATGAGTTTTTTTGGACAATTTTTTTTTCCTCTCCTGAAATTTTTTTTCCCCCACATTTCGACGGGAAAAAGCCTCTGACATAGGTTTTTTTGGACATTTTTTTTTTTTTTTCCTCTCCTGAAAATTTATTTCCCCACATATTTCGACGGGAAAAATCGTCTGACATGGTGTGTTTTTGACATTTTTTTTTTTTTAATTTTTGATGGAAAATTTTTTTTTCCTCTCCTGAAAATTTATTTCCCCCCATATTTCGACGGGAAAAATCGTCTGACATGGGTTTTTTTGGACATTTTTTTAAAAAAAAATTTTTTTCCACTCCTGAAAATTTCTTTCCCCCCATGTTTCGACGGGATAAATCGTCTGACATGGGTTTTTTTGGACAATTTTTTTTTCCTCTCCTGAAAATTTCTTTCCCCCCATATTTCGACGGGAAAAATAATAATAATAATAATTCTTTATTGCACAGTAGTCTAATGTAACACGAGAAAGAGAAAGAATAATTAGAATTGAATAGCACATATAACACTAGAAGAGTGCAAAAGGCGAGGTACAGCTGAAGCTGTTATTAACTTTACCATTTAAGGCTACTTAAAACTATAACTAAAACTATAACTAACACAGTAGAGTACACGAAAAGTAAATGTAGACGGCCAAATAACATAATCAAAGTAAGAGCTAATATCATATGTGTGTAGTTGGAAAATGACAAAAGTAAAATTAATAATTCATTGTTAATGTTGATTAGCAAAAAATAGTGTCACTGCATCCTTAAAGGATGTGAAAGAGGTTTCAGAGCGAATTTCATATGGTAGGGAGTTGAAATAAAAGGCGGAACAGTAGGAAAAGGAGCCGTGAAATTTAGTGGAGTGATAGGAAGGAACGGAGAGGTCAAATTCATGTCGGGTAGAGATGTATTCATCAGCTCGACGCTCGCGATTAGTGACGAGTAGTTCACGCAGATACGGTGGTACACCAGTGGACCTCAATTTGTATACGAGACAGCAGAGGTGTAAAATGTATCTCTGCTTCATATTAAGCCAACCCGTCTCTGTAAATGCTGGCGTTATGTGATCGAACTTACGTAGTCCAAAAGCAAAACGAACACAAGCATTCAGGATCCGCTGAATACGCACAGATACACGTTCAGTTAAGCACGGATAATACACTATGTCTGCGTAGTCAAATAAGGATATAATCAATAAAGAGGTGAGAATAAGTTTTTGCTTACGAGAAAGGACACGCGCTACAGCATATAGTTTGCGTAGACGAAAATAAGCAATGCCAATTTTGGAATTAACATGCTGCTCGAAAGTCCAGTTCGGATCCAATATAAGTCCCAGATTTTTAAGTTTGTTTTGAGGATATATAACGCTATCATTGAAGTGAATTTTAAAAGAATTTAACTGCGCTAGAAGGGGATTAGACCCTACTAGCAGTAGGGATGTTTTAGACGGGTTAAGACTTAGACCATGTGTATCAGTCCACCTTGCTATTAAGTGCAAGTCTGATTCAACTTCAAGTTGAGCTGAAGTACAGTCCGTCGGCACAGGTTTTTGTGGAGATTTTTTTTAAAAAATTTGAGGGAAAATTTGTTTTTCCTCTCCTAAAAATTTTTTTCCCCCCATATTTCGACGGGAAAAATCCTCTGACATAGGTTTTTTTGGACATGTTTTTTAAAAAAATTTTTTTTCCTCTGCTGAAAATTTCTTTCCCCCCATATTTCGACGGGAAAAAGCCTCTGACATGGGTTTTTTTGGACATTTTTTTTTTTTAAATTTGCAGGGAAAATTACTTTTTCCTCTCCTGAAAATTTTTTCCCCCCATGTTTCGACGGGAAAAATTGTCTGACATGAGTTTTTTTGGACAATTTTTTTTTCCTCTCCTGAAATTTTTTTTCCCCCACATTTCGACGGGAAAAAGCCTCTGACATAGGTTTTTTTGGACATTTTTTTTTTTTTTTCCTCTCCTGAAAATTTATTTCCCCACATATTTCGACGGGAAAAATCGTCTGACATGGTGTGTTTTTGACATTTTTTTTTTTAATTTTTGATGGAAAATTTTTTTTTCCTCTCCTGAAAATTTATTTCCCCCCATATTTCGACGGGAAAAATCGTCTGACATGGGTTTTTTTGGACATTTTTTTAAAAAAAAATTTTTTTCCACTCCTGAAAATTTCTTTCCCCCCATGTTTCGACGGGAAAAATCGTCTGACATGGGTTTTTTTGGACAATTTTTTTTTCCTCTCCTGAAAATTTCTTTCCCCCCATATTTCGACGGGAAAAATAATAATAATAATAATTCTTTATTGCACAGTAGTCTAATGTAACACGAGAAAGAGAAAGAATAATTAGAATTGAATAGCACATATAACACTAGAAGAGTGCAAAAGGCGAGGTACAGCTGAAGCTGTTATTAACTTTACCATTTAAGGCTACTTAAAACTATAACTAAAACTATAACTAACACAGTAGAGTACACGAAAAGTAAATGTAGACGGCCAAATAACATAATCAAAGTAAGAGCTAATATCATATGTGTGTAGTTGGAAAATGACAAAAGTAAAATTAATAATTCATTGTTAATGTTGATTAGCAAAAAATAGTGTCACTGCATCCTTAAAGGATGTGAAAGAGGTTTCAGAGCGAATTTCATATGGTAGGGAGTTGAAATAAAAGGCGGAACAGTAGGAAAAGGAGCCGTGAAATTTAGTGGAGTGATAGGAAGGAACGGAGAGGTCAAATTCATGTCGGGTAGAGATGTATTCATCAGCTCGACGCTCGCGATTAGTGACGAGTAGTTCACGCAGATACGGTGGTACACCAGTGGACCTCAATTTGTATACGAGACAGCAGAGGTGTAAAATGTATCTCTGCTTCATATTAAGCCAACCCGTCTCTGTAAATGCTGGCGTTATGTGATCGAACTTACGTAGTCCAAAAGCAAAACGAACACAAGCATTCAGGATCCGCTGAATACGCACAGATACACGTTCAGTTAAGCACGGATAATACACTATGTCTGCGTAGTCAAATAAGGATATAATCAATAAAGAGGTGAGAATAAGTTTTTGCTTACGAGAAAGGACACGCGCTACAGCATATAGTTTGCGTAGACGAAAATAAGCAATGCCAATTTTGGAATTAACATGCTGCTCGAAAGTCCAGTTCGGATCCAATATAAGTCCCAGATTTTTAAGTTTGTTTTGAGGATATATAACGCTATCATTGAAGTGAATTTTAAAAGAATTTAACTGCGCTAGAAGGGGATTAGACCCTACTAGCAGTAGGGATGTTTTAGACGGGTTAAGACTTAGACCATGTGTATCAGTCCACCTTGCTATTAAGTGCAAGTCTGATTCAACTTCAAGTTGAGCTGAAGTACAGTCCGTCGGCACAGGTTTTTGTGGAGATTTTTTTTAAAAAATTTGAGGGAAAATTTGTTTTTCCTCTCCTAAAAATTTTTTTCCCCCCATATTTCGACGGGAAAAATCCTCTGACATAGGTTTTTTTGGACATGTTTTTTAAAAAAATTTTTTTTCCTCTGCTGAAAATTTCTTTCCCCCCATATTTCGACGGGAAAAATCGTCTGACATGGGTTTTTTGGCCATTTTTTTTTTTTAAATTTTTGAGGAAAAAATTTTTTTTCCTCTCCTGAAAAATTTTTTCCCTGCATATTTCGACGGGAAAAATCGTCTGACATAGGTTTTTTTTGACATTTTTTAAAAAAAAAATTTTTTTCCTCTCCTGAAAATTTCCCCCCCCCCACATTTCGACGGGAAAAACCCTCTGACATAGGTTTTTTTGGACATTTTTAAAAAAAAAATTTTTTTTCCTCTCCTGAAAATTTCTTTCCCCCCATGTTTCGACGGGAAATATCGTCTGACATGGGTTTTTTTGGACAATTTTTTTTTCCTCTCCTGAAATTTTTTCCCCCCATATTTCGACGGGAAAAATCCTCTGACATAGGATTTTTTGGACATTTTTTTTTTTTAATTTTTGAGGGAAAATTTTTTTTTCCTCTCCTGAAAATTTCTTTCCCCCCATGTTTCGACGGGAAAAATCGTCTGACATGGGTTTTTTTGGACATTTTTTTTAAAAATTTTTGAGGGAAAATTTTTTTTCCCTCTCCAGAAATTTTTTCCCCCCATATTTCGACGGGAAAAATCGTCTGACATGGGTTTTTTTTGATTTTTTTTTTTAAATATTTGAGGGAAAATTTTTTTTCCTCTCCTGAAAATTTTTTCCCCCATATTTCGACGGGAAAAATCGTCTGACATGGGTTTTTTTGGACATTTTTTTTTTTAAATTTTTGAGGGAAAATTTTTTTTTCCTCTCTTGATAATTTTTTTCCCCCATATTTCGACGGGAAAAATCCTCTGACATGGGTTTTTTTGGACATTTTTTTTTTTAATTTTTGAGGGAAAATTTTTTTTCCCTCCAGAATTTTTTTCCCCCCATATTTCGACGGGAAAAATCGTCTGACATGGGTTTTTTTGGACATTTTTTTTAAAAATTTTTGAGGGAAAATTTTTTTTCCCTCTCCAGATATTTTTTCCCCCCATATTTCGACGGGAAAAATCGTCTGACATGGGTTTTTTTGGACATTTTTTTGAAAATTTTTTTTTTCCTCTCCTGAAAATTCCCCCCCCCCCCAATATTTTGACGGGAAAAATCCTCTGACATAGGTTTTTTTGGAGATTTTTTTTAAAGATTTGAGGGAAAATTTATTTTTCCTGTCCTGAAAATTTTTTCCCCCATATTTCGACGGGAAAAATCGTCTGACATGGGTTTTTTTGGACATTTTTTTTGAAAAATTTTTGAGGGTAAATTTTTTTTTCCTCTTCTGAAAATTTTTTATCCCGCATATTTGGACGGGAAAAATCGTCTGACATGGGTTTTTTTGGACATTGTTTTTTCCTCTCCTGAAAATTCCCCCCCCCCCCCCCCCCCTAATATTTCGACGGGAAAAATCGTCTGACATAGGTTCTTTTGGAGATTTTTTTTTAAAAAATTTTAGCAAAAATTTGTTTTTCCTCTCCTGAAAAATTCCCCCCCCCCCCCATATTTCGACGGGAAAAATCGTCTGACATGGGTTTTTTTGGATTTTTTTTTTTTAAATTTTTTAGGGAAAATTTTTTTTTCCTCTCCTGAAATTTTCTTTCCCCCCATATTTCGACGGGAAAAATCGTCTGACATGGGTATTTTTGGACTTTTTTTTTTAATTTTTGATGGAAAATTTTTTTTCCCTCACCAGAAATTTTTTTCCCCCATATTTCGACGGGAAAAATCGTCTGACATGCATTTTTTTGGACATTTTTTTTTTAAATTTTTGAGGGAAAATTTTTTTTCCCTCTCCAGAATTTTTTTCCCCCCATATTTCGACGGGAAAAATCGTCTGACATGGGTTTTTTTGGATTTTTTTTTTTTAATTTTTGAGGGAAAATTTTTTTTCCCTCTCCAGAAATTTTTTCCCCCCATATTTCGACGGGAAAAATCGTCTGACATGGGTTTTTTTGGATTTTTTTTTTTTAAATTTTTGAGGGGAAATTTTTTTTTCCTCTCCTGAAAATTTTTTTCCCCCCCATATTTCGACGGGAAAAATCGTCTGACATGGGTTTTTTTGGACATTTTTTTTGAAAATTTTTTTTTTCCTCTCCTGAAAATTCCCCCCCCCCCAATATTTTGACGGGAAAAATCCTCTGACATAGGTTTTTTTGGAGATTTTTTTTAAAGATTTGAGAGAAAATTTATTTTTCCTCTCCTGAAAATTTTTTCCCCCATATTTCGACGGGAAAAACCGTCTGATATGGGTTTTTTTCGACATTTTTTTTTTTAAATTTTTAAGGGAAAATTTTTTTTTCCTCTCTTGATAATTTTTTTCCTCCATATTTCGACGGGAAAAATCCTCTGACATGGGTTTTTTTGGAATTTTTTTTTTAATTTTTGAGTGAAAATTTTTTTTCCCTCCAGAATTTTTTTCCCCCCATATTTCGACGGGAAAAATCGTCTGACATGGGTTTTTTTGTACATTTTTTTTCCTCTCCTGAAAATTCCCCCCCCCCCATATTTCGACGGGAAAAATCGTCTGATATAGGTTTTTTTGGACATTTTTTTTTTTTTTGATGGAAAATTTTTT
Organism: Andrena trimmerana; assembly: GCA_951215215.1. Classification (NCBI taxonomy): domain Eukaryota; kingdom Metazoa; phylum Arthropoda; class Insecta; order Hymenoptera; family Andrenidae; genus Andrena; species Andrena trimmerana. The sequence continues at coordinate 2,067,748 of CATNUO010000106.1, forward strand.
TTCCCTCTCCAGAAATTTTTTTCCCCCATATTTCGACGGGAAAAATCGTCTGACATGGGTTTTTTTGGATTTTTTTTTTTTTAAATTTTTGAGGGAAAATTTTTTTTTCCTCTCCTGAATTTTTTTTTCCCCCATATATCGACGGGAAATATCGTCTGACATGGGTTTTTTTGGACATTTTTTTTTTTAATTTTTGAGGGAAAATTTTTTTCCCTCTCCAGAAATTTTTTCCCCCCATATTTCGACGGGAAATATCGTCTGACATGGGTTTTTTTGCACATTTTTTTTTTTAATTTTTGAGGGAAAATTTCTTTTCCCTCTCTAGAAATTTTTTCTCCCCATATTTCGACGGGAAAAATCGTCTGACATGGGTTTTTTTGGACATTTTTTTTTTAATTTTTAAGGGAAAATTTTTTTTCCTCTCCAGAAAATTTGTTTTCCCCCATATTTCGACGGGAAAAATCGTCTGACATGGGTTTTTTGGACATTTTTTTTTTTAATTTTTGGGGGAAAATTTTTTTTTCCTCTCCTGAAAATTTTTCTCCCCCATATTTCGACGGGAAAAATCGTCTGACATGGGTGTTTACGGACATTATTTTTTTCAAATTTTTGAGGGAAATTTTTTTTTTCCTCTCTTGATAATTTTTTTCCCCCATATTTCGACGGGAAATATCGTCTGACATGGGTTTTTTTGGACATTTTTTTTTTTAATTTTTGAGGGAAATTTCTTTTCCCTCTCTAGAAATTTTTTCCCCCCATATTTCGACGGGAAAAATCGTCTGACATGGGTTTTTTTGGATTTTTTTTTTAAATTTTTGAGGGAAATTTTTTTTTTCCTCTCCTGAAATTTTTTTTCCCCTATATATCGACGGGAAATATCGTCTGACATGGGTTTTTTTGGACATTTTTTTTTTTAATTTTTGAGGGAAAATTTTTTTTCCTCTCCAGAAAATTTTTTTCCCCCATATGTCGACGGGAAAAATCGTCTGACATGGGTTTTTTTGGACATTTTTTTTTTTTTTTTTTTTGGGGGAAAATTTTTTTTTCCTCTCCTGAAAATTTTTCTCCCCCATATTTCGACGGGAAAAATCGTCTGACATGGGTTTTTCTGGACATTTTTTTTTTAAATTTTTGAGGGAAAATTTTTTTTCCTCTCCAGAAATTTTTTTTCCCCCATATGTCGACGGGAAAAATCGTCTGACATGGGTTTTTTTGGACATTTTTTTTTTTTTTTTTTTTGGGGGAAAATTTTTTTTTCCTCTCCTGAAAATTTTTCACCCCCATATTTCGACGGGAAAAATCGTCTGACATGGGTTTTTCTGGACATTTTTTTTTTAAATTTTTGAGGGAAAATTTTTTTTCCCTCTCCAGAAATTTTTTTCCCCCATATTTCGACGGGAAATATCGTCTGACATGGGTTTTTTTGGACATTTTTTTTAAATTTTTGAGGGAAAATTTTTTTTCCCTCCAGAATTTTTTTCCCCCCATATTTCGACGGGAAAAATCGTCTGACATGGGTTTTTTTGGACATTTTTTTTAAAAATTTTTGAGGGAAAATTTTTTTCCCTCTCCAGAAATTTTTTCCCCCCATATTTCGACGGGAAAAATCGTCTGACATGGGTTTTTTTGGACATTTTTTTTAAAAATTTTTGAGGGAAAATTTTTTTTCCCTCTCCAGAAATTTTTTCCCCCCATATTTCGACGGGAAAAATCGTCTGACATGGGTTTTTTTCGACATTTTTTTTGAAAATTTTTTTTTTCCTCTCCTGAAAATTCCCCCCCCCCCCCCCCAATATTTTGACGGGAAAAATCCTCTGACATAGGTTTTTTTGGAGATTTTTTTTAAAGATTTGAGGGAAAATTTATTTTTCCTCTCTGAAAATTTTTTCCCCCATATTTCGACGGGAAAAATCGTCTGACATGGGTTTTTTTGGACATTTTTTTTTTTAAATTTTTAAGGGAAAATTTTTTTTTCCTCTCTTGATAATTTTTTTCCCCCATATTTCGACGGGAAAAATCCTCTGACATTGGTTTTTTTCGACATTATTTTTTTTAAATTTTTGATGGAAAATTTTTTTTCCCTCTCCAGAAAATTTTTTCCCCCATATTTCGACGGGAAATATCGTCTGACATGGGTTTTTTTGGACATTTTTTTTTAAAATTTTTGAGGGAAAATTTTTTTTCCCTCTCCAGAAATGTTTTCCCCCCATATTTCGACGGGAAAAATCGTCTGACATGGGTTTTTTTGGACATTTTTTTTGAAAATTTTTTTTTCCTCTCCTGAAAATTCCCCCCCCCCCCCCCCCCAATATTTTGACGGGAAAAATCCTCTGACATAGGTTTTTTTGGAGATTTTTTTTAAAGATTTGAAGGAAAATTTATTTTTCCTCTCCTGAAAATTTTTTCCCCCATATTTCGACGGGAAAAATCGTCTGACATGGGTGTTTTTCGACATTTTTTTTTTTAAATTTTTAAGGGAAAATTTTTTTTTCCTCTCTTGATAATTTTTTTCCTCCATATTTCGACGGGAAAAATCCTCTGACATGGGTTTTTTTGGAATTTTTTTTTTAATTTTTGAGGGAAAATTTTTTTTCCCTCCAGAATTTTTTTCCCCCCATATTTCGACGGGAAAAATCGTCTGACATGGGTTTTTTTGGACATTTTTTTTAAAAATTTTTGAGGGAAAATTTTTTTTCCCTCTCCAGAATTTTTTTCCCCCCATATTTCGACGGGAAAAATCGTCTGACATGGGTTTTTTTGGACATTTTTTTTGAAAATTTTTTTTTTCCTCTCCTGAAAATCCCCCCCCCCCCCCAATATTTTGACGGGAAAAATCCTCTGACATAGGTTTTTTTGGAGATTTTTTTTAAAGATTTGAGGGAAAATTTATTTTTCCTCTTCTGAAAATTTTTTTCCCCCGCATATTTCGACGGGAAAAATCGTCTGAAATGGGTTTTTTTGGACATTTTTTTTCCTCTCCTGAAAATTCCCCCCCCCCCATATTTCGACGGGAAAAATCGTCTGATATAGGTTTTTTTGGACATTTTTTTTTTTTTTGATGGAAAATTTTTTTTCCCTCTCCAGAAATTTTTTTCCCCCATATTTCGACGGGAAAAATCGTCTGACATGGGTTTTTTTGGATTTTTTTTTTTTTTAATTTTTGAGTGAAAATTTTTTTTTCCTCTCCTGAAATTTTTTTTCCCCCCATATTTCGACGGGAAAAATCGTCTGACATGGGTTTTTTTGGACATTTTTTTTTTAAATTTTTGAGGGAAAATTTTTTTTCCCTCTCCAGAAATTTTTTTCCCCCATATTTCGACGGGAAATATCGTCTGACATGGGTTTTTTTGGACATTTTTTTTTTAATTTTTGAGGGAAAATTTTTTTTCCCTCTCCAGAATTTTTTCCCCCCCATATTTCGACGGGAAAAATCGTCTGACATGGGTTTTTTTGGACATTTTTTTTTTAAATTTTTGAGGGAAAATTGTTTTTCCCTCTCCAGAAATTTTTTTCCCCCATATTTCGACGGGAAAAATCGTCTGACATGGGTTTTTTTGGACATTTTTTTTTTAAATTTTTGAGGGAAAATTTTTTTTCCCTCTCCAGAAATTTTTTTCCCCCATATTTCGACGGGAAATATCGTCTGACATGGGTTTTTTTGGACATTTTTTTTTTTAATTTTTGAGGGAAAATTTTTTTTCCCTCTCCAGAATTTTTTCCCCCCCATATTTCGACGGGAAAAATCGTCTGACATGGGTTTTTTTGGACATTTTTTTTTTAAATTTTTGAGGGAAAATTGTTTTTCCCTCTCCAGAAATTTTTTTCCCCCATATTTCGACGGGAAATATCGTCTGACAAGGGTTTTTTTGGACATTTTTTTTTTTAATTTTTGAGGGAAAATTTTTTTTCCCTCTGTAGAAATTTTTTCCCCCCATATTTCGACGGGAAATATCGTCTGACATGGGTTTTTTGTACATTTTTTTTTTTAATTTTTGAGGGAAAATTTTTTTTCCTCTCCAGAAATTTTTTTCCCCCATATTTCGACGGGAAAAATCGTCTGACATGGGTTTTTTTGGATTTTTTATTTTTAAATTTTTGAGGGAAAATTTTTTTTTCCCTCCAGAATTTTTTTCCCCCCATATTTCGACGGGAAAAATCGTCTGACATGGGTTTTTTTGGACATTTTTTTTAAAAATTTTTGAGGGAAAATTTTTTTTCCCTCTCCAGAATTTTTTTCCCCCCATATTTCGACGGGAAAAATCGTCTGACATGGGTTTTTTTGGACATTTTTTTTGAAAATTTTTTTTTTCCTCTCCTGAAAATTCCCCCCCCCCCCCCAATATTTTGACGGGAAAAATCCTCTGACATAGGTTTTTTTGGAGATTTTTTTTAAAGATTTGAGGGAAAATTTATTTTTCCTCTCCTGAAAATTTTTTTCCCCCGCATATTTCGACGGGAAAAATCGTCTGAAATGGGTTTTTTTGGACATTTTTTTTCCTCTCCTGAAAATTCCCCCCCCCCCCCATATTTCGACGGGAAAAATCGTCTGACATGGGTTTTTTTGGATTTTTTTTTTTTTTAATTTTTGAGTGAAAATTTTTTTTTCCTCTCCTGAAATTTTTTTTCCCCCCATATTTCGACGGGAAAAATCGTCTGACATGGGTTTTTTTGGACATTTTTTTTTAAATTTTTGAGGGAAAATTTTTTTTCCCTCTCCAGAAATTTTTTTCCCCCATATTTCGACGGGAAATATCGTCTGACATGGGTTTTTTTGGACATTTTTTTTTTTAATTTTTGAGGGAAAATTTTTTTTCCCTCTCCAGAATTTTTTCCCCCCCATATTTCGACGGGAAAAATCGTCTGACATGGGTTTTTTTGGACATTTTTTTTTTAAATTTTTGAGGGAAAATTGTTTTTCCCTCTCCAGAAATTTTTTTCCCCCATATTTCGACGGGAAATATCGTCTGACAAGGGTTTTTTTGGACATTTTTTTTTTTAATTTTTGAGGGAAAATTTTTTTTCCCTCTGTAGAAATTTTTTCCCCCCATATTTCGACGGGAAATATCGTCTGACATGGGTTTTTTGTACATTTTTTTTTTTAATTTTTGAGGGAAATTTTTTTTCCCTCTCCAGAAATTTTTTCCCCCCATATTTCGACGGGAAATATCGTCTGACATGGGTTTTTTTGGACATTTTTTTTTTTAATTTTTGAGGGAAAATTTTTTTTCCCTCTAGAAATTTTTTCCCCCCATATTTCGACGGGAAAAATCGTCTGACATGGGTTTTTTTGGACATTTTTTTTTTTAATTTTTTATGGAAAATATTTTTCCCTCTCCAGAAATTTTTTTCCCCCATATTTCGACGGGAAATATCGTCTGACATGGGTTTTTTTGGACATTTTTTTTTTAATTTTTGAGGGAAAATTTCTTTTCCCTCTCTAGAAATTTTTTCCCCCATATTTCGACGGGAAAAATCGTCTGACATGGGTTTTTTTGGATTTTTTTTTTTTTTAATTTTTGAGTGAAAATTTTTTTTTCCTCTCCTGAAATTTTTTTTCCCCCCATATTTCGCCGGGAAAAATCGTCTGACATGGGTTTTTTTGGACATTTTTTTTTTAAATTTTTGAGGGAAAATTTTTTTTCCCTCTCCAGAAATTTTTTCCCCCCATATTTCGACGGGAAATATCGTCTGACATGGGTTTTTTTGGACATTTTTTTTTTTAATTTTTGAGGGAAAATTTTTTTTCCCTCTAGAAATTTTTTCCCCCCATATTTCGACGGGAAAAATCGTCTGACATGGGTTTTTTTGGACATTTTTTTTTTTAATTTTTTATGGAAAATATTTTTCCCTCTCCAGAAATTTTTTTCCCCCATATTTCGACGGGAAATATCGTCTGACATGGGTTTTTTTGGACATTTTTTTTTTAATTTTTGAGGGAAAATTTCTTTTCCCTCTCTAGAAATTTTTTCCCCCATATTTCGACGGGAAAAATCGTCTGACATGGGTTTTTTTGGATTTTTTTTTTTTAATTTTTGCTGGAAAATTTTTTTTCCCTCTCCAGAAATTTTTTCCCCCCATATTTCGACGGGAAATATCGTCTGACATGGGTTTTTTTGGACATTTTTTTTTTTAATTTTTGAGGGAAAATTTCTTTTCCCTCTCTAGAAATTTTTTCCCCCCATATTTCGACGGGAAATATCGTCTGACATGGGTTTTTTTGGATTTTTTTTTTTTAAATTTTTGAGGGAAAATTTCTTTTCCCTCTCTAGAAATTTTTTCCCCCCATATTTCGACGGGAAATATCGTCTGACATGGGTTTTTTTGGATTTTTTTTTTTTAAATTTTTGAGGGAAAATTTTTTTTTCCTCTCCTGAAATTTTTTTCCCCCATATTTCGACGGGAAATATCGTCTGACATGGGTTTTTTTGGACATTTTTTTTTTTAATTTTTGAGGGAAAATTTTTTTTCCCTCTCCAGAAATTTTTTCCCCCCATATTTCGACGGGAAAAATCCTCTGACATGGGTTTTTTTCGACATTTTTTTTTTAAATTTTTGAGGGAAAATTTTTTTTCCCTCTCCAGAAATTTTTTCCCCCCATATTTCGACGGGAAAAATCCTCTGACATGGGTTTTTTTCGACATTTTTTTTTTTAAATTTTTTATGGAAAATTTTTTTTCCCTCTCCAGAAATTTTTTTCCCCCATATTTCGACGGGAAATATCGTCTGACATGGGTTTTTTTGGACATTTTTTTTTTTAATTTTTGAGGGAAAATTTTTTTTCCCTCTCTAGAATTTTTTTCCCCCCATATTTCGACGGGAAAATCGTCTGACATGGGTTTTTTTGGATTTTTTTTTTTTTAAATTTTTGAGGGAAAATTTTTTTTCCCTGTCCAGAAATTTTTTCCCCCATATTTCGACGGGAAATATCTTCTGACACGGGTTTTTTTGGACATTTTTTTTTTAATTTTTGAGGGAAAATTTTTTTTCCTCTCCAGAAAACTTGTTTTCCCCCATATTTCGACGGGAAAAATCGTCTGACATGGGTTTTTTGGACATTTTTTTTTTTTAATTTTTGGGGGAAAATTTTTTTTTCCTCTCCTGAAAATTTTTCTCCCCCATATTTCGACGGGAAAAATCGTCTGACATGGGTGTTTACGGACATTTTTTTTTTTAAATTTTTGAGGGAAAATTTTTTTTTCCTCTCTTGATAATTTTTTTCCCCCATATTTCGACGGGAAAAATCGTCTGACATGGGTTTTTTTGGACATTTTTTTTTTTTTCATTTTTGGGGGAAAATTTTTTTTTCCTGTCCTGAAAATTTTTCTCCCCCATATTTCGACGGGAAAAATCCTCTGACATTGGTTTTTTTCGACATTTTTTTTTTTAAATTTTTGATGGAAAATTTTTTTTCCCTCTCCAGAAATTTTTTTCCCCCATATTTCGACGGGAAATATCGTCTGACATGGGTTTTTTTGGACATTTTTTTTGAAAAATTTTTGAGGGTAAATTTTTTTTTCCTCTTCTGAAAATTTTTTTCCCCCATATTTGGACGGGAAAAATCGTCTGACATGGGTTTTTTTGGATTTTTTTTTTTAATTTTTGCTGGAAAATTTTTTTTCCCTCTCCAGAAATTTTTTCCCCCCATATTTCGACGGGAAATATCGTCTGACATGGGTTTTTTTGGACATTTTTTTTTTTAATTTTTGAGGGAAAATTTCTTTTCCCTCTCTAGAAATTTTTTCCCCCCATATTTCGACGGGAAATATCGTCTGACATGGGTTTTTTTGGATTTTTTTTTTTTAAATTTTTGAGGGAAAATTTTTTTTTCCTCTCCTGAAATTTTTTTCCCCCATATTTCGACGGGAAATATCGTCTGACATGGGTTTTTTTGGACATTTTTTTTTTTAATTTTTGAGGGAAAATTTTTTTTCCCTCTCCAGAAATTTTTCCCCCCATATTTCGACGGGAAAAATCCTCTGACATGGGTTTTTTTCGACATTTTTTTTTTAAATTTTTGAGGGAAAATTTTTTTTCCCTCTCCAGAAATTTTTTCCCCCCATATTTCGACGGGAAAAATCGTCTGACATGGGTTTTTTTCGACATTTTTTTTGAAAATTTTTTTTTTCCTCTCCTGAAAATTCCCCCCCCCCCCCAATATTTTGACGGGAAAAATCCTCTGACATAGGTTTTTTTGGAGATTTTTTTTAAAGATTTGAGGGAAAATTTATTTTTCCTCTCTGAAAATTTTTTCCCCCATATTTCGACGGGAAAAATCGTCTGACATGGGTGTTTACGGACATTTTTTTTTTTAAATTTTTGAGGGAAAATTTTTTTTTCCCCTCCTGAAATTTTTTTCCCCATATTTCGACGGGAAAAATCGTCTGACATGGGTCTTTTGGACATTTTTTTTTTAAATTTTTGATGGAAATTTTTTTTCCCTCTCCAGAAATTTTTTTCCCCCATATTTCGACGGGAAATATCGTCTGACATGGGTTTTTTTGGACATTTATTTTTTAAATTTTTGACGGAAAATTTTTTTTCCCTCTCCAAAATTCCCCCCCCCCCCCATATTTCGACGGGAAAAATCGTCTGACATGGGTTTTTTTGGATTTTTTTTTTTAAATTTTTTAGGGAAAATTTTTTTTTCGTCTCCTGAAAATTTTTTTCCCCCATATTTCGACGGGAAAAATCGTCTGACATGGGTTTTTCCTCTCCTGAAAATTCCCCCCCCCATATTTCGACGGGAAAAATCGTCTGACATGGGTTTTTCCTCTCCTGAAAATTCCCCCCCCCATATTTCGACGGGAAAAATTGTCTGACATGGGTTTCTTTGGACACTTTTTTTTTTTAATTTTTTGAGGGAAAATTTTTTTTTCCTCTCCTGAAATTTTTTTTCCCCATATTTCGACGGGAAATATCGTCTGACATGGGTTTTTTTGGACATTTTTTTTTTTAATTTTTGAGGGAAAATTTTTTTTCCCTCTCCAGAAATTTTTCCCCCCATATTTCGACGGGAAAAATCCTCTGACATGGGTTTTTTTCGACATTTTTTTTTTAAATTTTTGAGGGAAAATTTTTTTTCCCTCTCCAGAAATTTTTTCCCCCCATATTTCGACGGGAAAAATCGTCTGACATGGGTTTTTTTCGACATTTTTTTTGAAAATTTTTTTTTTCCTCTCCTGAAAATTCCCCCCCCCCCCAATATTTTGACGGGAAAAATCCTCTGACATAGGTTTTTTTGGAGATTTTTTTTAAAGATTTGAGGGAAAATTTATTTTTCCTCTCTGAAAATTTTTTCCCCCATATTTCGACGGGAAAAATCGTCTGACATGGGTGTTTACGGACATTTTTTTTTTAAATTTTTGAGGGAAAATTTTTTTTTCCCCTCCTGAAATTTTTTTCCCCATATTTCGACGGGAAAAATCGTCTGACATGGGTCTTTTGGACATTTTTTTTTTAAATTTTTGATGGAAATTTTTTTTCCCTCTCCAGAAATTTTTTTCCCCCATATTTCGACGGGAAATATCGTCTGACATGGGTTTTTTTGGACATTTATTTTTTAAATTTTTGACGGAAAATTTTTTTTCCCTCTCCAAAATTCCCCCCCCCCCCCATATTTCGACGGGAAAAATCGTCTGACATGGGTTTTTTTGGATTTTTTTTTTTAAATTTTTTAGGTAAAATTTTTTTTTCGTCTCCTGAAAATTTTTTTCCCCCATATTTCGACGGGAAAAATCGTCTGACATGGGTTTTTCCTCTCCTGAAAATTCCCCCCCCCATATTTCGACGGGAAAAATCGTCTGACATGGGTTTTTCCTCTCCTGAAAATTCCCCCCCCCATATTTCGACGGGAAAAATTGTCTGACATGGGTTTCTTTGGACACTTTTTTTTTTTAATTTTTTGAGGGAAAATTTTTTTTTCCTCTCCTGAAATTTTTTTTCCCCATATTTCGACGGGAAAAATCGTCTGACATAGGTGTTTTTGGACATTTTTTTTTTTAAATTTTTGAGGGAAAATTTTTTTTTCCTCTCCTGAAATTTTTTTCCCCATATTTCGACGGGAAAAATCCTCTGACATGGGTTTTTTTGGAAATTTTTTTTGAAAAATTTCTGAGGGAAGATTTTTTTTCCTCGTGAAATATTTTTTCCCTCCATATTTCGACGGGAAAAATTGTCTGACATGGGTTTTTTTGGACATTTCTTTTGAAAAAATTTTTTTCCTCTCCTGAAAATTTTTTCCCCCCATATTTTGACGGGAAAAATCCTCTGACATAGGTTTTTTTGGAGATTTTTTTTAAATTTTTGAGGGAAAATTTTTTTTCCCCCTCCAGAAATTTTTTTCCCCCATATTTCGACGGGAAAAATCGTCTGACATGGTTGTTTTTGGACATTTTTTTTTAAAAAATTTTTCAGGGAAAATTTTTTTTTCCTCTCCTGAAAATTTTTTTCCCCCCATATTTCGACGGGAAAAATCGTCTGACATGGGTTTTTTTGGACATTTTTTTTTTAAATTTTTGAGGGAAAATTTTTTTTCCCTCTCCAGAATTTTTTTTCCCCCATATTTCGACGGAAAATATCGTCTGACATGGGTTTTTTTGGACATTTTTTTTTTTTAATTTTTGAGGGAAAATTTTTTTTCCCTCTCCAGAAATTTTTTTTCCCCATATTTCGACGGGAAATATCGTCTGACAAGGGTTTTTTTGGACATTTTTTTTTTTAATTTTTGAGGGAAAATTTTTTTTCCCTCTGTAGAAATTTTTCCCCCCCATATTTCGACGGGAAATATCGTCTGTCATGGGTTTTTTTGGACATTTTTTTTTTTAATTTTTGAGGGAAAATTTTTTTTCCTCTCCAGAAATTTTTTTCCCCCATATTTCGACGGGAAAAATCGTCTGACATGGGTTTTTTTGGATTTTTTTTTTTTAATTTTTGAGGGAAAATTTTTTTTTCCTCTCCTGAAATTTTTTTCCCCCCATATTTCGACGGGAAAAATCGTCTGACATGGGTTTTTTTGGACATTTTTTTTTTAAATTTTTGAGGGAAAATTTTTTTTCCCTCTCCAGAAATTTTTTCCCCCCATATTTCGACGGAAAAAATCCTCTGACATGCGTTTTTTCGACATTTTTTTTTAAAAATTTTTTATGGAAAATTTTTTTTCCCTCTCCAGAAATTTTTTTCCCCCATATTTCGACGGGAAATATCGTCTGACATGGGTTTTTTTGGACATTTTTTTTTTTAATTTTTGAGGGAAAATTTTTTTCTCTCCAGAAATTTTTTCCCCCCATATTTCGACGGGAAAAATCGTCTGACATGGGTTTTTTTGGATTTTTTTTTTTAAATTTTTGAGGGAAAATTTTTTTCCCTCTCCAGAAATTTTTTCCCCCATATTTCGACGGGAAATATCGTCTGACATGGGTTTTTTTGGACATTTTTTTTTTTAATTTTTGAGGGAAAATTTTTTTCCCTCCAGAAATTTTTTCCCCCCATATTTCGACGGGAAAAATCGTCTGACATGGGTTTTTTTGGATTTTTTTTTTTAAATTTTTGAGGGAAAATTTTTTTCCCTCTCCAGAAATTTTTTCCCCCATATTTCGACGGGAAATATCGTCTGACATGGGTTTTTTTGGACATTTTTTTTTTTAATTTTTGAGGGAAAATTTTTTTTCCCTCTCCAGAAATTTTTTCCCCCCATATTTCGACGGGAAAAATCGTCTGACATGGGTGTTTATGGACATTTTTTTTTTTTAAATTTTTGAGGGAAAATTTTTTTTTCCTCTCTTGATAATTTTTTTCCCCCATATTTCGACGGGAAAAATCGTCTGACATGGATTTTTTTGGATTTTTTTTTTTAAATTTTTGAGGGAAAATTTTTTTTTCCTCTCCTGAAATTTTTTTTCCCCCCATATTTCGACGGGAAAAATCGTCTGACATGGGTTTTTTTGGACATTTTTTTTTTAAATTTTTGAGGGAAAATTTTTTTTCCCTCTCCAGAAATTTTTTTCCCCCATATTTCGACGGGAAATATCGTCTGACATGGGTTTTTTTGGACATTTTTTTTTAATTTTTGAGGGAAAATTTCTTTTCCCTCTCTAGAAATTTTTTCCCCCCATATTTCGACGGGAAAAATCGTCTGACATGGGTTTTTTTTGGACATTTTTTTTTTAATTTTTGAGGGAAAATTTTTTTTCCCTCTAGAAATTTTTTCCCCCCATATTTCGACGGGAAAAATCGTCTGACATGGGTTTTTTTGGATTTTTTTTTTTTAATTTTTGAGGGAAAATTTTTTTTTCCTCTCCTGAAATTTTTTTCCCCCCATATTTCGACGGGAAAAATCGTCTGACATGGGTTTTTTTGGACATTTTTTTTTTTTTGATGGAAAATTTTTTTTCCCTCTCCAGAAATTTTTTTCCCCCATATTTCGACCGGAATAATCGTCTGACATGGGTTATTTTGGATTTTTTTTTTTTTAATTTTTGAGGGAAAATTTTTTTTTCCTCTCCTGAAATTTTTTTTCCCCCCATATTTCGACGGGAAAAATCGTCTGACATGGGTTTTTTTGGACATTTTTTTTTTTTTTTTGATGGAAAATTTTTTTTCCCTCTCCAGAATTTTTTTTCCCCCATATTTCGACGGGAAATATCGTCTGACATGGGTATTTTTGGATTTTTTTTTTTTAAATTTTTGAGGGAAAATTTTTTTTTCCTCTCCTGAAATTTCTTTTCCCCCCATATTTCGACGGGAAAAATCGTCTGACATGGGTTTTTTTGGACATTTTTTTTTTAAATTTTTGAGGGAAAATTTTTTTTCCCTCCAGAAATTTTTTTCCCCCATATTTCGACGGGAAATATCGTCTGACATGAGTTTTTTTGGACATTTTTTTTTTTAATTTTTGAGGGAAAATTTTTTTTCCCTCTCCAGAAATTTTTTTCCCCCATATTTCGACGGGAAATATCGTCTGACAAGGGTTTTTTTGGACATTTTTTTTTTTAATTTTTGAGGGAAAATTTTTTTTCCCTCTGTAGAAATTTTTTCCCCCCATATTTCGACGGGAAAAATCGTCTGACATGGGTTTTTTTGGATTTTTTTTTTTTTAAATTTTTGAGGGAAAATTTTTTTTCCCTCTCCAGAAATTTTTTCCCCCCATATTTCGACGGGAAATATCGTCTGACATGGGTTTTTTTGGACATTTTTTTTTTTAATTTTTGAGGGAAAATTTTTTTTCCTCTCCAGAAAATTTGTTTTCCCCCATATTTCGACGGGAAAAATCGTCTGACATGGGTTTTTTTGGACATTTTTTTTTTTTTTGATGGAAAATTTTTTTTCCCTCTCCAGAAATTTTTCCCCCCATATTTCGACGGGAAAAATCGTCTGACATGGGTTTTTTTGGATTTTTTTTTTTTAAATTTTTGAGGGAAAATTTTTTCTTCCTCTCCTGAAATTTTTTCCCCCCATATTTCGACGGGAAAAATCGTCTGACATGGGTTTTTTTGGATTTTTTTTTTTTTAAATTTTTGAGGGAAAATTTTTTTTTCCTCTCCTGAAATTTCTTTTCCCCCCATATTTCGACGGGAAAAATCGTCTGACATGGGTTTTTTTGGACATTTTTTTTTTAAATTTTTGAGGGAAAATTTTTTTTCCCTCTCCAGAAATTTTTTTCCCCCATATTTCGACGGGAAATATCGTCTGACATGAGTTTTTTTGGACATTTTTTTTTTTAATTTTTGAGGGAAAATTTTTTTTCCCTCTCCAGAAATTTTTTTCCCCCATATTTCGACGGGAAATATCGTCTGACAAGGGTTTTTTTGGACATTTTTTTTTTTAATTTTTGAGGGAAAATTTTTTTTCCCTCTGTAGAAATTTTTTCCCCCCATATTTCGACGGGAAATATCGTCTGACATGGGTTTTTTTGGACATTTTTTTTTTTAATTTTTGAGGGAAAATTTTTTTTTCCTCTCCTGAAAATTTTTTCCCCCCACATTTCGACGGGAAAAATCGTCTGACGTGGGTTTTTTTGGAGATTCTTTTTAATAAATTTGAGGGAAAATTTGTTTTTCCTCTCCTGAAATTTTTTTTCCCCCGATATTTCGACGGGAAAAATCCACTGACATAGGTTTTTTTGGACATTTTTTAAAAAAAAATTTTTTTTCCTCTCCTGAAAATTTCTTTCCCCCCATGTTTCGACGGGAAAAATCGTCTGACATGGGTTTTTTTGGACAATTTTTTTTTCCTCTCCTGAAAATTTCTTTCCCCCCATATTTCGACGGGAAAAATCGTCTGACATGGGTTTTTTTGGACAATTTTTTTTTCCTCTCCTGAAATTTTTTTTCCCCCATATTTCGACGGGAAAAATCCACTGACATAGGTTCTTTTGGACATTTTTTAAAAAAAAAATTTTTTTCCTCTCCTGAAAATTTCTTTCCCCCCATGTTTCGACGGGAAAAATCGTCTGACATGGGTTTTTTTGGACAATTTTTTTTTCCTCTCCTGAAAATTTCTTTCCCCCCATATTTCGACGGGAAAAATCGTCTGACATGGGTTTTTTTGGACATTTTTTTTGAAAAATTTTTGAGGGTAAATTTTTTTTTCCTCTTCTGAAAATTTTTTTCCCCCATATTTGGACGGGAAAAATCGTCTGACATGGGTTTTTTTGGACATTGTTTTTTCCTCTCCTGAAAATTCCCCCCCCCCCCCCAATATTTCGACGGGAAAAATCGTCTGACATAGGTTTTTTTGGAAATTTTTTTTTAAAAAATTTTAGGAAAAATTTGTTTTTCCTCTCCTGAAAAATCCCCCCCCCCCATATTTCGACGAAAAAAATCGTCTGACATGGGTTTTTTTGGATTTTTTTTTTTTAAATTTTTGAGGGAAAATTTTTTTTCCCTCTCCAGAAATTTTTTCCCCCCATATTTCGACGGGAAAAATCGTCTGACATGGGTGTTTATGGACATTTTTTTTTTTTAAATTTTTGAGGGAAAATTTTTTTTTCCTCTCTTGATAATTTTTTTCCCCCATATTTCGACGGGAAAAATCGTCTGACATGGATTTTTTTGGATTTTTTTTTTTAAATTTTTGAGGGAAAATTTTTTTTTCCTCTCCTGAAATTTTTTTTCCCCCCATATTTCGACGGGAAAAATCGTCTGACATGGGTTTTTTTGGACATTTTTTTTTTAAATTTTTGAGGGAAAATTTTTTTTCCCTCTCCAGAAATTTTTTTCCCCCATATTTCGACGGGAAATATCGTCTGACATGGGTTTTTTTGGACATTTTTTTTTAATTTTTGAGGGAAAATTTCTTTTCCCTCTCTAGAAATTTTTTCCCCCCATATTTCGACGGGAAAAATCGTCTGACATGGGTTTTTTTTGGACATTTTTTTTTTAATTTTTGAGGGAAAATTTTTTTTCCCTCTAGAAATTTTTTCCCCCCATATTTCGACGGGAAAAATCGTCTGACATGGGTTTTTTTGGATTTTTTTTTTTTAATTTTTGAGGGAAAATTTTTTTTTCCTCTCCTGAAATTTTTTTCCCCCCATATTTCGACGGGAAAAATCGTCTGACATGGGTTTTTTTGGACATTTTTTTTTTTTTGATGGAAAATTTTTTTTCCCTCTCCAGAAATTTTTTTCCCCCATATTTCGACCGGAATAATCGTCTGACATGGGTTATTTTGGATTTTTTTTTTTTTAATTTTTGAGGGAAAATTTTTTTTTCCTCTCCTGAAATTTTTTTTCCCCCCATATTTCGACGGGAAAAATCGTCTGACATGGGTTTTTTTGGACATTTTTTTTTTTTTTTTGATGGAAAATTTTTTTTCCCTCTCCAGAATTTTTTTTCCCCCATATTTCGACGGGAAATATCGTCTGACATGGGTATTTTTGGATTTTTTTTTTTTAAATTTTTGAGGGAAAATTTTTTTTTCCTCTCCTGAAATTTCTTTTCCCCCCATATTTCGACGGGAAAAATCGTCTGACATGGGTTTTTTTGGACATTTTTTTTTTAAATTTTTGAGGGAAAATTTTTTTTCCCTCCAGAAATTTTTTTCCCCCATATTTCGACGGGAAATATCGTCTGACATGAGTTTTTTTGGACATTTTTTTTTTTAATTTTTGAGGGAAAATTTTTTTTCCCTCTCCAGAAATTTTTTTCCCCCATATTTCGACGGGAAATATCGTCTGACAAGGGTTTTTTTGGACATTTTTTTTTTTAATTTTTGAGGGAAAATTTTTTTTCCCTCTGTAGAAATTTTTTCCCCCCATATTTCGACGGGAAAAATCGTCTGACATGGGTTTTTTTGGATTTTTTTTTTTTTAAATTTTTGAGGGAAAATTTTTTTTCCCTCTCCAGAAATTTTTTCCCCCCATATTTCGACGGGAAATATCGTCTGACATGGGTTTTTTTGGACATTTTTTTTTTTAATTTTTGAGGGAAAATTTTTTTTCCTCTCCAGAAAATTTGTTTTCCCCCATATTTCGACGGGAAAAATCGTCTGACATGGGTTTTTTTGGACATTTTTTTTTTTTTTGATGGAAAATTTTTTTTCCCTCTCCAGAAATTTTTCCCCCCATATTTCGACGGGAAAAATCGTCTGACATGGGTTTTTTTGGATTTTTTTTTTTTAAATTTTTGAGGGAAAATTTTTTCTTCCTCTCCTGAAATTTTTTCCCCCCATATTTCGACGGGAAAAATCGTCTGACATGGGTTTTTTTGGATTTTTTTTTTTTTAAATTTTTGAGGGAAAATTTTTTTTTCCTCTCCTGAAATTTCTTTTCCCCCCATATTTCGACGGGAAAAATCGTCTGACATGGGTTTTTTTGGACATTTTTTTTTTAAATTTTTGAGGGAAAATTTTTTTTCCCTCTCCAGAAATTTTTTTCCCCCATATTTCGACGGGAAATATCGTCTGACATGAGTTTTTTTGGACATTTTTTTTTTTAATTTTTGAGGGAAAATTTTTTTTCCCTCTCCAGAAATTTTTTTCCCCCATATTTCGACGGGAAATATCGTCTGACAAGGGTTTTTTTGGACATTTTTTTTTTTAATTTTTGAGGGAAAATTTTTTTTCCCTCTGTAGAAATTTTTTCCCCCCATATTTCGACGGGAAATATCGTCTGACATGGGTTTTTTTGGACATTTTTTTTTTTAATTTTTGAGGGAAAATTTTTTTTTCCTCTCCTGAAAATTTTTTCCCCCCACATTTCGACGGGAAAAATCGTCTGACGTGGGTTTTTTTGGAGATTCTTTTTAATAAATTTGAGGGAAAATTTGTTTTTCCTCTCCTGAAATTTTTTTTCCCCCGATATTTCGACGGGAAAAATCCACTGACATAGGTTTTTTTGGACATTTTTTTAAAAAAAATTTTTTTTCCTCTCCTGAAAATTTCTTTCCCCCCATGTTTCGACGGGAAAAATCGTCTGACATGGGTTTTTTTGGACAATTTTTTTTTCCTCTCCTGAAAATTTCTTTCCCCCATATTTCGACGGGAAAAATCGTCTGACATGGGTTTTTTTGGACAATTTTTTTTTCCTCTCCTGAAATTTTTTTTCCCCCATATTTCGACGGGAAAAATCCACTGACATAGGTTCTTTTGGACATTTTTTAAAAAAAAAATTTTTTTCCTCTCCTGAAAATTTCTTTCCCCCCATGTTTCGACGGGAAAAATCGTCTGACATGGGTTTTTTTGGACAATTTTTTTTTCCTCTCCTGAAAATTTCTTTCCCCCCATATTTCGACGGGAAAAATCGTCTGACATGGGTTTTTTTGGACATTTTTTTTGAAAAATTTTTGAGGGTAAATTTTTTTTTCCTCTTCTGAAAATTTTTTTCCCCCATATTTGGACGGGAAAAATCGTCTGACATGGGTTTTTTTGGACATTGTTTTTTCCTCTCCTGAAAATTCCCCCCCCCCCCCCCAATATTTCGACGGGAAAAATCGTCTGACATAGGTTTTTTTGGAAATTTTTTTTTAAAAAATTTTAGGAAAAATTTGTTTTTCCTCTCCTGAAAAATCCCCCCCCCCCATATTTCGACGAAAAAAATCGTCTGACATGGGTTTTTTTGGATTTTTTTTTTTTAAATTTTTGAGGGAAAATTTTTTTTTTCTCTCCTGATTTTTTTCCCCCCATATTTCGACGGGAAAAATCGTCTGACATGGGTTTTTTTGGATTTTTTTTTTTTTAAATTTTTGAGGGAAAATTTTTTTTCCCTCTCCAGAATTTTTTTTCCCCCATATTTCGACGGGAAATATCGTCTGACATGGGTATTTTTGGATTTTTTTTTTTTAAATTTTTGAGGGAAAATTTTTTTTTCCTCTCCTGAAATTTCTTTTCCCCCCATATTTCGACGGGAAAAATCGTCTGACATGGGTTTTTTTGGACATTTTTTTTTTAAATTTTTGAGGGAAAATTTTTTTTCCCTCCAGAAATTTTTTTCCCCCATATTTCGACGGGAAATATCGTCTGACATGAGTTTTTTTGGACATTTTTTTTTTTAATTTTTGAGGGAAAATTTTTTTTCCCTCTCCAGAAATTTTTTTCCCCCATATTTCGACGGGAAATATCGTCTGACAAGGGTTTTTTTGGACATTTTTTTTTTTAATTTTTGAGGGAAAATTTTTTTTCCCTCTGTAGAAATTTTTTCCCCCCATATTTCGACGGGAAAAATCGTCTGACATGGGTTTTTTTGGATTTTTTTTTTTTTAAATTTTTGAGGGAAAATTTTTTTTCCCTCTCCAGAAATTTTTTCCCCCCATATTTCGACGGGAAATATCGTCTGACATGGGTTTTTTTGGACATTTTTTTTTTTAATTTTTGAGGGAAAATTTTTTTTCCTCTCCAGAAAATTTGTTTTCCCCCATATTTCGACGGGAAAAATCGTCTGACATGGGTTTTTTTGGACATTTTTTTTTTTTTTGATGGAAAATTTTTTTTCCCTCTCCAGAAATTTTTCCCCCCATATTTCGACGGGAAAAATCGTCTGACATGGGTTTTTTTGGATTTTTTTTTTTTAAATTTTTGAGGGAAAATTTTTTCTTCCTCTCCTGAAATTTTTTCCCCCCATATTTCGACGGGAAAAATCGTCTGACATGGGTTTTTTTGGATTTTTTTTTTTTTAAATTTTTGAGGGAAAATTTTTTTTTCCTCTCCTGAAATTTCTTTTCCCCCCATATTTCGACGGGAAAAATCGTCTGACATGGGTTTTTTTGGACATTTTTTTTTTAAATTTTTGAGGGAAAATTTTTTTTCCCTCTCCAGAAATTTTTTTCCCCCATATTTCGACGGGAAATATCGTCTGACATGAGTTTTTTTGGACATTTTTTTTTTTAATTTTTGAGGGAAAATTTTTTTTCCCTCTCCAGAAATTTTTTTCCCCCATATTTCGACGGGAAATATCGTCTGACAAGGGTTTTTTTGGACATTTTTTTTTTTAATTTTTGAGGGAAAATTTTTTTTCCCTCTGTAGAAATTTTTTCCCCCCATATTTCGACGGGAAATATCGTCTGACATGGGTTTTTTTGGACATTTTTTTTTTTAATTTTTGAGGGAAAATTTTTTTTTCCTCTCCTGAAAATTTTTTCCCCCCACATTTCGACGGGAAAAATCGTCTGACGTGGGTTTTTTTGGAGATTCTTTTTAATAAATTTGAGGGAAAATTTGTTTTTCCTCTCCTGAAATTTTTTTTCCCCCGATATTTCGACGGGAAAAATCCACTGACATAGGTTTTTTTGGACATTTTTTTAAAAAAAATTTTTTTTCCTCTCCTGAAAATTTCTTTCCCCCCATGTTTCGACGGGAAAAATCGTCTGACATGGGTTTTTTTGGACAATTTTTTTTTCCTCTCCTGAAAATTTCTTTCCCCCATATTTCGACGGGAAAAATCGTCTGACATGGGTTTTTTTGGACAATTTTTTTTTCCTCTCCTGAAATTTTTTTTCCCCCATATTTCGACGGGAAAAATCCACTGACATAGGTTCTTTTGGACATTTTTTAAAAAAAAAATTTTTTTCCTCTCCTGAAAATTTCTTTCCCCCCATGTTTCGACGGGAAAAATCGTCTGACATGGGTTTTTTTGGACAATTTTTTTTTCCTCTCCTGAAAATTTCTTTCCCCCCATATTTCGACGGGAAAAATCGTCTGACATGGGTTTTTTTGGACATTTTTTTTGAAAAATTTTTGAGGGTAAATTTTTTTTTCCTCTTCTGAAAATTTTTTTCCCCCATATTTGGACGGGAAAAATCGTCTGACATGGGTTTTTTTGGACATTGTTTTTTCCTCTCCTGAAAATTCCCCCCCCCCCCCCAATATTTCGACGGGAAAAATCGTCTGACATAGGTTTTTTTGGAAATTTTTTTTTAAAAAATTTTAGGAAAAATTTGTTTTTCCTCTCCTGAAAAATCCCCCCCCCCCATATTTCGACGAAAAAAATCGTCTGACATGGGTTTTTTTGGATTTTTTTTTTTTAAATTTTTGAGGGAAAATTTTTTTTTTCTCTCCTGATTTTTTTCCCCCCATATTTCGACGGGAAAAATCGTCTGACATGGGTTTTTTTGGATTTTTTTTTTTTTAAATTTTTGAGGGAAAATTTTTTTTTCCTCTCCTGAAATTTCTTTTCCCCCCATATTTCGACGGGAAAAATCGTCTGACATGGGTTTTTTTGGACATTTTTTTTTTAAATTTTTGAGGGAAAATTTTTTTTCCCTCTCCAGAAATTTTTTTCCCCCATATTTCGACGGGAAATATCGTCTGACATGAGTTTTTTTGGACATTTTTTTTTTTAATTTTTGAGGGAAAATTTTTTTTCCCTCTCCAGAAATTTTTTTCCCCCATATTTCGACGGGAAATATCGTCTGACAAGGGTTTTTTTGGACATTTTTTTTTTTAATTTTTGAGGGAAAATTTTTTTTCCCTCTGTAGAAATTTTTTCCCCCCATATTTCGACGGGAAATATCGTCTGACATGGGTTTTTTTGGACATTTTTTTTTTTAATTTTTGAGGGAAAATTTTTTTTTCCTCTCCTGAAAATTTTTTCCCCCCACATTTCGACGGGAAAAATCGTCTGACGTGGGTTTTTTTGGAGATTCTTTTTAATAAATTTGAGGGAAAATTTGTTTTTCCTCTCCTGAAATTTTTTTTCCCCCGATATTTCGACGGGAAAAATCCACTGACATAGGTTTTTTTGGACATTTTTTTAAAAAAAATTTTTTTTCCTCTCCTGAAAATTTCTTTCCCCCCATGTTTCGACGGGAAAAATCGTCTGACATGGGTTTTTTTGGACAATTTTTTTTTCCTCTCCTGAAAATTTCTTTCCCCCATATTTCGACGGGAAAAATCGTCTGACATGGGTTTTTTTGGACAATTTTTTTTTCCTCTCCTGAAATTTTTTTTCCCCCATATTTCGACGGGAAAAATCCACTGACATAGGTTCTTTTGGACATTTTTTAAAAAAAAAATTTTTTTCCTCTCCTGAAAATTTCTTTCCCCCCATGTTTCGACGGGAAAAATCGTCTGACATGGGTTTTTTTGGACAATTTTTTTTTCCTCTCCTGAAAATTTCTTTCCCCCCATATTTCGACGGGAAAAATCGTCTGACATGGGTTTTTTTGGACATTTTTTTTGAAAAATTTTTGAGGGTAAATTTTTTTTTCCTCTTCTGAAAATTTTTTTCCCCCATATTTGGACGGGAAAAATCGTCTGACATGGGTTTTTTTGGACATTGTTTTTTCCTCTCCTGAAAATTCCCCCCCCCCCCCAATATTTCGACGGGAAAAATCGTCTGACATAGGTTTTTTTGGAAATTTTTTTTAAAAAATTTTAGGAAAAATTTGTTTTTCCTCTCCTGAAAAATCCCCCCCCCCCATATTTCGACGAAAAAAATCGTCTGACATGGGTTTTTTTGGATTTTTTTTTTTAAATTTTTGAGGGAAAATTTTTTTTTTCTCTCCTGATTTTTTTCCCCCCATATTTCGACGGGAAAAATCGTCTGACATGGGTTTTTTTGGACATTTTTTTTTTTTAATTTTTGGGGGAAAATTTTTTTTTCCTCTCCTGAAATTTTTTTCCCCATATTTCGACGGGAAAAATCGTCTGACATGGGTTTTTTGGACATTTTTTTTTTAAATTTTTGATGGAAATTTTTTTTCCCTCTCCAGAAATTTTTTTCCCCCATATTTCGACGGGAAATATCGTCTGACATGGGTTTTTTTGGACATTTATTTTTTAAATTTTTGACGGAAAATTTTTTTTCCCTCTCCAAAATTCCCCCCCCCCCCATATTTCGACGGGAAAAATCGTCTGACATGGGTTTTTTTGGATTTTTTTTTTTAAATTTTTTAGGGAAAATTTTTTTTTCGTCTCCTGAAAATTTTTTTCCCCCATATTTCGACGGGAAAAATCGTCTGACATGGGTTTTTCCTCTCCTGAAAATTCCCCCCCCCCATATTTCGACGGGAAAAATTGTCTGACATGGGTTTTTTTGGCTTTTTTTTTGAAAAATTTTTGAGGGAAATTTTTTTTTTCCTCTTCTGAAAATTTTTTTCCCCCCATATTTCGACGGGAAAAATCGTCTGACATGGGTTTTTTTGGACATTTTTTTTTTTAAATTTTTGAGGGAAATTTTTTATTCCTCTTCTGAAAATTTTTTTCCCCCCATATTTCGACGGGAAAAATCGTCTGACATGGGTTTCTTTGGACACTTTTTTTTTTTAATTTTTTGAGGGAAAATTTTTTTTTCCTCTCCTGAAATTTTTTTTCCCCATATTTCGACGGGAAAAATCGTCTGACATAGGTGTTTTTGGACATTTTTTTTTTTAAATTTTTGAGGGAAAATTTTTTTTTCCTCTCCTGAAATTTTTTTCCCCATATTTCGACGGGAAAAATCCTCTGACATGGGTTTTTTTGGAAATTTTTTTTGAAAAATTTCTGAGGGAAGATTTTTTTTCCTCGTGAAATATTTTTTCCCTCCATATTTCGACGGGAAAAATTGTCTGACATGGGTTTTTTTGGACATTTCTTTTGAAAAAATTTTTTTCCTCTCCTGAAAATTTTTTCCCCCCATATTTTGACGGGAAAAATCCTCTGACATAGGTTTTTTTGGAGATTTTTTTTAAATTTTTGAGGGAAAATTTTTTTTCCCCCTCCAGAAATTTTTTTCCCCCATATTTCGACGGGAAAAATCGTCTGACATGGTTGTTTTTGGACATTTTTTTTTAAAAAATTTTTCAGGGAAAATTTTTTTTTCCTCTCCTGAAAATTTTTTTCCCCCCATATTTCGACGGGAAAAATCGTCTGACATGGGTTTTTTTGGACATTTTTTTTTTAAATTTTTGATGGAAATTTTTTTTCCCTCTCCAGAAATTTTTTTCCCCCACATTTCGACGGGAAAAATCGTCTGACATGGGTGTTTTTGGACATTTTTTTTTTTTAAATTTTTGAGGGAAAATTTTTTTTTCCTCTCCTGAATTTTTTTTTCCCCATATTTCGACGGGAAAAATCCTCTGACATGGGTTTTTTTGGACATTTTTTTTGAAAAATTTCTGAGGGAAAATTTTTTTTCCTCGTGAAATATTTTTTCCCTCCATATTTCGACGGGAAAAATCGTCTGACATGGGTTTTTTGGACATTGTTTTTTCCTCTCCTGAAAATTCCCCCCCCCCCCATATTTCGACGGGAAAAATTGTCTGACATGGGTGTTTTTGGACATTTTTTTTAAAAAAATTTTTCAGGGAAAATTTTTTTTTCCTCTTCTGAAAATTTTTTTCCTCCATATTTCGATGGGAAAAATTGTCTGACATGGGTGTTTTTGGACATTTTTTTTTTTAAATTTTTGAGGGAAAATTTTTTTTTCCTCTCCTGAATTTTTTTTTCCCCATATTTCGACGGGAAAAATCCTCTGACATGGGTTTTTTTGGACATTTTTTTTGAAAAATTTCTGAGGGAAAATTTTTTTTCCTCGTGAAATATTTTTTCCCTCCATATTTCGACGGGAAAAATCGTCTGACATGGGTTTTTTGGACATTGTTTTTTCCTCTCCTGAAAATTCCCCCCCCCCCCCCCATATTTCGACGGGAAAAATTGTCTGACATGGGTGTTTTTGGACATTTTTTTTAAAAAAATTTTTCAGGGAAAATTTTTTTTTCCTCTTCTGAAAATTTTTTTCCTCCATATTTCGATGGGAAAAATTGTCTGACATGGGTTTTTTTCGACATTTTTTTTTTAATTTTTGAGGGAAAATTTTTTTTCCTCCTGAAATATTTTTTCCCTCCATATTTCGACGGGAAAAATCGTCTGACATGGGTTTTTTGGACATTGTTTTTTCCTCTCCTGAAAATTCCCCCCCCCATATTTCAACGGGAGAAATCGTCTGACATGGGTTTTTTTGGACATTTTTTTTAAAAAAATTTTTCAGGGAAAATTTTTTTTTCCTCTCCTGAAAATTTTTTTCCCCCCATATTTCGACGGGGAAAATCCTCTGACATGGGTTTTTTGGACATTTTTTTTGAAAAATTTTTCAGGGAAAATTTTTTTTTCCTCTTCTGAAAAATTTTTTCCCCCATATTTCGATGGGAAAAATCGTCTGACATGGGTTTTTTGGACATTTTTTTTTAAATTTTTGAGGGTAAATTTTTTTTCCTTCTGAAATATTTTTTCCCTCCATATTTCGACGGGAAAAATCGTCTGACATGGGTTTTTTTTTATATTTTTTTTGAAAAATTTGTTTTTCCTCTCCTGAAAATTTTTTTCCCCCCATATTTCGACGGGAGAAATCGTCTGACATGGGTGTTTTTGGACATTTTTTTTGAAAAATTTTTGAGGGAAAATTTTTTTTTCCTCTTCTGATTTTTTTCCCCCATATTTCGACGGGAAAAATCGTCTGACATGGGTTTTTTTGGATTTTTTTTTTAAATTTTTGAGGGAAAATTGTTTTTTCCTCTCCTGAAAATTTTTTTCCCCCCATATTTCGACGGGAAAAATCGTCTGACATGAGTTTTTTTTGAAATTTTTTTTATAAAAATTTTAGGGAAAATTTGTTTTTCCTCTCCTGAAAATTTTTTTCCCCCCATATTTCGTCGGGAAAAATCGTCTGACATGGGTTTTTTTGGATTTTTTTTTTTAATTTTTTTGAAAAATTTTTTTTTCCTCCTGAATTTTCTTCCCCCCATATTTTGACGGGGAAAATCCTCTGACATGGTTTTTTTTGATATTTTCTTTTTTTAAATTTTTGAGGGAAAATTTTTTTTTCCTCTCCTGATAATTTTTTTCCCCCATATTTCGACGGGAAAAATCCTCTGGCATGGGTTTTTTTGGACATTTTTTTTTGAAAAATTTTTGAGGGTAAATTTTTTTTTCCTCTTCTGAAAAATTTTTTCCCCCCATATTTGGACGGGAAAAATCGTCTGACATGGGTTTTTTGGACATTGTTTTTTCCTCTCCTGAAAATTCCCCCCCCCCCCATATTTCGACGGGAAAAATTGTCTGACATGGGTGTTTTTGGACATTTTTTTTAAAAAAATTTTTCAGGGAAAATTTTTTTTTCCTCTTCTGAAAATTTTTTCCCCCACATTTCGACGGGAAAAATCGTCTGACATGGGTGCTTTTGGACATTTTTTTTTTTAAATTTTTGAGGGAAAATTTTTTTTTCCTCGTGAAATATTTTTTCCCTCCATATTTCGACGGGAAAAATCGTCTGACATGGGTTTTTTGGACATTGTTTTTTCCTCTCCTGAAAATTCCCCCCCCCCCCCATATTTCGACGGGAAAAATTGTCTGACATGCGTTTTTTTGGACATTTCTTTTGAAAAATTTTTTTTCCTCTCCTGAAAATTTTTCCCCCCCATATTTTGACGGGAAAAATCCTCTGACAGGTTTTTTTGGAGATTTTTTTTAAAATTTTTGATGGAAATTTTTTTTCCCTCTCCAGAAATTTTTTTCCCCCATATTTCGACGGGAAAAATCCTCTGACATGGGTTTTTTTGGACATTTTTTTTGAAAAATTTCTGAGGGAAAATTTTTTTTCCTCCTGAAATATTTTTTCCCTCCATATTTCGACGGGAAAAATCGTCTGACATGGGTTTTTTGGACATTGTTTTTTCCCCTCCTGAAAATTCCCCCCCCCCCCATATTTCAACGGGAAAAATCGTCTGACATGGGTTTTTTTGGACATTTTTTTTGAAAAATTTTTGAGGGAAAATTTTTTTTTCCTCTTCTGATTTTTTTCCCCCATATTTCGACGGGAAAAATCGTCTGACATGGGTTTTTTTGGACATTTTTTTTTTAAATTTTTGATGGAAATTTTTTTTCCCTCTCCAGAAATTTTTTTCCCCCACATTTCGACGGGAAAAATCGTCTGACATGGGTGTTTTTGGACATTTTTTTTTTTTAAATTTTTGAGGGAAAATTTTTTTTTCCTCTCTTGATAATTTTTTTCCCCCATATTTCGACGGGAAAAATCCTCTGACATGGGTTTTTTTCGACATTATTTTTTTTAAATTTTTGATGGAAAATTTTTTTTCCCTCTCCAGAAAATTTTTTCCCCCATATTTCGACGGGAAATATCGTCTGACATGGGTTTTTTTGGACATTTTTTTTTTTAATTTTTGAGGGAAAATTATTTTTCCTCTCCAGAAAATTTGTTTTCCCCCATATTTCGACGGGAAAAATCGTCTGACATGGGTTTTTTTGGACATTTTTTTCTTTAATTTTTGGGGGAAAATTTTTTTTTCCTCTCTTGATAATTTTTTTCCCCCATATTTCGACGGGAAAAATCCTCTGACATGGGTTTTTTTCGACATTATTTTTTTTAAATTTTTGATGGAAAATTTTTTTTCCCTCTCCAGAAAATTTTTTCCCCCATATTTCGACGGGAAATATCGTCTGACATGGGTTTTTTTGGACATTTTTTTTTTTAATTTTTGAGGGAAAATTATTTTTCCTCTCCAGAAAATTTGTTTTCCCCCATATTTCGACGGGAAAAATCGTCTGACATGGGTTTTTTTGGACATTTTTTTCTTTAATTTTTGGGGGAAAATTTTTTTTTCCTCTCCTGAAAATTTTTCTCCCCCCATATTTCGACGGGAAAAATAGTCTGACACGGGTTTTTTTGGACATTTTTTTTTTAAAGTTTTAGGGAAAATTTCTTTTCCCTCTCCAGAAATTTTTTTCCCCCATATTTCGACGGGAAATATCGTCTGACATGGGTTTTTTTGGACATTTTTTTTTTAAATTTTTGAGGGAAAATTTTTTTTCCCTCTCCAGAATTTTTTTCCCCCCATATTTCGACGGGAAAAATCGTCTGACATGGGTTTTTTTGGATTTTTTTTTTTTTAATTTTTGAGGGAAAATTTTTTTTCCCTCTCCAGAAATTTTTTCCCCCCATATTTCGACGGGAAAAATCGTCTGACATGGGTTTTTTTGGATTTTTTTTTTTTAAATTTTTGAGGGAAAATTTTTTTTTCCTCTGGAAAATTCCCCCCCCCCATATTTCGACGGGAAAAATCGTCTGAAATGGGTTTTTTTGGACATTTTTTTTTCCTCTCCTGAAAATTCTCCCCCCCCCCCATATTTTGACGGGAAAAATCCTCTGACATAGGTTTTGTTGGAGATTTTTTTTAAAAATTTGAGGGAAAATTTATTTTTCCTCTCCTGAAAATTTTTTCCGCTATATTTCGACGGGAAAAATCGTCTGACATGGGTTTTTTTGGACATTTTTTTTTTAAATTTTTGAGGGAAATTTTTTTTTCCGTCTCCAGAATTTTTTTCCCCCCATATTCCGACGGGAAAAATCGTCTGACATGGGTTTTTTTGCACATTTTTTTTGATAATTTTTTTTTCCTCTCCTGAAAATTCCCCCCCCCCCCCCCAATATTTTGACGGGAAAAATCCTCTGACATAGGTTTTTTTGGAGATTTTTTTTAAAGATTTGAGGGAAAATTTATTTTTCCTCTCCTGAAAATTTTTTCCCCCATATTTCGACGGGAAAAATCGTCTGACATGGGTTTTTTTGGACATTTTTTTTTTAAATTTTTGAGGGAAAATTTTTTTTCCCTCTCCAGAAATTTTTTCCCCCCATATTTCGACGGGAAAAATCGTCTGACATGGGTTTTTTTGGACATTTTTTTTTTTAAATTTTTAAGGGAAAATTTTTTTTTCCTCTCTTGATAATTTTTTTCCCCCATATTTCGACGGGAAGAATCGTCTGACATGGGTTTTTTTGGACATTTTTTTTTTTTTTTGATGGAAAATTTTTTTTCCCTCTCCAGAAATTTTTTTCCCCCATATTTCGACGGGAAAAATCGTCTGACATTGGTTTTTTTGGATTTTTCTTTTTTAAATTTTTGAGGGAAAATTTTTTTTCCCTCTCCAGAATTTTTTTCCCCCCATATTTCGACGGGAAAAATCGTCTGACATGGGTTTTTTTGGACATTTTTTTTTTTAAATTTTTAAGGGAAAATTTTTTTTTCCTCTCTTGATAATTTTTTTCCCCCATATTTCGACGGGAAAAATCCTCTGACATGGGTTTTTTCGACATTATTTTTTTTAAATTTTTGATGGAAAATTTTTTTTCCCTCTCCAGAAAATTTTTTCCCCCATATTTCGACGGGAAATATCGTCTGACATGGGTTTTTTTGGACATTTTTTTTTTTAATTTTTGAGGGAAAATTATTTTTCCTCTCCAGAAAATTTGTTTTCCCCCATATTTCGACGGGAAAAATCGTCTGACATGGGTTTTTTTGGACATTTTTTTCTTTAATTTTTGGGGGAAAATTTTTTTTTCCTCTCCTGAAAATTTTTCTCCCCCCATATTTCGACGGGAAATATCGTCTGACATGGGTTTTTTTGGACATTTTTTTTTTTAATTTTTGAGGGAAAATTTTTTTTCCCTCTCCAGAATTTTTTTCCCCCCATATTTCGACGGGAAAAATCGTCTGACATGGGTTTTTTTGGATTTTTTTTTTTTTAATTTTTGAGGGAAAATTTTTTTTCCCTCTCCAGAAATTTTTTCCCCCCATATTTCGACGGGAAAAATCGTCTGACATGGGTTTTTTTGGATTTTTTTTTTTTAAATTTTTGAGGGAAAATTTTTTTTTCCTCTGGAAAATTCCCCCCCCCCATATTTCGACGGGAAAAATCGTCTGAAATGGGTTTTTTTGGACATTTTTTTTTCCTCTCCTGAAAATTCCCCCCCCCCCCCATATTTTGACGGGAAAAATCCTCTGACATAGGTTTTGTTGGAGATTTTTTTTAAAAATTTGAGGGAAAATTTATTTTTCCTCTCCTGAAAATTTTTTCCGCTATATTTCGACGGGAAAAATCGTCTGACATGGGTTTTTTTGGAAATTTTTTTTTTAAATTTTTGAGGGAAAATTTTTTTTCCCTCTCCAGAAATTTTTTCCCCCCATATTTCGACGGGAAAAATCGTCTGACATGGGTTTTTTTGGACATTTTTTTTTTTTAATTTTTGAGGGAAAATTTTTTTTTCCTCTCTTGATAATTTTTTTCCCCCATATTTCGACGGGAAAAATCCTCTGACATGGGTTTTTTTGGAATTTTTTTTTTTAATTTTTGAGGGAAAATTTTTTTTCCCTCCAGAATTTTTTTCCCCCCATATTTCGACGGGAAAAATCGTCTGACATGGGTTTTTTTGGACATTTTTTTTAAAAATTTTTGAGGGAAATTTTTTTTTCCCTCTCCAGAATTTTTTTCCCCCCATATTTCGACGGGAAAAATCGTCTGACATGGGTTTTTTTGCACATTTTTTTTGATAATTTTTTTTTCCTCTCCTGAAAATTCCCCCCCCCCCCCCCAATATTTTGACGGGAAAAATCCTCTGACATAGGTTTTTTTGGAGATTTTTTTTAAAGATTTGAGGGAAAATTTATTTTTCCTCTCCTGAAAATTTTTTCCCCCATATTTCGACGGGAAAACTCGTCTGACATGGGTTTTTTTGGACATTTTTTTTTAAAATTTTTGAGGGAAAATTTTTTTTCCCTCTCCAGAAATTTTTTCCCCCCATATTTCGACGGGAAAAATCGTCTGACATGGGTTTTTTTGGACATTTTTTTTTTTAAATTTTTAAGGGAAAATTTTTTTTTCCTCTCTTGATAATTTTTTTCCCCCATATTTCGACGGGAAAAATCCTCTGACATGGGTTTTTTTCGACATTATTTTTTTTAAATTTTTGATGGAAAATTTTTTTTCCCTCTCCAGAAAATTTTTTCCCCCATATTTCGACGGGAAATATCGTCTGACATGGGTTTTTTTGGACATTTTTTTTTTTAATTTTTGAGGGAAAATTATTTTTCCTCTCCAGAAAATTTGTTTTCCCCCATATTTCGACGGGAAAAATCGTCTGACATGGGTTTTTTTGGACATTTTTTTCTTTAATTTTTGGGGGAAAATTTTTTTTTCCTCTCCTGAAAATTTTTCTCCCCCCATATTTCGACGGGAAAAATAGTCTGACACGGGTTTTTTTGGACATTTTTTTTTTAAAGTTTTAGGGAAAATTTCTTTTCCCTCTCCAGAAATTTTTTTCCCCCATATTTCGACGGGAAATATCGTCTGACATGGGTTTTTTTGGACATTTTTTTTTTAAATTTTTGAGGGAAAATTTTTTTTCCCTCTCCAGAATTTTTTTCCCCCCATATTTCGACGGGAAAAATCGTCTGACATGGGTTTTTTTGGACATTTTTTTTTTTAAATTTTTAAGGGAAAATTTTTTTTTCCTCTCTTGATAATTTTTTTCCCCCATATTTCGACGGGAAAAATCCTCTGACATGGGTTTTTTTCGACATTATTTTTTTTAAATTTTTGATGGAAAATTTTTTTTCCCTCTCCAGAAAATTTTTTCCCCCATATTTCGACGGGAAATATCGTCTGACATGGGTTTTTTTGGACATTTTTTTTTTTAATTTTTGAGGGAAAATTATTTTTCCTCTCCAGAAAATTTGTTTTCCCCCATATTTCGACGGGAAAAATCGTCTGACATGGGTTTTTTTGGACATTTTTTTCTTTAATTTTTGGGGGAAAATTTTTTTTTCCTCTCCTGAAAATTTTTCTCCCCCCATATTTCGACGGGAAAAATAGTCTGACACGGGTTTTTTTGGACATTTTTTTTTTAAAGTTTTAGGGAAAATTTCTTTTCCCTCTCCAGAAATTTTTTTCCCCCATATTTCGACGGGAAATATCGTCTGACATGGGTTTTTTTGGACATTTTTTTTTTTTTTTGATGGAAAATTTTTTTTCCCTCTCCAGAAATTTTTTTCCCCCATATTTCGACGGGAAAAATCGTCTGACATGGGTTTTTTTGGATTTTTCTTTTTTAAATTTTTGAGGGAAAATTTTTTTTCCCTCTCCAGAATTTTTTTCCCCCCATATTTCGACGGGAAATATCGTCTGACATGGGTGTTTATGGACATTTTTTTTTTTAAATTTTTGAGGGAAAATTTTTTTTTCCTCTCTTGATAATTTTTTTCCCCCATATTTCGACGGGAAAAATCCTCTGACATTGGTTTTTTTCGACATTTTTTTTTTAAATTTTTGAGGGAAAATTTTTTTTCCCTCCACAAATTTTTTTCCCCCATATTTCGACGGGAAATATCGTCTGACATGGGTTTTTTTGGACATTGTTTTTTCCTCTCCTGAAAATTCCCTTCGCCCCCCTAATATTTCGACGGGAAAAATCCTCTGACATGGGTTTTTTTCGACATTATTTTTTTTAAATTTTTGATGGAAAATTTTTTTTCCCTCTCCAGAAATTTTTTTCTCCCATATTTCGACGGGAAAAATCGTCTGACATGGGTTTTTTTGGATTTTTTTTTTTTAAATTTTTGAGGGAAAATTTTTTTTCCCTCTCCAGAAATTTTTTCCCCCTATATTTCGACGGGAAAAATCGTCTGACATGGGTTTTTTTGGACATTTTTTTTTTTAAATTTTTAAGGGAAAATTTTTTTTTCCTCTCTTGATAATTTTTTTCCCCCATATTTCGACGGGAAAAATCCTCTGACATGGGTTTTTTTCGACATTATTTTTTTTAAATTTTTGATGGAAAATTTTTTTTCCCTCTCCAGAAAATTTTTTCCCCCATATTTCGACGGGAAATATCGTCTGACATGGGTTTTTTTGGACATTTTTTTTTTTAATTTTTGAGGGAAAATTATTTTTCCTCTCCAGAAAATTTGTTTTCCCCCATATTTCGACGGGAAAAATCGTCTGACATGGTTTTTTTTGCACATTTTTTTTGATAATTTTTTTTTTCCTCTCCTGAAAATTCCCCCCCCCACCAATATTTTGACGGGAAAAATCCTCTGACATAGGTTTTTTTGGAGATTTTTTTTAAAGATTTGAGGGAAAATTTATTTTTCCTCTCCTGAAAATTTTTTCCCCCATATTTCGACGGGAAAAATCGTCTGACATGGGTTTTTTTGGACATTTTTTTTTTAAATTTTTGAGGGAAAATTTTTTTTCCCTCTCCAGAAATTTTTTCCCCCCATATTTCGACGGGAAAAATCGTCTGACATGGGTTTTTTTGGATTTTTTTTTTTAAATTTTTAAGGGAAAATTTTTTTTTCCTCTCTTGATAATTTTTTTCCCCCATATTTCGACGGGAAAAATCGTCTGACATGGGTTTTTTTGGACATTTTTTTTTTTTTTTTGATGGAAAATTTTTTTTCCCTCTCCAGAAATTTTTTTCCCCCATATTTCGACGGGAAAAATCGTCTGACATGGGTTTTTTTGGATTTTTCTTTTTTAAATTTTTGAGGGAAAATTTTTTTTCCCTCTCCAGAATTTTTTTCCCCCCATATTTCGACGGGAAAAATCGTCTGACATGGGTGTTTATGGACATTTTTTTTTTTAATTTTTGAGGGAAAATTTTTTTTTCCTCTCTTGATAATTTTTTTCCCCCATATTTCGACGGGAAAAATCCTCTGACATTGGTTTTTTTCGACATTTTTTTTTTAAATTTTTGAGGGAAAATTTTTTTTCCCTCCACAAATTTTTTCCCCCCATATTTCGATGGGAAAAATCGTCTGACATGGGTTTTTTTGGACATTTTATTTTTAAATTTTTGAGGGAAAATTTTTTTTTCCTCTCTTGATAATTTTTTTCCCCCATATTTCGACGGGAAAAATCCTCTGACATGGGTTTTTTCGACATTTTTTTTTTTACATTTTTGATGGAAAATTTTTTTTCCCTCTCCAGAATTTTTTTCCCCCATATTTCGACGGGAAATATCGTCTGACATGGGTTTTTTTGGTCATTTTTTTTTTTAAATTTGAGGGAAAATTTTTTTTCCCTCTCCAGAATTTTTTCCCCCATATTTCGACGGGAAAAATCGTCTGACATGGGTTTTTTTGGACATTTTTTTTTTAAATTTTTGAGGGAAAATTTTTTTTCCCTCTCCAGAAATTTTTTTCCCCCATATTTCGACGGGAAATATCGTCTGACATGGGTTTTTTTGGACATTTTTTTTTTAAATTTTTGAGGGAAAATTTTTTTTCCCTCTCCAGAAATTTTTTTCCCCCATATTTCGACGGGAAATATCGTCTGACAAGGGTTTTTTTGGACATTCTTTTTTTTAATTTTTGAGGGAAAATTTTTTTTCCCTCTCTAGAATTTTTTTCCCCCCATATTTCGACGGGAAAAATCGTCTGACATGGGTTTTTTTGGACATTTTTTTTTTTAATTTTTGAGGGAAAATTTCTTTTCCCTCTCTAGAAATTTTTTCCCCCCATATTTCGACGGGAAAAATCGTCTGACATGGGTTTTTTTGGATTTTTTTTTTTAAATTTTTGAGGGAAAATTTTTTTTTCCTCTCCTGAAATTTTTTTTCCCCCATATATCGACGGGAAATATCGTCTGACATGGGTTTTTTTGGACATTTTTTTTTTTAATTTTTGAGGGAAAATTTTTTTCCCTCTCCAGAAATTTTTTCCCCCCATATTTCGACGGGAAATATCGTCTGACATGGGTTTTTTTGGACATTTTTTTTTTTAATTTTTGAGGGAAAATTTCTTTTCCCTCTCTAGAAATTTTTTCCCCCCATATTTCGACGGGAAAAATCGTCTGACATGGGTTTTTTTGGATTTTTTTTTTTAAATTTTTGAGGGAAAATTTTTTTTTCCTCCTGAAATTTTTTTCCCCCATATTTCGACGGGAAATATCGTCTGACATGGGTTTTTTTGGACATTTTTTTTTTTAATTTTTGAGGGAAAATTTTTTTTCCTCTCCAGAAAATTTTTTCCCCCCATATTTCGACGGGAAAAATCGTCTGACATGGGTTTTTTTGGACATTTTTTTTTTTTTAATTTTTGGGGGAAAATTTTTTTTTCCTCTCCTGAAAATTTTTCTCCCCCATATTTCGACGGGAAAAATCGTCTGACATGGGTTTTTTTGGACATTTTTTTTTTAAATTTTTGAGGGAACATTTTTTTTCCCACTCCAGAAATTTTTTTCCCCCATATTTCGACGGGAAATATCGTCTGACAAGGGTTTTTTTGGACATTTTTTTTTTTAATTTTTGAGGGAAAATTTTTTTTCCCTCTGTAGAAATTTTTTCCCCCCATATTTCGACGGGAAATATCGTCTGACATGGGTTTTTTTGGACATTTTTTTTTTTAATTTTTGGGGGAAAATTTTTTTTCCTCTCCAGAAATTTTTTTCCCCCATATTTCGACGGGAAAAATCGTCTGACATGGGTTTTTTTGGATTTTTTTTTTTTAAATTTTTGAGGGAAAATTTTTTTTTCCTCTCCTGAAATTTTTTTTCCCCCCATATTTCGACGGGAAAAATCGTCCGACATGGGTTTTTTTGGACATTTTTTTTTTAAATTTTTGAGGGAAAATTTTTTTTCCCTCTCCAGAAATTTTTTCCCCCCATATTTCGACGGGAAAAATCCTCTGACATGGGTTTTTTTCGACATTTTTTTTTTTAAATTTTTTATGGAAAATTTTTTTTCCCTCTCCAGAAATTTTTTTCCCCCATATTTCGACGGGAAATATCGTCTGACATGGGTTTTTTTGGACATTTTTTTTTTAATTTTTGAGGGAAAATTTTTTTTCCTCTCCAGAAATTTTTTTCCCCCATATTTCGACGGGAAAAATCGACTGACATGGGTTTTTTTGGATTTTTTTTTTTTAAATTTTTGAGGGAAAATTTTTTTTTCCTCTCCTGAAATTTTTTTTCCCCCCATATTTCGACGGGAAAAATCGTCTGACATGGGTTTTTTTGGACATTTTTTTTTTAAATTTTTGAGGGAAAATTTTTTTTCCCTCTCCAGAAATTTTTTCCCCCCATATTTCGACGGGAAAAATCCCCTGACATGGGTTTTTTTCGACATTTTTTTTTTTAAATTTTTTATGGAAAATTTTTTTTCCCTCTCCAGAAATTTTTTTCCCCCATATTTCGACGGGAAATATCGTCTGACATGGGTTTTTTTGGACATTTTTTTTTTTAATTTTTGAGGGAAAATTTTTTTTCCCTCTCTAGAATTTTTTTCCCCCCATATTTCGACGGGAAAAATCGTCTGACATGGGTTTTTTTGGATTTCTTTTTTTTTAAATTTTTGAGGGAAAATTTTTTTTCCCTCTCCAGAAATTTTTTCCCCCATATTTCGACGGGAAATATCGTCTGACGGGGGTTTTTTTGGACATTTTTTTTTAATTTTTGAGGGAAAATTTTTTTTCCTCTCCAGAAAATTTGTTTTCCCCCATATTTCGACGGGAAAAATCGTCTGACATGGGTTTTTTGGACATTTTTTTTTTCAAATTTTTGAGGGAAATTTTTTTTTTCCTCTCTTGATAATTTTTTTCCCCCATATTTCGACGGGAAATATCGTCTGACATGGGTTTTTTTGGACATTTTTTTTTTTAATTTTTGAGGGAAAATTTCTTTTCCCTCTCTAGAAATTTTTTTCCCCCATATTTCGACGGGAAAAATCGTCTGACATGGGTTTTTTTGGACATTTTTTTTTTTTTAATTTTTGGGGGAAAATTATTTTTTCCTCTCCTGAAAATTTTTCTCCCCCATATTTCGACGGGAAAAATCGTCTGACATGGGTTTTTTTGGACATTTTTTTTTTTAATTTTTGAGGGAAAATTTTTTTTCCCTCTGTAGAAATTTTTTCCCCCAATATTTCGACGGGAAATATCGTCTGACATGGGTTTTTTTGGACATTTTTTTTTTTAATTTTTGAGGGAAAATTTTTTTTCCTCTCCAGAAATTTTTTTCCCCCATATTTCGACGGGAAAAATCGTCTGACATGGGTTTTTTTGGATTTTTTTTTTTTAAATTTTTGAGGGAAAATTTTTTTTTCCTCTCCTGAAATTTTTTTTCCCCCCATATTTCGACGGGAAAAATCGTCTGACATGGGTTTTTTTGGACATTTTTTTTTTAAATTTTTGAGGGAAATTTTTTTTCCCTCTCCAGAAATTTTTTCCCCCCATATTTCGACGGGAAAAATCCTCTGACATGGGTTTTTTTCGACATTTTTTTTTTAAAATTTTTTATGGAAAATTTTTTTTCCCTCTCCAGAAATTTTTTTCCCCCATATTTCGACGGGAAATATCGTCTGACATGGGTTTTTTTGGACATTTTTTTTTTAAATTTTTGAGGGAAAATTTCTTTTCCCTCTCTAGAATTTTTTTCCCCCCATATTTCGACGGGAAAAATCGTCTGACATGGGTTTTTTTGGATTTTTTTTTTTTTAAATTTTTGAGGGAAAATTTTTTTTCCCTCTCCAGAAATTTTTTCCCCCATATTTCGACGGGAAATATCGTCTGACATGGGTTTTTTTGGACATTTTTTTTTTAATTTTTGAGGGAAAATTTTTTTTCCTCTCCAGAAAATTTGTTTTCCCCCATATTTCGACGGGAAAAATCGTCTGATATGGGTTTTTTGGACATTTTTTTTTTTTAATTTTTGGGGGAAAATTTTTTTTTCCTCTCCTGAAAATTTTTCTCCCCCATATTTCGACGGGAAAAATCGTCTGACATGGGTGTTTACGGTCATTTTTTTTTTTAAATTTTTGAGGGAAAATTTTTTTTTCCTTTCTTGATAATTTTTTTCCCCCATATTTCGACGGGAAATATCGTCTGACATGGGTTTTTTTGGACATTTTTTTTTTTAATTTTTGAGGGAAAATTTCTTTTCCCTCTCTAGAAATTTTTTCCCCCCATATTTCGACGGGAAAAATCGTCTGACATGGGTTTTTTTGGATTTTTTTTTTTAATTTTTGAGGGAAAATTTTTTTTCCCTCTGTAGAAATTTTTTCCCCCAATATTTCGACGGGAAATATCGTCTGACATGGGTTTTTTTGGACATTTTTTTTTTTAATTTTTGAGGGAAAATTTTTTTTCCTCTCCAGAAATTTTTTTCCCCCATATTTCGACGGGAAAAATCGTCTGACATGGGTTTTTTTGGATTTTTTTTTTTTAAATTTTTGAGGGAAAATTTTTTTTTCCTCTCCTGAAATTTTTTTTCCCCCCATATTTCGACGGGAAAAATCGTCTGACATGGGTTTTTTTGGACATTTTTTTTTTAAATTTTTGAGGGAAAATTTTTTTTCCCTCTCTAGAATTTTTTTCCCCCCATATTTCGACGGGAAAATCGTCTGACATGGGTTTTTTTGGATTTTTTTTTTTTTAAATTTTTGAGGGAAAATTTTTTTTCCCTCTCCAGAAATTTTTTCCCCCATATTTCGACGGGAAATATCGTCTGACATGGGTTTTTTTGGACATTTTTTTTTTAATTTTTGAGGGAAAATTTTTTTTCCTCTCCAGAAAATTTGTTTTCCCCCATATTTCGACGGGAAAGATCGTCTGACATGGGTTTTTTGGACATTTTTTTTTTTTAATTTTTGGGGGAAAATTTTTTTTTCCTCTCCTGAAAATTTTTCTCCCCCATATTTCGACGGGAAAAATCGTCTGACATGGGTTTTTTTCGACATTTTTTTTTTTAAATTTTTTATGGAAAATTTTTTTTCCCTCTCCAGAAATTTTTTTCCCCCATATTTCGACGGGAAATATCGTCTGACATGGGTTTTTTTGGACATTTTTTTTTTAAATTTTTGAGGGAAAATTTTTTTTCCCTCTCTAGAATGTTTTTCCCCCCATATTTCGACGGGAAAATCGTCTGACATGGGTTTTTTTGGATTTTTTTTTTTTTAAATTTTTGAGGGAAAATTTTTTTTCCCTCTCCAGAAATTTTTTCCCCCATATTTCGACGGGAAATATCGTCTGACATGGGTTTTTTTGGACATTTTTTTTTTAATTTTTGAGGGAAAATTTTTTTTCCTCTCCAGAAAATTTGTTTTCCCCCATATTTCGACGGGAAAAATCGTCTGACATGGGTTTTTTGGACATTTTTTTTTTTTAATTTTTGGGGGAAAATTTTTTTTTCCTCTCCTGAAAATTTTTCTCCCCCATATTTCGACGGGAAAAATCGTCTGACATGGGTGTTTACGGACATTTTTTTTTTTAAATTTTTGAGGGAAAATTTTTTTTTCCTCTCTTGATAATTTTTTTCCCCCATATTTCGACGGGAAATATCGTCTGACATGGGTTTTTTTGGACATTTTTTTTTTAATTTTTGAGGGAAAATTTCTTTTCCCTCTCTAGAAATTTTTTCCCCCCATATTTCGACGGGAAAAATCGTCTGACATGGGTTTTTTTGGATTTTTTTTTTTTAAATTTTTGAGGGAAAATTTTTTTTCCCTCTGTAGAAATTTTTTCCCCCAATATTTCGACGGGAAATATCGTCTGACATGGGTTTTTTTGGACATTTTTTTTTTTAATTTTTGAGGGAAAATTTTTTTTCCTCTCCAGAAATTTTTTTCCCCCATATTTCGACGGGAAAAATCGTCTGACATGGGTTTTTTTGGATTTTTTTTTTTTAAATTTTTGAGGGAAAATTTTTTTTTCCTCTCCTGAAATTTTTTTTCCCCCCATATTTCGACGGGAAAAATCGTCTGACATGGGTTTTTTTGGACATTTTTTTTTTAAATTTTTGAGGGAAAATTTTTTTTCCCTCTCCAGAAATTTTTTCCCCCCATATTTCGACGGGAAAAATCCTCTGACATGGGTTTTTTTCGACATTTTTTTTTTTAAATTTTTTATGGAAAATTTTTTTTCCCTCTCCAGAAATTTTTTCCCCCAATATTTCGACGGGAAATATCGTCTGACATGGGTTTTTTTGGACATTTTTTTTTTAAATTTTTGAGGGAAAATTTTTTTTCCTCTCCAGAAAATTTGTTTTCCCCCATATTTCGACGGGAAAGATCGTCTGACATGGGTTTTTTGGACATTTTTTTTTTTTAATTTTTGGGGGAAAATTTTTTTTTCCTCTCCTGAAAATTTTTCTCCCCCATATTTCGACGGGAAAAATCGTCTGACATGGGTGTTTACGGACATTTTTTTTTTTAAATTTTTGAGGGAAAATTTTTTTTTCCTCTCCTGAAATTTTTTTTCCCCCCATATTTCGACGGGAAAAATCGTCTGACATGGGTTTTTTTGGATTTTTTTTTTTAAATTTTTGAGGGAAAATTTTTTTTCCCTCTCCAGAAATTTTTTCACCCATATTTCGACGGGAAATATCGTCTGACATGGGTTTTTTTGGACATTTTTTTTTTAATTTTTGGGGGAAAATTTTTTTTCCTCTCCAGAAATTTTTTTCCCCCATATTTCGACGGGAAAAATCGTCTGACATGGGTTTTTTTGGATTTTTTTTTTTTAAATTTTTGAGGGAAAATTTTTTTTTCCTCTCCTGAAATTTTTTTTCCCCCCATATTTCGACGGGAAAAATCGTCTGACATGGGTTTTTTTGGACATTTTTTTTTTTAATTTTTGAGGGAAAATTTTTTTTCCCTCTCCAGAAATTTTTTCCCCCCATATTTCGACGGGAAAAATCCCCTGACATGGGTTTTTTTCGACATTTTTTTTTTTAAATTTTTTATGGAAAATTTTTTTTCCCTCTCCAGAAATTTTTTTCCCCCATATTTCGACGGGAAATATCGTCTGACATGGGTTTTTTTGGACATTTTTTTTTTTAATTTTTGAGGGAAAATTTTTTTTCCCTCTCTAGAATTTTTTTCCCGCCATATTTCGACGGGAAAAATCGTCTGACATGGGTTTTTTTGGATTTTTTTTTTTTAAATTTTTGAGGGAAAATTTTTTTTCCCTCTCCAGAAATTTTTTCCCCCATATTTCGACGGGAAATATCGTCTGACGGGGGTTTTTTTGGACATTTTTTTTTAATTTTTGAGGGAAAATTTTTTTTCCTCTCCAGAAAATTTGTTTTCCCCCATATTTCGACGGGAAAAATCGTCTGACATGGGTTTTTTGGACATTTTTTTTTTCAAATTTTTGAGGGAAATTTTTTTTTTCCTCTCTTGATAATTTTTTTCCCCCATATTTCGACGGGAAATATCGTCTGACATGGGTTTTTTTGGACATTTTTTTTTTTAATTTTTGAGGGAAAATTTCTTTTCCCTCTCTAGAAATTTTTTTCCCCCATATTTCGACGGGAAAAATCGTCTGACATGGGTTTTTTTGGACATTTTTTTTTTTTTAATTTTTGGGGGAAAATTTTTTTTTCCTCTCCTGAAAATTTTTCTCCCCCATATTTCGACGGGAAAAATCGTCTGACATGGGTTTTTTTGGACATTTTTTTTTTTAATTTATTATGGAAAATATTTTTCCCTCTCCAGAAATTTTTTTCCCCCATATTTCGACGGGAAATATCGTCTGACATGGGTTTTTTTGGACATTTTTTTTTTTAATTTTTGAGGGAAAATTTCTTTTCCCTCTCTAGAAATTTTTTCCCCCATATTTCGACGGGAAAAATCGTCTGACATGGGTTTTTTTGGACATTTTTTTTTTAAATTTTTGAGGGAACATTTTTTTTCCCTCTCCAGAAATTTTTTTCCCCCATATTTCGACGGGAAATATCGTCTGACAAGGGTTTTTTTGGACATTTTTTTTTTTAATTTTTGAGGGAAAATTTCTTTTCCCTCTCTAGAAATTTTTTCCCCCCATATTTCGACGGGAAAAATCGTCTGACATGGGTTTTTTTGGATTTTTTTTTTTTAAATTTTTGAGGGAAAATTTTTTTTCCCTCTGTAGAAATTTTTTCCCCCAATATTTCGACGGGAAATATCGTCTGACATGGGTTTTTTTGGACATTTTTTTTTTTAATTTTTGAGGGAAAATTTTTTTTCCTCTCCAGAAATTTTTTTCCCCCATATTTCGACGGGAAAAATCGTCTGACATGGGTTTTTTTGGATTTTTTTTTTTTAAATTTTTGAGGGAAAATTTTTTTTTCCTCTCCTGAAATTTTTTTTCCCCCCATATTTCGACGGGAAAAATCGTCTGACATGGGTTTTTTTGGACATTTTTTTTTTAAATTTTTGAGGGAAAATTTTTTTTCCCTCTCCAGAAATTTTTTCCCCCCATATTTCGACGGGAAAAATCCTCTGACATGGGTTTTTTTCGACATTTTTTTTTTTAAATTTTTTATGGAAAATTTTTTTTCCCTCTCCAGAAATTTTTTTCCCCCATATTTCGACGGGAAATATCGTCTGACATGGGTTTTTTTGGACATTTTTTTTTTAAATTTTTGAGGGAAAATTTTTTTTTCCTCTCCTGAAAATTTTTCTCCCCCATATTTCGACGGGAAAAATCGTCTGACATGGGTGTTTACGGACATTTTTTTTTTTAAATTTTTGAGGGAAAATTTTTTTTTCCTCTCCAGAAAATTTGTTTTCCCCCATATTTCGACGGGAAAGATCGTCTGACATGGGTTTTTTGCACATTTTTTTTTTTTAATTTTTGGGGGAAAATTTTTTTTTCCTCTCCTGAAAATTTTTCTCCCCCATATTTCGACGGGAAAAATCGTCTGACATGGGTGTTTACGGACATTTTTTTTTTTAAATTTTTGAGGGAAAATTTTTTTTTCCTCTCCTGAAATTTTTTTTCCCCCCATATTTCGACGGGAAAAATCGTCTGACATGGGTTTTTTTGGACATTTTTTTTTTAAAATTTTTTATGGAAAATTTTTTTTCCCTCTCCAGAAATTTTTTTCCCCCATATTTCGACGGGAAATATCGTCGGACATGGGTTTTTTTGGACATTTTTTTTTTTAATTTTTGAGGGAAAATTTTTTTTCCCTCTCTAGAATTTTTTTCCCCCCATATTTCGACGGGAAAAATCGTCTGACATGGGTTTTTTTGGATTTTTTTTTTTAAATTTTTGAGGGAAAATTTTTTTTCCCTCTCCAGAAATTTTTTCACCCATATTTCGACGGGAAATATCGTCTGACATGGGTTTTTTTGGACATTTTTTTTTTAATTTTTGGGGGAAAATTTTTTTTCCTCTCCAGAAATTTTTTTCCCCCATATTTCGACGGGAAAAATCGTCTGACATGGGTTTTTTTGGATTTTTTTTTTTTAAATTTTTGAGGGAAAATTTTTTTTTCCTCTCCTGAAATTTTTTTTCCCCCCATATTTCGACGGGAAAAATCGTCTGACATGGGTTTTTTTGGACATTTTTTTTTTAAATTTTTGAGGGAAAATTTTTTTTCCCTCTCCAGAAATTTTTTCCCCCCATATTTCGACGGGAAAAATCCCCTGACATGGGTTTTTTTCGACATTTTTTTTTTTAAATTTTTTATGGAAAATTTTTTTTCCCTCTCCAGAAATTTTTTTCCCCCATATTTCGACGGGAAATATCGTCTGACATGGGTTTTTTTGGACATTTTTTTTTTTAATTTTTGAGGGAAAATTTTTTTTCCCTCTCTAGAATTTTTTTCCCGCCATATTTCGACGGGAAAAATCGTCTGACATGGGTTTTTTTGGATTTTTTTTTTTTAAATTTTTGAGGGAAAATTTTTTTTCCCTCTCCAGAAATTTTTTCCCCCATATTTCGACGGGAAATATCGTCTGACGGGGTTTTTTTTGGACATTTTTTTTTAATTTTTGAGGGAAAATTTTTTTTCCTCTCCAGAAAATTTGTTTTCCCCCATATTTCGACGGGAAAAATCGTCTGACATGGGTTTTTTGGACATTTTTTTTTTCAAATTTTTGAGGGAAATTTTTTTTTTCCTCTCTTGATAATTTTTTTCCCCCATATTTCGACGGGAAATATCGTCTGACATGGGTTTTTTTGGACATTTTTTTTTTTAATTTTTGAGGGAAAATTTCTTTTCCCTCTCTAGAAATTTTTTTCCCCCATATTTCGACGGGAAAAATCGTCTGACATGGGTTTTTTTGGACATTTTTTTTTTTTTAATTTTTGGGGGAAAATTTTTTTTTCCTCTCCTGAAAATTTTTCTCCCCCATATTTCGACGGGAAAAATCGTCTGACATGGGTTTTTTTGGACATTTTTTTTTTTAATTTATTATGGAAAAT
Organism: Andrena trimmerana; assembly: GCA_951215215.1. Taxonomy (NCBI): domain Eukaryota; kingdom Metazoa; phylum Arthropoda; class Insecta; order Hymenoptera; family Andrenidae; genus Andrena; species Andrena trimmerana. Next base: position 2,111,130 of record CATNUO010000106.1, read on the forward strand.
ATTTTTCCCTCTCCAGAAATTTTTTTCCCCCATATTTCGACGGGAAATATCGTCTGACATGGGTTTTTTTGGACATTTTTTTTTTTAATTTTTGAGGGAAAATTTCTTTTCCCTCTCTAGAAATTTTTTCCCCCATATTTCGACGGGAAAAATCGTCTGACATGGGTTTTTTTGGACATTTTTTTTTTAAATTTTTGAGGGAACATTTTTTTTCCCTCTCCAGAAATTTTTTTCCCCCATATTTCGACGGGAAATATCGTCTGACAAGGGTTTTTTTGGACATTTTTTTTTTTAATTTTTGAGGGAAAATTTTTTTTCCCTCTGTAGAAATTTTTTCCCCCAATATTTCGACGGGAAATATCGTCTGACATGGGTTTTTTTGGACATTTTTTTTTTTAATTTTTGAGGGAAAATTTTTTTTCCTCTCCAGAAATTTTTTTCCCCCATATTTCGACGGGAAAAATCGTCTGACATGGGTTTTTTTGGATTTTTTTTTTTTAAATTTTTGAGGGAAAATTTTTTTTTCCTCTCCTGAAATTTTTTTTCCCCCCATATTTCGACGGGAAAAATCGTCTGACATGGGTTTTTTTGGACATTTTTTTTTTAAATTTTTGAGGGAAAATTTTTTTTCCCTCTCCAGAAATTTTTTCCCCCCATATTTCGACGGGAAAAATCCTCTGACATGGGTTTTTTTCGACATTTTTTTTTTTAAATTTTTTATGGAAAATTTTTTTTCCCTCTCCAGAAATTTTTTTCCCCCATATTTCGACGGGAAATATCGTCTGACATGGGTTTTTTTGGACATTTTTTTTTTAAATTTTTGAGGGAAAATTTTTTTTCCCTCTCTAGAATTTTTTTCCCCCCATATTTCGACGGGAAAATCGTCTGACATGGGTTTTTTTGGATTTTTTTTTTTTTAAATTTTTGAGGGAAAATTTTTTTTCCCTCTCCAGAAATTTTTTCCCCCATATTTCGACGGGAAATATCGTCTGACATGGGTTTTTTTGGACATTTTTTTTTTAATTTTTGAGGGAAAATTTTTTTTCCTCTCCAGAAAATTTGTTTTCCCCCATATTTCGACGGGAAAAATCGTCTGACATGGGTTTTTTGGACATTTTTTTTTTTTAATTTTTGGGGGAAAATTTTTTTTTCCTCTCCTGAAAATTTTTCTCCCCCATATTTCGACGGGAAAAATCGTCTGACATGGGTGTTTACGGACATTTTTTTTTTTAAATTTTTGAGGGAAAATTTTTTTTTCCTCTCTTGATAATTTTTTTCCCCCATATTTCGACGGGAAATATCGTCTGACATGGGTTTTTTTGGACATTTTTTTTTTAATTTTTGAGGGAAAATTTTTTTTCCCTCTCTAGAAATTTTTTCCCCCCATATTTCGACGGGAAAAATCGTCTGACATGGGTTTTTTTGGATTTTTTTTTTTTAAATTTTTGAGGGAAAATTTTTTTTCCCTCTGTAGAAATTTTTTCCCCCAATATTTCGACGGGAAATATCGTCTGACATGGGTTTTTTTGGACATTTTTTTTTTTAATTTTTGAGGGAAAATTTTTTTTCCTCTCCAGAAATTTTTTTCCCCCATATTTCGACGGGAAAAATCGTCTGACATGGGTTTTTTTGGATTTTTTTTTTTTAAATTTTTGAGGGAAAATTTTTTTTTCCTCTCCTGAAATTTTTTTTCCCCCCATATTTCGACGGGAAAAATCGTCTGACATGGGTTTTTTTGGACATTTTTTTTTTAAATTTTTGAGGGAAAATTTTTTTTCCCTCTCCAGAAATTTTTTCCCCCCATATTTCGACGGGAAAAATCCTCTGACATGGGTTTTTTTCGACATTTTTTTTTTTAAATTTTTTATGGAAAATTTTTTTTCCCTCTCCAGAAATTTTTTTCCCCCATATTTCGACGGGAAATATCGTCTGACATGGGTTTTTTTGGACATTTTTTTTTTAAATTTTTGAGGGAAAATTTTTTTTCCCTCTCTAGAATTTTTTTCCCCCCATATTTCGACGGGAAAATCGTCTGACATGGGTTTTTTTGGATTTTTTTTTTTTAAATTTTTGAGGGAAAATTTTTTTTCCCTCTCCAGAAATTTTTTCCCCCATATTTCGACGGGAAATATCGTCTGACATGGGTTTTTTTGGACATTTTTTTTTTAATTTTTGAGGGAAAATTTTTTTTCCTCTCCAAAAAATTTGTTTTCCCCCATATTTCGACGGGAAAGATCGTCTGACATGGGTTTTTTGGACATTTTTTTTTTTTAATTTTTGGGGGAAAATTTTTTTTTCCTCTCCTGAAAATTTTTCTCCCCCATATTTCGACGGGAAAAATCGTCTGACATGGGTGTTTACGGACATTTTTTTTTTTAAATTTTTGAGGGAAAATTTTTTTTTCCTCTCTTGATAATTTTTTTCCCCCATATTTCGACGGGAAATATCGTCTGACATGGGTTTTTTTGGACATTTTTTTTTTAATTTTTGAGGGAAAATTTCTTTTCCCTCTCTAGAAATTTTTTTCCCCCATATTTCGACGGGAAAAATCGTCTGACATGGGTTTTTTTGGATTTTTTTTTTTTAAATTTTTGAGGGAAAATTTTTTTTTCCTCTCCTGAAATTTTTTTCCCCCATATTTCGACGGGAAAAATCGTCTGACATGGGTTTTTTTGGACATTTTTTTTTTAAATTTTTGAGGGAAAATTTTTTTTCCCTCTCCAGAAATTTTTTCCCCCCATATTTCGACGGGAAAAATCCTCTGACATGGGTTTTTTTCGACATTTTTTTTTTTAAATTTTTTATGGAAAATTTTTTTTCCCTCTCCAGAAATTTTTTTCCCCCATATTTCGACGGGAAATATCGTCTGACATGGGTTTTTTTGGACATTTTTTTTTTTAATTTTTGAGGGAAAATTTTTTTTCCCTCTCTAGAATTTTTTTCCCCCCATATTTCGACGGGAAAAATCGTCTGACATGGGTTTTTTTGGATTTTTTTTTTTAAATTTTTGAGGGAAAATTTTTTTTCCCTCTCCAGAAATTTTTTCACCCATATTTCGACGGGAAATATCGTCTGACATGGGTTTTTTTGGACATTTTTTTTTTAATTTTTGGGGGAAAATTTTTTTTCCTCTCCAGAAATTTTTTTCCCCCATATTTCGACGGGAAAAATCGTCTGACATGGGTTTTTTTGGACATTTTTTTTTTAAATTTTTGAGGGAACATTTTTTTTCCCTCTCCAGAAATTTTTTTCCCCCATATTTCGACGGGAAATATCGTCTGACAAGGGTTTTTTTGGACATTTTTTTTTTTAATTTTTGAGGGAAAATTTTTTTTCCCTCTGTAGAAATTTTTTCCCCCAATATTTCGACGGGAAATATCGTCTGACATGGGTTTTTTTGGACATTTTTTTTTTTAATTTTTGAGGGAAAATTTTTTTTCCTCTCCAGAAATTTTTTTCCCCCATATTTCGACGGGAAAAATCGTCTGACATGGGTTTTTTTGGATTTTTTTTTTTTAAATTTTTGAGGGAAAATTTTTTTTTCCTCTCCTGAAATTTTTTTTCCCCCCATATTTCGACGGGAAAAATCGTCTGACATGGGTTTTTTTGGACATTTTTTTTTTAAATTTTTGAGGGAAAATTTTTTTTCCCTCTCCAGAAATTTTTTCCCCCCATATTTCGACGGGAAAAATCCTCTGACATGGGTTTTTTTCGACATTTTTTTTTTTAAATTTTTTATGGAAAATTTTTTTTCCCTCTCCAGAAATTTTTTTCCCCCATATTTCGACGGGAAATATCGTCTGACATGGGTTTTTTTGGACATTTTTTTTTTAAATTTTTGAGGGAAAATTTTTTTTCCCTCTCTAGAATTTTTTTCCCCCCATATTTCGACGGGAAAATCGTCTGACATGGGTTTTTTTGGATTTTTTTTTTTTTAAATTTTTGAGGGAAAATTTTTTTTCCCTCTCCAGAAATTTTTTCCCCCATATTTCGACGGGAAATATCGTCTGACATGGGTTTTTTTGGACATTTTTTTTTTAATTTTTGAGGGAAAATTTTTTTTCCTCTCCAGAAAATTTGTTTTCCCCCATATTTCGACGGGAAAAATCGTCTGACATGGGTTTTTTGGACATTTTTTTTTTTTAATTTTTGGGGGAAAATTTTTTTTTCCTCTCCTGAAAATTTTTCTCCCCCATATTTCGACGGGAAAAATCGTCTGACATGGGTGTTTACGGACATTTTTTTTTTTAAATTTTTGAGGGAAAATTTTTTTTTCCTCTCTTGATAATTTTTTTCCCCCATATTTCGACGGGAAATATCGTCTGACATGGGTTTTTTTGGACATTTTTTTTTTAATTTTTGAGGGAAAATTTCTTTTCCCTCTCTAGAAATTTTTTCCCCCCATATTTCGACGGGAAAAATCGTCTGACATGGGTTTTTTTGGATTTTTTTTTTTTAAATTTTTGAGGGAAAATTTTTTTTCCCTCTGTAGAAATTTTTTCCCCCAATATTTCGACGGGAAATATCGTCTGACATGGGTTTTTTTGGACATTTTTTTTTTTAATTTTTGAGGGAAAATTTTTTTTCCTCTCCAGAAATTTTTTTCCCCCATATTTCGACGGGAAAAATCGTCTGACATGGGTTTTTTTGGATTTTTTTTTTTTAAATTTTTGAGGGAAAATTTTTTTTTCCTCTCCTGAAATTTTTTTTCCCCCCATATTTCGACGGGAAAAATCGTCTGACATGGGTTTTTTTGGACATTTTTTTTTTAAATTTTTGAGGGAAAATTTTTTTTCCCTCTCCAGAAATTTTTTCCCCCCATATTTCGACGGGAAAAATCCTCTGACATGGGTTTTTTTCGACATTTTTTTTTTTAAATTTTTTATGGAAAATTTTTTTTCCCTCTCCAGAAATTTTTTTCCCCCATATTTCGACGGGAAATATCGTCTGACATGGGTTTTTTTGGACATTTTTTTTTTAAATTTTTGAGGGAAAATTTTTTTTCCCTCTCTAGAATTTTTTTCCCCCCATATTTCGACGGGAAAATCGTCTGACATGGGTTTTTTTGGATTTTTTTTTTTTAAATTTTTGAGGGAAAATTTTTTTTCCCTCTCCAGAAATTTTTTCCCCCATATTTCGACGGGAAATATCGTCTGACATGGGTTTTTTTGGACATTTTTTTTTTAATTTTTGAGGGAAAATTTTTTTTCCTCTCCAGAAAATTTGTTTTCCCCCATATTTCGACGGGAAAGATCGTCTGACATGGGTTTTTTGGACATTTTTTTTTTTTAATTTTTGGGGGAAAATTTTTTTTTCCTCTCCTGAAAATTTTTCTCCCCCATATTTCGACGGGAAAAATCGTCTGACATGGGTGTTTACGGACATTTTTTTTTTTAAATTTTTGAGGGAAAATTTTTTTTTCCTCTCTTGATAATTTTTTTCCCCCATATTTCGACGGGAAATATCGTCTGACATGGGTTTTTTTGGACATTTTTTTTTTAATTTTTGAGGGAAAATTTCTTTTCCCTCTCTAGAAATTTTTTTCCCCCATATTTCGACGGGAAAAATCGTCTGACATGGGTTTTTTTGGATTTTTTTTTTTTAAATTTTTGAGGGAAAATTTTTTTTTCCTCTCCTGAAATTTTTTTCCCCCATATTTCGACGGGAAAAATCGTCTGACATGGGTTTTTTTGGACATTTTTTTTTTAAATTTTTGAGGGAAAATTTTTTTTCCCTCTCCAGAAATTTTTTCCCCCCATATTTCGACGGGAAAAATCCTCTGACATGGGTTTTTTTCGACATTTTTTTTTTTAAATTTTTTATGGAAAATTTTTTTTCCCTCTCCAGAAATTTTTTTCCCCCATATTTCGACGGGAAATATCGTCTGACATGGGTTTTTTTGGACATTTTTTTTTTTAATTTTTGAGGGAAAATTTGTTTTCCCTCTCTAGAATTTTTTTCCCCCCATATTTCGACGGGAAAAATCGTCTGACATGGGTTTTTTTGGATTTTTTTTTTTAAATTTTTGAGGGAAAATTTTTTTTCCCTCTCCAGAAATTTTTTCACCCATATTTCGACGGGAAATATCGTCTGACATGGGTTTTTTTGGACATTTTTTTTTTAATTTTTGGGGGAAAATTTTTTTTCCTCTCCAGAAATTTTTTTCCCCCATATTTCGACGGGAAAAATCGTCTGACATGGGTTTTTTTGGATTTTTTTTTTTTAAATTTTTGAGGGAAAATTTTTTTTTCCTCTCCTGAAATTTTTTTTCCCCCCATATTTCGACGGGAAAAATCGTCTGACATGGGTTTTTTTGGACATTTTTTTTTTAAATTTTTGAGGGAAAATTTTTTTTCCCTCTCCAGAAATTTTTTCCCCCCATATTTCGACGGGAAAAATCCCCTGACATGGGTTTTTTTCGACATTTTTTTTTTTAAATTTTTTATGGAAAATTTTTTTTCCCTCTCCAGAAATTTTTTTCCCCCATATTTCGACGGGAAATATCGTCTGACATGGGTTTTTTTGGACATTTTTTTTTTTAATTTTTGAGGGAAAATTTTTTTTCCCTCTCTAGAATTTTTTTCCCGCCATATTTCGACGGGAAAAATCGTCTGACATGGGTTTTTTTGGATTTTTTTTTTTTAAATTTTTGAGGGAAAATTTTTTTTCCCTCTCCAGAAATTTTTTCCCCCATATTTCGACGGGAAATATCGTCTGACGGGGTTTTTTTTGGACATTTTTTTTTAATTTTTGAGGGAAAATTTTTTTTCCTCTCCAGAAAATTTGTTTTCCCCCATATTTCGACGGGAAAAATCGTCTGACATGGGTTTTTTGGACATTTTTTTTTTCAAATTTTTGAGGGAAATTTTTTTTTTCCTCTCTTGATAATTTTTTTCCCCCATATTTCGACGGGAAATATCGTCTGACATGGGTTTTTTTGGACATTTTTTTTTTTAATTTTTGAGGGAAAATTTCTTTTCCCTCTCTAGAAATTTTTTTCCCCCATATTTCGACGGGAAAAATCGTCTGACATGGGTTTTTTTGGACATTTTTTTTTTTTTAATTTTTGGGGGAAAATTTTTTTTTCCTCTCCTGAAAATTTTTCTCCCCCATATTTCGACGGGAAAAATCGTCTGACATGGGTTTTTTTGGACATTTTTTTTTTTAATTTTTTATGGAAAATATTTTTCCCTCTCCAGAAATTTTTTTCCCCCATATTTCGACGGGAAATATCGTCTGACATGGGTTTTTTTGGACATTTTTTTTTTAATTTTTGAGGGAAAATTTCTTTTCCCTCTCTAGAAATTTTTTCCCCCATATTTCGACGGGAAAAATCGTCTGACATGGGTTTTTTTGGACATTTTTTTTTTTTAATTTTTGAGGGAAAATTTTTTTTTCCTCTCCTGAAAATTTCTTTCCCCCCATATTTCGACGGGAAAAATCGTCTGACATGGGTTTTTTTGGACATTTTTTTTAAAAAAATTTTTGAGGGAAAATTTTTTTTTCCTCTCCTGAAAATTTCTTTCCCCCCATGTTTCGACGGGAAAAATCGTCTGACATGGGTTTTTTTGGACAATTTTTTTTTCCTCTCCTGAAAATTTCTTTCCCCCCATATTTCGACGGGAAAAATCGTCTGACATGGGTTTTTTTGGACATTTTTTTAAAAAAAATTTTTGAGGGAAAATTTTTTTTTCCTCTCCTGAAATTTTTTCCCCCCACATTTCGACGGGAAAAATCGTCTGACGTGGGTTTTTTTGGACATTTTATTTTTTTAATTTTTTTGAAAGATTTTTTTTTTCCTCTCCTGAAAATTTCTTTCCCCCCATATTTCGACGGGAAAAATCGTCTGACATGGGTTTTTTTGGACATTTTTTTTTTTAATTTTTGAGGGAAAATTTTTTTTTCCTCTTCTGAAAATTTCTTTCCCCCCATGTTTCGACGGGAAACATCGTCTGACATGGGTTTTTTTGGACAATTTTTTTTTCCTCTCCTGAAACTTTTTTCCCCCCACATTTCGACGGGAAAAATCGTCTGACGTGGGTTTTTTTCGACATTTTATTTTTTTAATTTTTTTAAAAGATTTTTTTTTCCTCTCCTGAAAATCCCCCCCCCCCCCATATTTCGACGGGAAAAATCGTCTGACATGGGTTTTTTTGGATTTTTTTTTTTTAAATTTTTGAGGGAAAATTTTTTTTCCCTCTCCAGAAATTTTTTCCCCCCATATTTCGACGGGAAAAATCGTCTGACATGGGTTTTTTTGGATTTTTTTTTTAAATTTTTGAGGGAAAATTTTTTTTTCGTCTCCTAAAAATTTTTTTCCCCCCCCATATTTCGACGGGAAAAATCGTCTGAAATGGGTTTTTTTGGACATTTTTTTTCCTCTCCTGAAAATTCCCCCCCCCCCTAATTTCGACGGGAAAAATCGTCTGACATGGGTGTTTATGGACATTTTTTTTAAAAAATTTTTTTGGACAATTTTTTTTTCCTCTCCTGAAATTTTTTTTCCCCATATTTCGACGGGAAAAATCCTCTGACATGGGTTTTTTTGGACATTTTTTTAAAAAAAATTTTTGAGGGAAAATTTTTTTTTCCTCTCCTGAAATTTTTTCCCCCCACATTTCGACGGGAAAAATCGTCTGACGTGGGTTTTTTTCGACATTTTATTTTTTAAATTTTTTTGAAAGATTTTTTTTTTCCTCTCCTGAAAATTTCTTTCCCCCCATATTTCGACGGGAAAAATCGTCTGACATGGGTTTTTTTGGACATTTTTTTGTTTTAATTTTTGAGGGAAAATTTTTTTTTCCTCTTCTGAAAATTTCTTTCCCCCCATGTTTCGACGGGAAACATCGTCTGACATGGGTTTTTTTGGACAATTTTTTTTTCCTCTCCTGAAACTTTTTTCCCCCCACATTTCGACGGGAAAAATCGTCTGACGTGGGTTTTTTTCGACATTTTATTTTTTTAATTTTTTTAAAAGATTTTTTTTTTCCTCTCCTGAAAATTTCTTTCCCCCCATATTTCGACGGGAAAAATCGTCTGACATGGGTTTTTTTGGACATTTTTTTTTTTTAATTTTTGAGGGAAAATTTTTTTTTCCTCTCCTGAAAATTTCTTTCCCCCCATATTTCGACGGGAAAAATCGTCTGACATAGGTTTTTTTGGAGATTCTTTTTAATAAATTTGAGGGGAAATTTGTTTTTCCTCTTCTGAAAATTTTTTTCCCCCGATATATCGACGGGAAAAATCCTCTGACATAGGTTTTTTTGACATTTTTTAAAAAAAAAATTTTTTTCCTCTCCTGAAATTTTTTCCCCCCACATTTCGACGGGAAAAATCGTCTGACGTGGGTTTTTTTCGACATTTTATTTTTTTAATTTTTTTGAAAGATTTTTTTTTTCCTCTCCTGAAAATTTCTTTCCCCCCATATTTCGACGGGAAAAATCGTCTGACATGGGTTTTTTTGGACATTTTTTTTTTTAATTTTTGAGGGAAAATTTTTTTTTCCTCTTCTGAAAATTTCTTTCCCCCCATGTTTCGACGGGAAACATCGTCTGACATGGGTTTTTTTGGACAATTTTTTTTTCCTCTCCTGAAACTTTTTTCCCCCCACATTTCGACGGGAAAAATCGTCTGACGTGGGTTTTTTTCGACATTTTATTTTTTTAATTTTTTTAAAAGATTTTTTTTTCCTCTCCTGAAAATTTCTTTCCCCCCATATTTCGACGGGAAAAATCGTCTGACATGGGTTTTTTTGGACATTTTTTTTTTTTAATTTTTGAGGGAAAATTTTTTTTTCCTCTCCTGAAAATTTCTTTCCCCCCATATTTCGACGGGAAAAATCGTCTGACATGGGTTTTTTTGGACATTTTTTTTAAAAAAATTTTTGAGGGAAAATTTTTTTTTCCTCTCCTGAAAATTTCTTTCCCCCCATATTTCGACGGGAAAAATCGTCTGACATAGGTTTTTTTGGAGATTTTTTTTAAAAAATTTGACTGAAAATTTGTTTTTCCTCTCCTGAAAATTTTTTTCCCCCCATATTTCGACGGGAAAAATCCACTGACATAGGTTCTTTTGGACATTTTTTTAAAAAAAAATTTTTTTCCTCTTCTGAAAATTTCTTTCCCCCCATGTTTCGACGGGAAAAATCGTCTGACATGGGTTTTTTTGGACAATTTTTTTTTCCTCTCCTGAAATTTTTTTTCCCCATATTTCGACGGGAAAAATCCTCTGACATGGGTTTTTTTGGTCATTTTTTTAAAAAAAATTTTTGAGGGAAAATTTTTTTTTCCTCTCCTGAAATTTTTTCCCCCCACATTTCGACGGGAAAAATCGTCTGACGTGGGTTTTTTTGGACATTTTATTTTTTTAATTTTTTTGAAAGATTTTTTTTTTCCTCTCCTGAAAATTTCTTTCCCCCCATATTTCGACGGGAAAAATCGTCTGACATGGGTTTTTTTGGACATTTTTTTTTTAATTTTTGAGGGAAAATTTTTTTTTCCTCTTCTGAAAATTTCTTTCCCCCCATGTTTCGACGGGAAACATCGTCTGACATGGGTTTTTTTGGACAATTTTTTTTTCCTCTCCTGAAACTTTTTTCCCCCCACATTTCGACGGGAAAAATCGTCTGACGTGGGTTTTTTTCGACATTTTATTTTTTTAATTTTTTTAAAAGATTTTTTTTTCCTCTCCTGAAAATTTCTTTCCCCCCATATTTCGACGGGAAAAATCGTCTGACATGGGTTTTTTTGGACATTTTTTTTTTTTAATTTTTGAGGGAAAATTTTTTTTTCCTCTCCTGAAAATTTCTTTCCCCCCATATTTCGACGGGAAAAATCGTCTGACATGGGTTTTTTTGGACATTTTTTTTAAAAAAATTTTTGAGGGAAAATTTTTTTTTCCTCTCCTGAAAATTTCTTTCCCCCCATATTTCGACGGGAAAAATCGTCTGACATAGGTTTTTTTGGAGATTTTTTTTAAAAAATTTGACTGAAAATTTGTTTTTCCTCTCCTGAAAATTTTTTTCCCCCCATATTTCGACGGGAAAAATCCACTGACATAGGTTCTTTTGGACATTTTTTTAAAAAAAAATTTTTTTCCTCTTCTGAAAATTTCTTTCCCCCCATGTTTCGACGGGAAAAATCGTCTGACATGGGTTTTTTTGGACAATTTTTTTTTCCTCTCCTGAAATTTTTTTTCCCCATATTTCGACGGGAAAAATCCTCTGACATGGGTTTTTTTGGTCATTTTTTTAAAAAAAATTTTTGAGGGAAAATTTTTTTTTCCTCTCCTGAAATTTTTTCCCCCCACATTTCGACGGGAAAAATCGTCTGACGTGGGTTTTTTTGGACATTTTATTTTTTTAATTTTTTTGAAAGATTTTTTTTTTCCTCTCCTGAAAATTTCTTTCCCCCCATATTTCGACGGGAAAAATCGTCTGACATGGGTTTTTTTGGACATTTTTTTTTTAATTTTTGAGGGAAAATTTTTTTTTCCTCTTCTGAAAATTTCTTTCCCCCCATGTTTCGACGGGAAACATCGTCTGACATGGGTTTTTTTGGACAATTTTTTTTTCCTCTCCTGAAACTTTTTTCCCCCCACATTTCGACGGGAAAAATCGTCTGACGTGGGTTTTTTTCGACATTTTATTTTTTTAATTTTTTTAAAAGATTTTTTTTTCCTCTCCTGAAAATCCCCCCCCCCCCATATTTCGACGGGAAAAATCGTCTGACATGGGTTTTTTTGGATTTTTTTTTTTAAATTTTTGAGGGAAAATTTTTTTTCCCTCTCCAGAAATTTTTTCCCCCCATATTTCGACGGGAAAAATCGTCTGACATGGGTTTTTTTGGATTTTTTTTTTTAAATTTTTGAGGGAAAATTTTTTTTTCGTCTCCTAAAAATTTTTTTCCCCCCCCATATTTCGACGGGAAAAATCGTCTGAAATGGGTTTTTTTGGACATTTTTTTTCCTCTCCTGAAAATTCCCCCCCCCCCTAATTTCGACGGGAAAAATCGTCTGACATGGGTGTTTATGGACATTTTTTTTTTAATTTTTGAGGGAAAATTTTTTTTTCCTCTTCTGAAAATTTCTTTCCCCCCATGTTTCGACGGGAAACATCGTCTGACATGGGTTTTTTTGGACAATTTTTTTTTCCTCTCCTGAAACTTTTTTCCCCCCACATTTCGACGGGAAAAATCGTCTGACGTGGGTTTTTTTCGACATTTTATTTTTTTAATTTTTTTAAAAGATTTTTTTTTCCTCTCCTGAAAATTTCTTTCCCCCCATATTTCGACGGGAAAAATCGTCTGACATGGGTTTTTTTGGACATTTTTTTTTTTTAATTTTTGAGGGAAAATTTTTTTTTCCTCTCCTGAAAATTTCTTTCCCCCCATATTTCGACGGGAAAAATCGTCTGACATGGGTTTTTTTGGACATTTTTTTTAAAAAAATTTTTGAGGGAAAATTTTTTTTTCCTCTCCTGAAAATTTCTTTCCCCCCATATTTCGACGGGAAAAATCGTCTGACATAGGTTTTTTTGGAGATTTTTTTTAAAAAATTTGACTGAAAATTTGTTTTTCCTCTCCTGAAAATTTTTTTCCCCCCATATTTCGACGGGAAAAATCCACTGACATAGGTTCTTTTGGACATTTTTTTAAAAAAAAATTTTTTTCCTCTTCTGAAAATTTCTTTCCCCCCATGTTTCGACGGGAAAAATCGTCTGACATGGGTTTTTTTGGACAATTTTTTTTTCCTCTCCTGAAATTTTTTTTCCCCATATTTCGACGGGAAAAATCCTCTGACATGGGTTTTTTTGGTCATTTTTTTAAAAAAAATTTTTGAGGGAAAATTTTTTTTTCCTCTCCTGAAATTTTTTCCCCCCACATTTCGACGGGAAAAATCGTCTGACGTGGGTTTTTTTGGACATTTTATTTTTTTAATTTTTTTGAAAGATTTTTTTTTTCCTCTCCTGAAAATTTCTTTCCCCCCATATTTCGACGGGAAAAATCGTCTGACATGGGTTTTTTTGGACATTTTTTTTTTAATTTTTGAGGGAAAATTTTTTTTTCCTCTTCTGAAAATTTCTTTCCCCCCATGTTTCGACGGGAAACATCGTCTGACATGGGTTTTTTTGGACAATTTTTTTTTCCTCTCCTGAAACTTTTTTCCCCCCACATTTCGACGGGAAAAATCGTCTGACGTGGGTTTTTTTCGACATTTTATTTTTTTAATTTTTTTAAAAGATTTTTTTTTCCTCTCCTGAAAATCCCCCCCCCCCCATATTTCGACGGGAAAAATCGTCTGACATGGGTTTTTTTGGATTTTTTTTTTTTAAATTTTTGAGGGAAAATTTTTTTTCCCTCTCCAGAAATTTTTTCCCCCCATATTTCGACGGGAAAAATCGTCTGACATGGGTTTTTTTGGATTTTTTTTTTTAAATTTTTGAGGGAAAATTTTTTTTTCGTCTCCTAAAAATTTTTTTCCCCCCCCATATTTCGACGGGAAAAATCGTCTGAAATGGGTTTTTTTGGACATTTTTTTTCCTCTCCTGAAAATTCCCCCCCCCCCTAATTTCGACGGGAAAAATCGTCTGACATGGGTGTTTATGGACATTTTTTTTAAAAAATTTTTGAGGAAAATTTTTTTTTCCTCTCTTGATAATTTTTTTTCCCCCATATTTCGACGGGAAATATCGTCTGACATGGGTTTTTTTGGACATTTTTTTTTTAATTTTTGAGGGAACATTTTTTTTCCACTCCAGAAAATTTGTTTTCCCCCATATTTCGACGGGAAAAATCGTCGGACATGGGTTTTTTTGGACATTTTTTTTGAAAATTTTTTTTTTCCTCTCCTGAAAGTTCCCCCCCCCCCCATATTTTGACGGGAAAAATCCTCTGACATGGGTTTTTTTGGACTTTTTTTTTAAAAAAATTTTTGAGGGAAAATTTTTTTTCCTCTCTTCATAATTTTTTTCCCCCATATTTCGACGGGAAAAATCCTCTGACATAGGTTTTTTTGACATTTTTAAAAAAAAAAATTTTTCTCCTCTCCTGAAAATTTCTTTCCCCCCATGTTTCGACGGGAAAAATCGTCTGACATGGGTTTTTTTGGACAATTTTTTTTTCCTCTCCTGAAAATTTCTTTCCCCCCATATTTCGACGGGAAAAAACGTCTGACATGGGTTTTTTTGCACATTTTTTTTTTTTAAATTTTTGAGGGAAAATTTGTTTTTCCTCTCCTGAAAATATATTTCCCCACATATTTCGACGGGAAAAATCCTCTGACATATGTTTTTTTGGACATTTTTTTAAAAAAATTTTTTTTCCTCTCCTGAAAATTTCTTTCCCCCCATATTTCGACGGGAAAAATCGTCTGACATGGGTTTTTTTGGACAATTTTTTTTTCCTCTCCTGAAAATTTCTTTCCCCCCATATTTCGACGGGAAAAATCGTCTGACATGGGTTTTTTTGGACATTTTTTTGTTTTAATTTTTGAGGGAAAATTTTTTTTTCCTCTTCTGAAAATTTCTTTCCCCCCATGTTTCGACGGGAAACATCGTCTGACATGGGTTTTTTTGGACAATTTTTTTTTCCTCTCCTGAAACTTTTTTCCCCCCACATTTCGACGGGAAAAATCGTCTGACGTGGGTTTTTTTCGACATTTTATTTTTTTAATTTTTTTAAAAGATTTTTTTTTTCCTCTCCTGAAAATTTCTTTCCCCCCATATTTCGACGGGAAAAATCGTCTGACATAGGTTTTTTTGGAGATTTTTTTTAAAAAATTTGACTGAAAATTTGTTTTTCCTCTCCTGAAAATTTTTTTCCCCCGATATTTCGACGGGAAAAATCCTCTGACATAGGTTTTTTGGACATTTTTAAAAAAAAATTTTTTTTTCCTCTCCTGAAAATTTCTTTCCCCCCATGTTTCGACGGGAAATATCGTCTGACATGGGTTTTTTTGGACAATTTTTTTTTCCGCTCCTGAAAATTTCTTTCCCCCCATATTTCGACGGGGAAAATCGTCTGACATGGGTTTTTTTGCACATTTTTTTTTTTTAAATTTTTGAGGGAAAATTTTTTTTTTCTCTCCTGAAAATATATTTCCCCACATATTTCGACGGGAAAAATCCTCTGACATAGGTTTTTTTGGACATTTTTTAAAAAAAAAAATTTTTTCCTCCTGAAAATTTCTTTCCCCCCATATTTCGACGGGAAAAATCGTCCGACATAGGTTTTTTTGGAGATTTTTTTTAAAAAATTTGAGGGAAAATTTGTTTTTCCTCTCCTGAAAATATATTTCCCCACATATTTCGACGGGAAAAATCCTCTGACATAGGTTTTTTTGGACATTTTTTTAAAAAAATTTTTTTTCCTCTCCTGAAAATTTCTTTCCCCCCATATTTCGACGGGAAAAATCGTCTGACATGGGTTTTTTTGGACAATTTTTTTTTCCTCTCCTGAAAATTTCTTTCCCCCCATATTTCGACGGGAAAAATCGTCTGACATGGGTTTTTTTGGACATTTTTTTGTTTTAATTTTTGAGGGGAAATTTTTTTTTCCTCTTCTGAAAATTTCTTTCCCCCCATGTTTCGACGGGAAACATCGTCTGACATGGGTTTTTTTGGACAATTTTTTTTTCCTCTCCTGAAACTTTTTTCCCCCCACATTTCGACGGGAAAAATCGTCTGACGTGGGTTTTTTTCGACATTTTATTTTTTTAATTTTTTTAAAAGATTTTTTTTTCCTCTCCTGAAAATTTCTTTCCCCCCATATTTCGACGGGAAAAATCGTCTGACATGGGTTTTTTTGGACATTTTTTTTTTTTAATTTTTGAGGGAAAATTTTTTTTTCCTCTCCTGAAAATTTCTTTCCCCCCATATTTCGACGGGAAAAATCGTCTGACATGGGTTTTTTTGGACATTTTTTTTAAAAAAATTTTTGAGGGAAAATTTTTTTTTCCTCTCCTGAAAATTTCTTTCCCCCCATATTTCGACGGGAAAAATCGTCTGACATAGGTTTTTTTGGAGATTTTTTTTAAAAAATTTGACTGAAAATTTGTTTTTCCTCTCCTGAAAATTTTTTTCCCCCCATATTTCGACGGGAAAAATCCACTGACATAGGTTCTTTTGGACATTTTTTTAAAAAAAAATTTTTTTCCTCTTCTGAAAATTTCTTTCCCCCCATGTTTCGACGGGAAGAAACGTCTGACATGGGTTTTTTTGGACAATTTTTTTTTCCTCTCCTGAAAATTTCTTTCCCCCCATATTTCGACGGGAAAAATCCACTGACATGGGTTTTTTTGGACATTTTTTTTTTAAATTTTTGAGGGAAAATTTTTTTTCCCTCTCCAGAAATTTTTTCCCCCCATATTTCGACGGGAAATATCGTCTGACATGGGTTTTTTTGGACATTTTTTTTTTAATTTTTGAGGGAACATTTTTTTTCCTCTCCAGAAAATTTGTTTTCCCCCATATTTCGACGGGAAAAATCCTCTGACATGTTTTTTTTCGACATTTTTTTTTTACATTTTTGATGGAAAATTTTTTTTCCCTCTCCAGAAATTTTTTTCCCCCATATTTCGTCGGGAAATATCGTCTGACATGGGTTTTTTTGGACATTTTTTTTTTTAATTTTTGAGGGAAAATTTTTTTTCCCTCCAGAATTTTTTTCCCCCCATATTTCGACGGGAAAAATCGTCTGACATGGGTTTTTTTGGACATTTTTTTTTTAAATTTTTGAGGGAAAATTTTTTTTTCCTCTCTTGATAATTTTTTTCCCCCATATTTCGACGGGAAAAATCCTCTGACATGTTTTTTTTCGACATTTTTTATTTACATTTTTGATGGAAAATTTTTTTTCCCTCTCCAGAAATTTTTTCCCCCATATTTCGACGGGAAATATCGTCTGACATGGTTTTTTTTGGACATTTTTTTTTTTTAAATTTTTGAGGGAAAATTTTTTTTTTCTCTCCTGAAAATATATTTCCCCACATATTTCGACGGGAAAAATCCTCTGACATAGGTTTTTTTGGACATTTTTTAAAAAAAAAATTTTTTTCCTCCTGAAAATTTCTTTCCCCCCATATTTCGACGGGAAAAATCGTCTGACATAGGTTTTTTTGGAGATTTTTTTTAAAAAATTTGAGGGAAAATTTGTTTTTCCTCTCCTGAAAATATATTTCCCCACATATTTCGACGGGAAAAATCCTCTGACATAGGTTTTTTTGGACATTTTTTTAAAAAAATTTTTTTTCCTCTCCTGAAAATTTCTTTCCCCCCATATTTCGACGGGAAAAATCGTCTGACATGGGTTTTTTTGGACAATTTTTTTTTCCTCTCCTGAAATTTTTTCCCCCCACATTTCGACGGGAAAAATCGTCTGACGTGGGTTTTTTTGGACATTTTATTTTTTTAATTTTTTTGAAAGATTTTTTTTTTCCTCTCCTGAAAATTTCTTTCCCCCCATATTTCGACGGGAAAAATCGTCTGACATGGGTTTTTTTGGACATTTTTTTTTTTAATTTTTGAGGGAAAATTTTTTTTTCCTCTTCTGAAAATTTCTTTCCCCCCATGTTTCGACGGGAAACATCGTCTGACATGGGTTTTTTTGGACAATTTTTTTTTCCTCTCCTGAAACTTTTTTCCCCCCACATTTCGACGGGAAAAATCGTCTGACGTGGGTTTTTTTCGACATTTTATTTTTTTAATTTTTTTAAAAGATTTTTTTTTCCTCTCCTGAAAATTTCTTTCCCCCCATATTTCGACGGGAAAAATCGTCTGACATGGGTTTTTTTGGACATTTTTTTTTTTTAATTTTTGAGGGAAAATTTTTTTTTCCTCTCCTGAAAATTTCTTTCCCCCCATATTTCGACGGGAAAAATCGTCTGACATGGGTTTTTTTGGACATTTTTTTTAAAAAAATTTTTGAGGGAAAATTTTTTTTTCCTCTCCTGAAAATTTCTTTCCCCCCATATTTCGACGGGAAAAATCGTCTGACATAGGTTTTTTTGGAGATTTTTTTTAAAAAATTTGACTGAAAATTTGTTTTTCCTCTCCTGAAAATTTTTTTCCCCCCATATTTCGACGGGAAAAATCCACTGACATAGGTTCTTTTGGACATTTTTTTAAAAAAAAATTTTTTTCCTCTCCTGAAAATTTCTTTCCCCCCATGTTTCGACGGGAAAAATCGTCTGACATGGGTTTTTTTGGACAATTTTTTTTTCCTCTCCTGAAAATTTCTTTCCCCCCATATTTCTACGGGAAACATCGTCTGACACAGGTTTTTTTGGAGATTTTTTTTAAAAAATTTGACTGAAAATTTGTTTTTCCTCTCCTGAAAATTTTTTTCCCCTCATATTTCGACGGGAAAAATCCACTGACATAGGTTCTTTTGGACATTTTTTTAAAAAAAAAATTTTTTCCTCTCCTGAAAATTTCTTTCCCCCCATGTTTCGACGGGAAAAATCGTCTGACATGGGTTTTTTTGGACAATTTTTTTTTCCTCTCCTGAAAATTTCTTTCCCCCCATATTTCGACGGGAAAAATCGTCTGACACAGGTTTTTTTGGAGATTTTTTTTAAAAAATTTGAGGGAAAATTTGTTTTTCCTCTCCTAAAAATTTTTTTCCCCCCATATTTCGACGGGAAAAATCCTCTGACATAGGTTTTTTTGGACATTTTTTTAAAAAAAAATTTATTTCCTCCTGAAAATTTCTTTCCCCCCATATTTCGACGGGAAAAACCCTCTGACATAGGTTTTTTTGGACATTTTTTTTTTTTTTTCTCCTGAAAATTTATTTCCCCCCATATTTCGATGGGAAAAATCGTCTGACATGGGTTTTTTCGACATTTTATTTTTTTAATTTTTTTAAAAAATTTTTTTTTTCCTCTCCTGAAAATTTCTTTCCCCCCATATTTCGACGGGAAAAATCGTCTGACATGGGTTTTTTTGGAGATTTTTTTTAAAAAATTTGACTGAAAATTTGTTTTTCCTCTCCTGAAAATTTTTTTCCCCCCATATTTCGACGGGAAAAATCCACTGACATAGGTTCTTTTGGACATTTTTTTAAAAAAAAAATTTTTTCCTCTCCTGAAAATTTCTTTCCCCCCATGTTTCGACGGGAAAAATCCACTGACATAGGTTTTTTTGGACATTTTTTTAAAAAAAATTTTTTTTCCTCTCCTGAAAATTTCTTTCCCCCCATGTTTCGACGGGAAAAATCGTCTGACATGGGTTTTTTTGGACAATTTTTTTTTCCTCTCCTGAAATTTTTTTTCCCCATATTTCGACGGGAAAAATCCTCTGACATGGGTTTTTTTGGACATTTTTTTAAAAAAAATTTTTGAGGGAAAATTTTTTTTTCCTCTCCTGAAATTTTTTCCCCCCACATTTCGACGGGAAAAATCGTCTGACGTGGGTTTTTTTCGACATTTTTTTTTTTTTAATTTTTTTGAAAGATTTTCTTTTTCCTCTCCTGAAAATTTCTTTCCCCCCATATTTCGACGGGAAAAATCGTCTGACATGGGTTTTTTTGGACATTTTTTTGTTTTAATTTTTGAGGGAAAATTTTTTTTTCCTCTTCTGAAAATTTCTTTCCCCCCATGTTTCGACGGGAAACATCGTCTGACATGGGTTTTTTTGGACAATTTTTTTTTCCTCTCCTGAAACTTTTTTCCCCCCACATTTCGACGGGAAAAATCGTCTGACGTGGGTTTTTTTCGACATTTTATTTTTTTAATTTTTTTAAAAGATTTTTTTTTTCCTCTCCTGAAAATTTCTTTCCCCCCATATTTCGACGGGAAAAATCGTCTGACATGGGTTTTTTTGGACATTTTTTTTTTTTAATTTTTGAGGGAAAATTTTTTTTTCCTCTCCTGAAAATTTCTTTCCCCCCATATTTCGACGGGAAAAATCGTCTGACATAGGTTTTTTTGGAGATTCTTTTTAATAAATTTGAGGGGAAATTTGTTTTTCCTCTTCTGAAAATTTTTTTCCCCCGATATTTCGACGGGAAAAATCCTCTGACATAGGTTTTTTTGACATTTTTTAAAAAAAAAATTTTTTTCCTCTCCTGAAATTTTTTCCCCCCACATTTCGACGGGAAAAATCGTCTGACGTGGGTTTTTTTCGACATTTTATTTTTTAATTTTTTTGAAAGATTTTTTTTTTCCTCTCCTGAAAATTTCTTTCCCCCCATATTTCGACGGGAAAAATCGTCTGACATGGGTTTTTTTGGACATTTTTTTTTTTAATTTTTGAGGGAAAATTTTTTTTTCCTCTCCTGAAAATTTCTTTCCCCCCATATTTCGACGGGAAAAATCGTCTGACATGGGTTTTTTTGGACATTTTTTTTAAAAAAAATTTTTGAGGGAAAATTTTTTTTTCCTCTCCTGAAATTTTTTCCCCCCACATTTCGACGGGAAAAATCGTCTGACGTGGGTTTTTTTGGACATTTTATTTTTTTCATTTTTTTGAAAGATTTTTTTTTTCCTCTCCTGAAAATTTCTTTCCCCCCATATTTCGACGGGAAAAATCGCCTGACATGGTTTTTTTTGGACATTTTTTTTTTTAATTTTTGAGGGAAAATTTCTTTTTCCTCTTCTGAAAATTTCTTTCCCCCCATGTTTCGACGGGAAACATCGTCTGACATGGGTTTTTTTGGACAATTTTTTTTTCCTCTCCTGAAACTTTTTTCCCCCCACATTTCGACGGGAAAAATCGTCTGACGTGGGTTTTTTTCGACATTTTATTTTTTTAATTTTTTTAAAAGATTTTTTTTTCCTCTCCTGAAAATTTCTTTCCCCCCATATTTCGACGGGAAAAATCGTCTGACATGGGTTTTTTTGGACATTTTTTTTTTTTAATTTTTGAGGGAAAATTTTTTTTTCCTCTCCTGAAAATTTCTTTCCCCCCATATTTCGACGGGAAAAATCGTCTGACATGGGTTTTTTTGGACATTTTTTTTAAAAAAATTTTTGAGGGAAAATTTTTTTTTCCTCTCCTGAAAATTTCTTTCCCCCCATATTTCGACGGGAAAAATCGTCTGACATAGGTTTTTTTGGAGATTTTTTTTAAAAAATTTGACTGAAAATTTGTTTTTCCTCTCCTGAAAATTTTTTTCCCCCCTTATTTCGACGGGAAAAATCCACTGACATAGGTTCTTTTGGACATTTTTTTAAAAAAAAATTTTTTTCCTCTTCTGAAAATTTCTTTCCCCCCATGTTTCGACGGGAAAAATCGTCTGACATGGGTTTTTTTGGACAATTTTTTTTTCCTCTCCTGAAATTTTTTTTCCCCATATTTCGACGGGAAAAATCCTCTGACATGGGTTTTTTTGGACATTTTTTTAAAAAAAATTTTTGAGGGAAAATTTTTTTTTCCTCTCCTGAAATTTTTTCCCCCCACATTTCGACGGGAAAAATCGTCTGACGTGGGTTTTTTTGGACATTTTATTTTTTTAATTTTTTTGAAAGATTTTTTTTTTCCTCTCCTGAAAATTTCTTTCCCCCCATATTTCGACGGGAAAAATCGTCTGACATGGGTTTTTTTGGACATTTTTTTTTTTAATTTTTGAGGGAAAATTTTTTTTTCCTCTTCTGAAAATTTCTTTCCCCCCATGTTTCGACGGGAAACATCGTCTGACATGGGTTTTTTTGGACAATTTTTTTTTCCTCTCCTGAAACTTTTTTCCCCCCACATTTCGACGGGAAAAATCGTCTGACGTGGGTTTTTTTGGACATTTTATTTTTTTAATTTTTTTAAAAGATTTTTTTTTCCTCTCCTGAAAATTTCTTTCCCCCCATATTTCGACGGGAAAAATCGTCTGACATGGGTTTTTTTGGACATTTTTTTTTTTTAATTTTTGAGGGAAAATTTTTTTTTCCTCTCCTGAAAATTTCTTTCCCCCCATATTTCGACGGGAAAAATCGTCTGACATGGGTTTTTTTGGACATTTTTTTTAAAAAAATTTTTGAGGGAAAATTTTTTTTTCCTCTCCTGAAAATTTCTTTCCCCCCATATTTCGACGGGAAAAATCGTCTGACATAGGTTTTTTTGGAGATTTTTTTTAAAAAATTTGACTGAAAATTTGTTTTTCCTCTCCTGAAAATTTTTTTCCCCCCATATTTCGACGGGAAAAATCCACTGACATAGGTTCTTTTGGACAATTTTTTTTTCCTCTCCTGAAATTTTTTTTCCCCATATTTCGACGGGAAAAATCCTCTGACATGGGTTTTTTTGGACATTTTTTTAAAAAAAATTTTTGAGGGAAAATTTTTTTTTCCTCTCCTGAAATTTTTTCCCCCCACATTTCGACGGGAAAAATCGTCTGACGTGGGTTTTTTTGGACATTTTATTTTTTTAATTTTTTTGAAAGATTTTTTTTTTCCTCTCCTGAAAATTTCTTTCCCCCCATATTTCGACGGGAAAAATCGTCTGACATGGGTTTTTTTGGACATTTTTTTTTTAATTTTTGAGGGAAAATTTTTTTTTCCTCTTCTGAAAATTTCTTTCCCCCCATGTTTCGACGGGAAACATCGTCTGACATGGGTTTTTTTGGACAATTTTTTTGAAAAATTTTTGGGGGAAAATTTTTTTTTCCTCTCTTGATAATTTTTTCCCCCCATATTTCGACGGGAAAAATCGTCTGACATGGGTTTTTTTGGATTTTTCTTTTTTAAATTTTTGAGGGAAAATTTTTTTTCCCTCTCCAGAATTTTTTTCCCCCCATATTTCAACGGGAAAAATCGTCTGACATGGGTGTTTATGGACATTTTTTTTTTAAATTTTTGAGGGAAAATTTTTTTTTCCTCTCTTGATAATTTTTTTCCCCCATATTTCGACGGGAAAAATCCTCTGACATGGGTTTTTTCGACATTTTTTTTTTACATTTTTGATGGAAAATTTTTTTTCCCTCCACAAATTTTTTCCCCCCATATTTCGACGGGAAAAATCGTCTGACATGGGTTTTTTGGAGATTTTTTTTTTTAAAATTTTTGAGGGAAAATTTTTTTTTCCTCTCTTGATAATTTTTTCCCCCATATTTCGACGGGAAAAATCCTCTGACATGGGTTTTTTCGACATTTTTTTTTTACATTTTTGATGGAAAATTTTTTTTCCCTCTCCAGAAATTTTTTTCCCCCATATTTCGACGGGAAATATCGTCTGACATGGGTTTTTTTGGATTTTTTTTTTAAATTTTTGAGGGCAAATTTTTTTTCCCTCTCCAGAAATTTTTTCCCCCCATATTTCGACGGGAAATATCGTCTGACATGGTTTTTTTGGATTTTTCTTTTTTAAATTTTTGAGGGAAAATTTTTTTTCCCTCTCCAGAAATTTTTTCCCCCCATATTTCGACGGGAAAAATCGTCTGACATGGGTTTTTTTCGACATTTTTTTTTTTAAATTTTTGATGGAAAATTTTTTTTCCCTCTCCAGAATTTTTTTTCCCCCATATTTCGACGGGAAATATCGTCTGACATGGGTTTTTTGGACATTTTCTTTTTTAATTTTTGAGGGAAAATTTTTTTTCCTCTCCAGAAAATTTTTTTTCCCCATATTTCGACGGGAAAAATCGTCTGACATGGGTTTTTTTGGACATTTTTTTTTTTTAATTTTTGGGGGAAAATTTTTTTTTCCTCTCTTGATAATTTTTTCCCCCCATATTTCGACGGGAAAAATCCTCTGACATTGGTTTTTTTCGACATTTTTTTTTTAAATTTTTGAGGGAAAATTTTTTTTCCCTCCACAAATTTTTTCCCCCCATATTTCGACGCGAAAAATCGTCTGACATGGGTTTTTTTGGAGATTTTTTTTTTAAAAATTTTTGAGGGAAAATTTTTTTTTCCTCTCTTGATAATTTTTTTCCCCCATATTTCGACGGGAAAAATCCTCTGACATTGGTTTTTTTCGACATTTTTTTTTTTAAATTTTTGATGGAAGATTTTTTTTCCCTCTCCAGAAATTTTTTTCCCCCATATTTCGACGGGAAATATCGTCTGACATGGGTTTTTTTGGACATTGTTTTTTCCTCTCCTGAAAATTCCCTCCCCCCCCCTAATATTTCGACGGGAAAAATCGTCTGACATAGGTTTTTTTGGAGATTTTTTTTTAAAAAATTTTAGGAAAAATTTGTTTTTCCTCTCCTGAAAATTCCCCCCCCCCCATATTTCGACGGGAAAAATCGTCTGACATGGGTTTTTTTGGATTTTTTTTTTTTAAATTTTTGCGGGAAAATTTTTTTTTCCTCTCCTGAAATTTTTTTTCCCCCCATATTTCGACGGGAAAAATCGTTTGACAGGGGCTTTTTTGGACATTTTTTTTTTAAATTTTTGAGGGAAAATTTTTTTTCCCTCTCCAGAAATTTTTTCCCCCCATATTTCGACGGGAAAAATCCTCTGACATGGGTTTTTTTCGACATTTTTTTTTTTAAATTTTTTATGGAAAATTTTTTTTCCCTCTCCAGAAATTTTTTTCCCCCATATTTCGACGGGAAAAATCGTCTGACATGGGTTTTTTGGATTTTTTTTTTTTAAAATTTTTGAGGGAAAATTTTTTTTCCCTCTCCAGAAATTTTTTCCCCCATATTTCGACGGGAAATATCGTCTGACATGGGTTTTTTTGGACTTTTTTTTTTTTAATTTTTGGGGGAAAATTTTTTTTTCCTCTCCTGAAATTTTTTTTCCCCCATATTTCGACGGGAAAAATCGTCTGGCATGGGTGTTTATGGACATTTTTTTTTTTTAAATTTTTGAGGGAAAATTTTTTTTTCCTCTCTTGATAATTTTTTTCCCCCATATTTCGACGGGAAAAATCGTCTGACATGGGTTTTTTTGGATTTTTTTTTTAAATTATTGAGGGAAATTTTTTTTTTCCTCTCCAGAATTTTTTCCCCCCATATTTCGACGGGAAAAATCGTCTGACATGGGTTTTTTTGGATTTTTCTTTTTTAAATTTTTGAGGGAAAATTTTTTTTCCCTCTCCAGAATTTTTTTCCCCCCACATTTCGACGGGAAAAATCGTCTGACGTGGGTTTTTTTGGACATTTTATTTTTTTAATTTTTTTAAAAGATTTTTTTTTCCTCTCCTGAAAATTTCTTTCCCCCCATATTTCGACGGGAAAAATCGTCTGACATGGGTTTTTTTGGACATTTTTTTTTTTTAATTTTTGAGGGAAAATTTTTTTTTCCTCTCCTGAAAATTTCTTTCCCCCCATATTTCGACGGGAAAAATCGTCTGACATGGGTTTTTTTGGACATTTTTTTTAAAAAAATTTTTGAGGGAAAATTTTTTTTTCCTCTCCTGAAAATTTCTTTCCCCCCATATTTCGACGGGAAAAATCGTCTGACATAGGTTTTTTTGGAGATTTTTTTTAAAAAATTTGACTGAAAATTTGTTTTTCCTCTCCTGAAAATTTTTTTCCCCCCATATTTCGACGGGAAAAATCCACTGACATAGGTTCTTTTGGACAATTTTTTTTTCCTCTCCTGAAATTTTTTTTCCCCATATTTCGACGGGAAAAATCCTCTGACATGGGTTTTTTTGGACATTTTTTTAAAAAAAATTTTTGAGGGAAAATTTTTTTTTCCTCTCCTGAAATTTTTTCCCCCCACATTTCGACGGGAAAAATCGTCTGACGTGGGTTTTTTTGGACATTTTATTTTTTTAATTTTTTTGAAAGATTTTTTTTTTCCTCTCCTGAAAATTTCTTTCCCCCCATATTTCGACGGGAAAAATCGTCTGACATGGGTTTTTTTGGACATTTTTTTTTTAATTTTTGAGGGAAAATTTTTTTTTCCTCTTCTGAAAATTTCTTTCCCCCCATGTTTCGACGGGAAACATCGTCTGACATGGGTTTTTTTGGACAATTTTTTTGAAAAATTTTTGGGGGAAAATTTTTTTTTCCTCTCTTGATAATTTTTTCCCCCCATATTTCGACGGGAAAAATCGTCTGACATGGGTTTTTTTGGATTTTTCTTTTTTAAATTTTTGAGGGAAAATTTTTTTTCCCTCTCCAGAATTTTTTTCCCCCCATATTTCAACGGGAAAAATCGTCTGACATGGGTGTTTATGGACATTTTTTTTTTAAATTTTTGAGGGAAAATTTTTTTTTCCTCTCTTGATAATTTTTTTCCCCCATATTTCGACGGGAAAAATCCTCTGACATGGGTTTTTTCGACATTTTTTTTTTACATTTTTGATGGAAAATTTTTTTTCCCTCCACAAATTTTTTCCCCCCATATTTCGACGGGAAAAATCGTCTGACATGGGTTTTTTGGAGATTTTTTTTTTTAAAATTTTTGAGGGAAAATTTTTTTTTCCTCTCTTGATAATTTTTTCCCCCATATTTCGACGGGAAAAATCCTCTGACATGGGTTTTTTCGACATTTTTTTTTTACATTTTTGATGGAAAATTTTTTTTCCCTCTCCAGAAATTTTTTTCCCCCATATTTCGACGGGAAATATCGTCTGACATGGGTTTTTTTGGATTTTTTTTTTAAATTTTTGAGGGCAAATTTTTTTTCCCTCTCCAGAAATTTTTTCCCCCCATATTTCGACGGGAAATATCGTCTGACATGGTTTTTTTGGATTTTTCTTTTTTAAATTTTTGAGGGAAAATTTTTTTTCCCTCTCCAGAAATTTTTTCCCCCCATATTTCGACGGGAAAAATCGTCTGACATGGGTTTTTTTCGACATTTTTTTTTTTAAATTTTTGATGGAAAATTTTTTTTCCCTCTCCAGAATTTTTTTTCCCCCATATTTCGACGGGAAATATCGTCTGACATGGGTTTTTTGGACATTTTCTTTTTTAATTTTTGAGGGAAAATTTTTTTTCCTCTCCAGAAAATTTTTTTTCCCCATATTTCGACGGGAAAAATCGTCTGACATGGGTTTTTTTGGACATTTTTTTTTTTTAATTTTTGGGGGAAAATTTTTTTTTCCTCTCTTGATAATTTTTTCCCCCCATATTTCGACGGGAAAAATCCTCTGACATTGGTTTTTTTCGACATTTTTTTTTTAAATTTTTGAGGGAAAATTTTTTTTCCCTCCACAAATTTTTTCCCCCCATATTTCGACGCGAAAAATCGTCTGACATGGGTTTTTTTGGAGATTTTTTTTTTAAAAATTTTTGAGGGAAAATTTTTTTTTCCTCTCTTGATAATTTTTTTCCCCCATATTTCGACGGGAAAAATCCTCTGACATTGGTTTTTTTCGACATTTTTTTTTTTAAATTTTTGATGGAAGATTTTTTTTCCCTCTCCAGAAATTTTTTTCCCCCATATTTCGACGGGAAATATCGTCTGACATGGGTTTTTTTGGACATTGTTTTTTCCTCTCCTGAAAATTCCCTCCCCCCCCCTAATATTTCGACGGGAAAAATCGTCTGACATAGGTTTTTTTGGAGATTTTTTTTTAAAAAATTTTAGGAAAAATTTGTTTTTCCTCTCCTGAAAATTCCCCCCCCCCCATATTTCGACGGGAAAAATCGTCTGACATGGGTTTTTTTGGATTTTTTTTTTTTAAATTTTTGCGGGAAAATTTTTTTTTCCTCTCCTGAAATTTTTTTTCCCCCCATATTTCGACGGGAAAAATCGTTTGACAGGGGCTTTTTTGGACATTTTTTTTTTAAATTTTTGAGGGAAAATTTTTTTTCCCTCTCCAGAAATTTTTTCCCCCCATATTTCGACGGGAAAAATCCTCTGACATGGGTTTTTTTCGACATTTTTTTTTTTAAATTTTTTATGGAAAATTTTTTTTCCCTCTCCAGAAATTTTTTTCCCCCATATTTCGACGGGAAAAATCGTCTGACATGGGTTTTTTGGATTTTTTTTTTTTAAATTTTTGAGGGAAAATTTTTTTTCCCTCTCCAGAAATTTTTTCCCCCATATTTCGACGGGAAATATCGTCTGACATGGGTTTTTTTGGACTTTTTTTTTTTTAATTTTTGGGGGAAAATTTTTTTTTCCTCTCCTGAAATTTTTTTTCCCCCATATTTCGACGGGAAAAATCGTCTGGCATGGGTGTTTATGGACATTTTTTTTTTTTAAATTTTTGAGGGAAAATTTTTTTTTCCTCTCTTGATAATTTTTTTCCCCCATATTTCGACGGGAAAAATCGTCTGACATGGGTTTTTTTGGATTTTTTTTTTTAAATTATTGAGGGAAATTTTTTTTTTCCTCTCCAGAATTTTTTCCCCCCATATTTCGACGGGAAAAATCGTCTGACATGGGTTTTTTTGGATTTTTCTTTTTTAAATTTTTGAGGGAAAATTTTTTTTCCCTCTCCAGAATTTTTTTCCCCCCATATTTCGACGGGAAAAATCGTCTGACATGGGTTTTTTTGGACATTTTTTTTTTTAATTTTTGGGGGAAAATTTTTTTTTCCTCTCTTGATAATTTTTTTCCCCCATGTTTCGACGGGAAAAATCCTCTGACATTGGTTTTTTTCGACATTTTTTTTTTAAATTTTTGAGGGAAAATTTTTTTTCCATCCACAAATTTTTTCCCCCCATATTTCGACGGGAAAAATCGTCTGACATGGGTTTTTTTGGATTTTTCTTTTTTAAATTTTTGAGGGAAAATTTTTTTTCCCTCTCCAGAATTTTTTCCCCCCCATATTTCGAGGGGAAAAATCGTCTGACATGGGTGTTTATGGACATTTTTTTTTAAAAAATTTTTGAGGGAAAATTTTTTTTTCCTCTCTTGATAATTTTTTTCCCCCATATTTCGACGGGAAAAATCCTCTGACATTGGTTTTTTTCGACATTTTTTTTTTAAATTTTTGAGGGAAAATTTTTTTTCCCTCCACAAATTTTTTCCCCCCATATTCCGACGGGAAAAATCGTCTGACATGGGTTTTTTTGGAGATTTTTTTTTTTTAAATTTTTGAGGGAAAATTTTTTTTTCCTCTCTTGATAATTTTTTTCCCCCATATTTCGACGGGAAAAATCCTCTGACATTGGTTTTTTTCGACATTTTTTTTTTTAAATTTTTGATGGAAAATTTTTTTTCCCTCTCCAGAAATTTTTTTCCCCCATATTTCGACGGGAAATATCGTCTGACATGGGTTTTTTTGGACATTGTTTTTTCCTCTCCTGAAAATTCCCCTCCCCCCCCTAATATTTCGACGGGAAAAATCGTCTGACATAGGTTTTTTTGGAGATTTTTTTTTTAAAAATTTTAGGAAAAATTTGTTTTTCCTCTCCTGAAAATTCCCCCCCCCCCCATATTTCGACGGGAAAAATCGTCTGACATGGGTTTTTTTGGACATTTTTTTTTTTAATTTTTGAGGGAAAATTTTTTTTCCTTCTCTAGAAATTTTTTCCCCCCATATTTCGACGGGAAAAATCGTCTGACATGGGTTTTTTGGACATTTTTTTTTTTAATTTTTGAGGGAAAATTTTTTTTCCCTCTCCAGAAATTTTTTCCCCCCATATTTCGACGGGAAATATCGTCTGACATGGGTTTTTTTTGATTTTTTTTTTTTAAATTTTTGAGGGAAAATTTTTTTTTCCTCTCCTGAAATTTTTTTTCCCCCCATATTTCGACGGGAAAAATCGTCTGACATGGGTTTTTTTGGACATTTTTTTTTTTAATTTTTGAGGGAAAATTTTTTTTCCCCCTCCAGAAATTTTTTTCCCCCATATTTCGACGGGAAATATCGTCTGACATGGGTTTTTTTGGACATTTTTTTTTTTAATTTTTGAGGGAAAATTATTTTTCCTCTCCAGAAAATTTGTTTTCCCCCATATTTCGACGGGAAAAATCGTCTGACATGGGTTTTTTTGGACATTTTTTTTTTTAAATTTTTGAGGGAAAATTTTTTTTTCCTCTCTTGATAATTTTTTTCCCCCATATTTCGACGGGAAAAATCCTCTGACATTGGTTTTTTTCGACATTTTTTTTTTTAAATTTTTGATGGAAAATTTTTTTTCCCTCTCCAGAAATTTTTTTCCCCCATATTTCGACGGGAAATATCGTCTGACATGGGTTTTTTTGGACATTGTTTTTTCCTCTCCTGAAAATTCCCCTCCCCCCCCCTAATATTTCGACGGGAAAAATCGTCTGACATAGGTTTTTTTGGAGATTTTTTTTTAAAAAATTTTAGGAAAAATTTGTTTTTCCTCTCCTGAAAATTCCCCCCCCCCCATATTTCGACGGGAAAAATCGTCTGACATGGGTTTTTTTGGACATTTTTTTTTTTAATTTTTGAGGGAAAATTTTTTTTCCTTCTCTAGAAATTTTTTCCCCCCATATTTCGACGGGAAAAATCGTCTGACATGGGTTTTTTGGACATTTTTTTTTTTAATTTTTGAGGGAAAATTTTTTTTCCCTCTCCAGAAATTTTTTCCCCCCATATTTCGACGGGAAATATCGTCTGACATGGGTTTTTTTTGATTTTTTTTTTTTAAATTTTTGAGGGAAAATTTTTTTTTCCTCTCCTGAAATTTTTTTTCCCCCCATATTTCGACGGGAAAAATCGTCTGACATGGGTTTTTTTGGACATTTTTTTTTTTAATTTTTGAGGGAAAATTTTTTTTCCCCCTCCAGAAATTTTTTTCCCCCATATTTCGACGGGAAATATCGTCTGACATGGGTTTTTTTGGACATTTTTTTTTTTAATTTTTGAGGGAAAATTATTTTTCCTCTCCAGAAAATTTGTTTTCCCCCATATTTCGACGGGAAAAATCGTCTGACATGGGTTTTTTTGGACATTTTTTTTTTTTAAATTTTTGAGGGAAAATTTTTTTTTCCTCTCCTGAAAATTTTTTCCCCCATATTTCGACGGGAAAAATCGTCTGACATGGGTTTTTTAGGACATTTTTTCTTTAAATTTTTTAGGGAAAATTTTTTTTCCCTCTCCAGAAAATTTTTTCCCCCATATTTCGACGGGAAATATCGTCTGACATGGGTTTTTTTGGACATTTTTTTTTTAAATTTTTGCGGGAAAATTTTTTTTTCCTCTCCTGAAATTTTTTTTCCCCCCATATTTCGACGGGAAAAATCGTTTGACAGGGGCTTTTTTGGACATTTTTTTTTTAAATTTTTGAGGGAAAATTTTTTTTCCCTCTCCAGAAATTTTTTCCCCCCATATTTCGACGGAAAAAATCCTCTGACATGGGTTTTTTTCGACATTTTTTTTTTTAAATTTTTTATGGAAAATTTTTTTTCCCTCTCCAGAAATTTTTTTCCCCCATATTTCGACGGGAAAAATCGTCTGACATGGGTTTTTTGGATTTTTTTTTTTTTAAATTTTTGAGGGAAAATTTTTTTTCCCTCTCCAGAATTTTTTTCCCCCCATATTTCGACGGGAAAAATCGTCTGACATGGGTTTTTTTGGACATTTTTTTTTTTAATTTTTGGGGGAAAATTTTTTTTTCCTCTCTTGATAATTTTTTTCCCCCATGTTTCGACGGGAAAAATCCTCTGACATTGGTTTTTTTCGACATTTTTTTTTTAAATTTTTGAGGGAAAATTTTTTTTCCATCCACAAATTTTTTCCCCCCATATTTCGACGGGAAAAATCGTCTGACATGGGTTTTTTTGGATTTTTCTTTTTTAAATTTTTGAGGGAAAATTTTTTTTCCCTCTCCAGAATTTTTTCCCCCCCATATTTCGACGGGAAAAATCGTCTGACATGGGTGTTTATGGACATTTTTTTTTAAAAAATTTTTGAGGGAAAATTTTTTTTTCCTCTCTTGATAATTTTTTTCCCCCATGTTTCGACGGGAAAAATCCTCTGACATTGGTTTTTTTCGACATTTTTTTTTTAAATTTTTGAGGGAAAATTTTTTTTCCATCCACAAATTTTTTCCCCCCATATTTCGACGGGAAAAATCGTCTGACATGGGTTTTTTTGGATTTTTCTTTTTTAAATTTTTGAGGGAAAATTTTTTTTCCCTCTCCAGAATTTTTTCCCCCCCATATTTCGAGGGGAAAAATCGTCTGACATGGGTGTTTATGGACATTTTTTTTTAAAAAATTTTTGAGGGAAAATTTTTTTTTCCTCTCTTGATAATTTTTTTCCCCCATATTTCGACGGGAAAAATCCTCTGACATTGGTTTTTTTCGACATTTTTTTTTTAAATTTTTGAGGGAAAATTTTTTTTCCCTCCACAAATTTTTTCCCCCCATATTCCGACGGGAAAAATCGTCTGACATGGGTTTTTTTGGAGATTTTTTTTTTTTTAATTTTTGAGGGAAAATTTTTTTTTCCTCTCTTGATAATTTTTTTCCCCCATATTTCGACGGGAAAAATCCTCTGACATTGGTTTTTTTCGACATTTTTTTTTTTAAATTTTTGATGGAAAATTTTTTTTCCCTCTCCAGAAATTTTTTTCCCCCATATTTCGACGGGAAATATCGTCTGACATGGGTTTTTTTGGACATTGTTTTTTCCTCTCCTGAAAATTCCCCTCCCCCCCCTAATATTTCGACGGGAAAAATCGTCTGACATAGGTTTTTTTGGAGATTTTTTTTTTAAAAATTTTAGGAAAAATTTGTTTTTCCTCTCCTGAAAATTCCCCCCCCCCCCATATTTCGACGGGAAAAATCGTCTGACATGGGTTTTTTTGGACATTTTTTTTTTTAATTTTTGAGGGAAAATTTTTTTTCCTTCTCTAGAAATTTTTTCCCCCCATATTTCGACGGGAAAAATCGTCTGACATGGGTTTTTTGGACATTTTTTTTTTTAATTTTTGAGGGAAAATTTTTTTTTCCTCTCCTGAAATTTTTTTTCCCCCCATATTTCGACGGGAAAAATCGTCTGACATGGGTTTTTTTGGACATTTTTTTTTTTAATTTTTGAGGGAAAATTTTTTTTCCCCCTCCAGAAATTTTTTTCCCCCATATTTCGACGGGAAATATCGTCTGACATGGGTTTTTTTGGACATTTTTTTTTTTAATTTTTGAGGGAAAATTATTTTTCCTCTCCAGAAAATTTGTTTTCCCCCATATTTCGACGGGAAAAATCGTCTGACATGGGTTTTTTTGGACATTTTTTTTTTTAAATTTTTGAGGGAAAATTTTTTTTTCCTCTCTTGATAATTTTTTTCCCCCATATTTCGACGGGAAAAATCCTCTGACATTGGTTTTTTTCGACATTTTTTTTTTTAAATTTTTGATGGAAAATTTTTTTTCCCTCTCCAGAAATTTTTTTCCCCCATATTTCGACGGGAAATATCGTCTGACATGGGTTTTTTTGGACATTGTTTTTTCCTCTCCTGAAAATTCCCCTCCCCCCCCCTAATATTTCGACGGGAAAAATCGTCTGACATAGGTTTTTTTGGAGATTTTTTTTTAAAAAATTTTAGGAAAAATTTGTTTTTCCTCTCCTGAAAATTCCCCCCCCCCCATATTTCGACGGGAAAAATCGTCTGACATGGGTTTTTTTGGACATTTTTTTTTTTAATTTTTGAGGGAAAATTTTTTTTCCTTCTCTAGAAATTTTTTCCCCCCATATTTCGACGGGAAAAATCGTCTGACATGGGTTTTTTGGACATTTTTTTTTTTAATTTTTGAGGGAAAATTTTTTTTCCCTCTCCAGAAATTTTTTCCCCCCATATTTCGACGGGAAATATCGTCTGACATGGGTTTTTTTTGATTTTTTTTTTTTAAATTTTTGAGGGAAAATTTTTTTTTCCTCTCCTGAAATTTTTTTTCCCCCCATATTTCGACGGGAAAAATCGTCTGACATGGGTTATTTTGGACATTTTTTTTTTTAATTTTTGAGGGAAAATTTTTTTTCCCCCTCCAGAAATTTTTTTCCCCCATATTTCGACGGGAAATATCGTCTGACATGGGTTTTTTTGGACATTTTTTTTTTTAATTTTTGAGGGAAAATTATTTTTCCTCTCCAGAAAATTTGTTTTCCCCCATATTTCGACGGGAAAAATCGTCTGACATGGGTTTTTTTGGACATTTTTTTTTTTTAAATTTTTGAGGGAAAATTTTTTTTTCCTCTCCTGAAAATTTTTTCCCCCATATTTCGACGGGAAAAATCGTCTGACATGGGTTTTTTAGGACATTTTTTCTTTAAATTTTTTAGGGAAAATTTTTTTTCCCTCTCCAGAAAATTTTTTCCCCCATATTTCGACGGGAAATATCGTCTGACATGGGTTTTTTTGGACATTTTTTTTTTAAATTTTTGCGGGAAAATTTTTTTTTCCTCTCCTGAAATTTTTTTTCCCCCCATATTTCGACGGGAAAAATCGTTTGACAGGGGCTTTTTTGGACATTTTTTTTTTAAATTTTTGAGGGAAAATTTTTTTTCCCTCTCCAGAAATTTTTTCCCCCCATATTTCGACGGAAAAAATCCTCTGACATGGGTTTTTTTCGACATTTTTTTTTTAAAATTTTTTATGGAAAATTTTTTTTCCCTCTCCAGAAATTTTTTTCCCCCATATTTCGACGGGAAAAATCGTCTGACATGGGTTTTTTGGATTTTTTTTTTTTTAAATTTTTGAGGGAAAATTTTTTTTCCCTCTCCAGAAATTTTTTCCCCCATATTTCGACGGGAAATATCGTCTGACATGGGTTTTTTTGGACTTTTTTTTTTTTAATTTTTGGGGGAAAATTTTTTTTTCCTCTCCTGAAATTTTTTTTCCCCCATATTTCGACGGGAAAAATCGTCTGGCATGGGTGTTTATGGACATTTTTTTTTTTTAAATTTTTGAGGGAAAATTTTTTTTTCCTCTCTTGATAATTTTTTTCCCCCATATTTCGACGGGAAAAATCGTCTGACATGGGTTTTTTTGGATTTTTTTTTTTAAATTATTGAGGGAAATTTTTTTTTTCCTCTCCAGAATTTTTTCCCCCCATATTTCGACGGGAAAAATCGTCTGACATGGGTTTTTTTGGATTTTTCTTTCTTAAATTTTTGAGGGAAAATTTTTTTTCCCTCTCCAGAATTTTTTTCCCCCCATATTTCGACGGGAAAAATCGTCTGACATGGGTTTTTTTGGACATTTTTTTTTTTAATTTTTGGGGGAAAATTTTTTTTTCCTCTCTTGATAATTTTTTTCCCCCATGTTTCGACGGGAAAAATCCTCTGACATTGGTTTTTTTCGACATTTTTTTTTTAAATTTTTGAGGGAAAATTTTTTTTCCATCCACAAATTTTTTCCCCCCATATTTCGACGGGAAAAATCGTCTGACATGGGTTTTTTTGGATTTTTCTTTTTTAAATTTTTGAGGGAAAATTTTTTTTCCCTCTCCAGAATTTTTTCCCCCCCATATTTCGACGGGAAAAATCGTCTGACATGGGTGTTTATGGACATTTTTTTTTAAAAAATTTTTGAGGGAAAATTTTTTTTTCCTCTCTTGATAATTTTTTTCCCCCATATTTCGACGGGAAAAATCCTCTGACATTGGTTTTTTTCGACATTTTTTTTTTAAATTTTTGAGGGAAAATTTTTTTTCCCTCCACAAATTTTTTCCCCCCATATTCCGACGGGAAAAATCGTCTGACATGGGTTTTTTTGGAGATTTTTTTTTTTAAAATTTTTGAGGGAAAATTTTTTTTTCCTCTCTTGATAATTTTTTTCCCCCATATTTCGACGGGAAAAATCCTCTGACATTGGTTTTTTTCGACATTTTTTTTTTTAAATTTTTGATGGAAAATTTTTTTTCCCTCTCCAGAAATTTTTTTCCCCCATATTTCGACGGGAAATATCGTCTGACATGGGTTTTTTTGGACATTGTTTTTTCCTCTCCTGAAAATTCCCCTCCCCCCCCTAATATTTCGACGGGAAAAATCGTCTGACATAGGTTTTTTTGGAGATTTTTTTTTAAAAAATTTTAGGAAAAATTTGTTTTTCCTCTCCTGAAAATTCCCCCCCCCCCATATTTCGACGGGAAAAATCGTCTGACATGGGTCTTTTTGGACATTTTTTTTTTTAATTTTTGAGGGAAAATTTTTTTTCCTTCTCTAGAAATTTTTTCCCCCCATATTTCGACGGGAAAAATCGTCTGACATGGGTTTTTTGGACATTTTTTTTTTTAATTTTTGAGGGAAAATTTTTTTTCCCTCTCCAGAAATTTTTTCCCCCCATATTTCGACGGGAAATATCGTCTGACATGGGTTTTTTTTGATTTTTTTTTTTTAAATTTTTGAGGGAAAATTTTTTTTTCCTCTCCTGAAATTTTTTTTCCCCCCATATTTCGACGGGAAAAATCGTCTGACATGGGTTTTTTTGGACATTTTTTTTTTTAATTTTTGGGGGAAAATTTTTTTTTCCTCCGTTGATAATTTTTTTCCCCCATGTTTCCACGGGAAAAATCCTCTGACATTGGTTTTTTTCGACATTTTTTTTTTAAATTTTTGAGGGAAAATTTTTTTTCCATCCACAAATTTTTTCCCCCCATATTTCGACGGGAAAAATCGTCTGACATGGGTTTTTTTGGATTTTTCTTTTTTAAATTTTTGAGGGAAAATTTTTTTTCCCTCTCCAGAATTTTTTCCCCCCCATATTTCGACGGGAAAAATCGTCTGACATGGGTGTTTATGGACATTTTTTTTTAAAAAATTTTTGAGGGAAAATTTTTTTTTCCTCTCTTGATAATTTTTTTCCCCCATATTTCGACGGGAAAAATCCTCTGACATTGGTTTTTTTCGACATTTTTTTTTTAAATTTTTGAGGGAAAATTTTTTTTTCCTCTCTTGATAATTTTTTTCCCCCATATTTCGACGGGAAAAATCCTCTGACATTGGTTTTTTTCGACATTTTTTTTTTTAAATTTTTGATGGAAAATTTTTTTTCCCTCTCCAGAAATTTTTTTCCCCCATATTTCGACGGGAAATATCGTCTGACATGGGTTTTTTTGGACATTGTTTTTTCCTCTCCTGAAAATTCCCCTCCCCCCCCTAATATTTCGACGGGAAAAATCGTCTGACATAGGTTTTTTTGGAGATTTTTTTTTAAAAAATTTTAGGAAAAATTTGTTTTTCCTCTCCTGAAAATTCCCCCCCCCCCCATATTTCGACGGGAAAAATCGTCTGACATGGGTTTTTTTGGACATTTTTTTTTTTAATTTTTGAGGGAAAATTTTTTTTCCTTCTCTAGAAATTTTTTCCCCCCATATTTCGACGGGAAAAATCGTCTGACATGGGTTTTTTGGACATTTTTTTTTTTAATTTTTGAGGGAAAATTTTTTTTCCCTCTCCAGAAATTTTTTCCCCCCATATTTCGACGGGAAATATCGTCTGACATGGGTTTTTTTTGATTTTTTTTTTTTAAATTTTTGAGGGAAAATTTTTTTTTCCTCTCCTGAAATTTTTTTTCCCCCCATATTTCGACGGGAAAAATCGTCTGACATGGGTTTTTTTGGACATTTTTTTTTTTAATTTTTGAGGGAAAA
Source organism: Andrena trimmerana (assembly GCA_951215215.1). NCBI lineage: Eukaryota > Metazoa > Arthropoda > Insecta > Hymenoptera > Andrenidae > Andrena > Andrena trimmerana. The sequence continues at coordinate 2,148,477 of CATNUO010000106.1, forward strand.
TTTTTTTTCCTCTCCAGAAAATTTGTTTTCCCCCATATTTCGACGGGAAAAATCGTCTGACATGGGTTTTTTTGGACATTTTTTTTTTTTAATTTTTGGGGGAAAATTTTTTTTTCCTCTCCTGAAAATTTTTCTCCCCCATATTTCGACGGGAAAAATCGTCTGACATGGGTGTTTATGGACATTTTTTTTTTTAAATTTTTGAGGGAAAATTTTTTTTTCCTCTCTTGATAATTTTTTTCCCCCATATTTCGACGCGAAAAATCGTCTGACATGGGTTTTTTTGGATTTTTTTTTTTTAAATTTTTGAGGGAAAATTTTTTTTTCCTCTCCTGAAATTTTTTTTCCCCCCATATTTCGACGGGAAAAATCGTCTGACATGGGTTTTTTTGGACATTTTTTTTTTAAATTTTTGAGGGAAAATTTTTTTTCCCTCTCCAGAAATTTTTTTCCCCCATATTTCGACGGGAAATATCGTCTGACATGGGTTTTTTTGGACATTTTTTTTTTAATTTTTGAGGGAAAATTTTTTTTCCCTCTAGAAATTTTTTCCCCCCATATTTCGACGGGAAAAATCGTCTGACATGGGTTTTTTTCGACATTTTTTTTTTTTAATTTTTTATGGAAAATTTTTTTTCCCTCTCCAGAAATTTTTTTCCCCCATATTTCGACGGGAAATATCGTCTGACATGGGTTTTTTTGGACATTTTTTTTTTTTTTTGATGGAAAATTTTTTTTCCCTCTCCAGAAATTTTTTCCCCCATATTTCGACGGGAAAAATCGTCTGACATAGGTTTTTTTGGATTTTTTTTTTTTAATTTTTTGAGGGAAAATTTTTTTTTCCTCTCCTGAAATTTTTTTCCCCCATATTTCGACGGGAAAAATCGTCTGACATGGGTTTTTTTGGATTTTTTTTTTTTTAAATTTTTGAGGGAAAATTTTTTTTTCCTCTCCTGAAATTTCTTTTCCCCCCATATTTCGACGGGAAAAATCGTCTGACATGGGTTTTTTTGGACATTTTTTTTTTAAATTTTTGAGGGAAAATTTTTTTTCCTCTCCAGAAATTTTTTTCCCCCATATTTCGACGGGAAAAATCGTCTGACATGGGTTTTTTTGGATTTTTTTTTTTTAAATTTTTGAGGGAAAATTTTTTTTTCCTCTCCTGAAATTTTTTTTCCCCCCATATTTCGACGCGAAAAATCGTCTGAAATGGGTTTTTTTGGACATTTTTTTTTTTAATTTTTGAGGGAAAATTTTTTTTCCTCCAGAAAATTTTTTTTCCCCATATTTCGACGGGAAAAATCGTCTGACATGGGTTTTTTTGGATTTTTCTTTTTTAAATTTTTGAGGGAAAATTTTTTTTCCCTCTCCAGAATTTTTTTCCCCCCATATTTCGACGGGAAAAATCGTCTGAAATGGGTTTTTTTGGACATTTTTTTTTCCTCTCCTGAAAATCCCCCCCCCCCCCATATTTCGACGGGAAAAATCGTCTGATATAGGTTTTTTTGGAGATTTTTTTTTTTAAAAATTTTAGGGAAAATTTGTTTTTCCTCTCCTGAAAATTTTTTTCCCCCCATATTTCGACGGGAAAAATCGTCTGACATGGGTTTTTTTGGACATTTTTTTTTTTAAATTTTTGAGGGAAAATTTTTTTTTCCTCTCCAGAAATTTTTTTTCCCCCCATATTTCGACGGGAAAAATCGTCTGACATGGGTTTTTTTGGACATTTTTTTTTTTTAAATTTGAGGGAAAATTTTTTTTCCCTCTCCAGAATTTTTTCCCCCCATATTTCGACGGGAAAAATCGTCTGACATGGGTTTTTTTGGATTTTTCTTTTTTAAATTTTTGAGGGAAAATTTTTTTTCCTCTCCAGAAAATTTGTTTTCCCCCATATTTCGACGGGAAAAATCGTCTGACATGGGTTTTTTTGGACATTTTTTTTTTTAAATTTTTGGGGGAAAATTTTTTTTTCCTCTCTTGATAATTTTTTTCCCCCATATTTCGACGGGAAAAATCCTCTGACATTGGTTTTTTTCGACATTTTTTTTTTAAATTTTTGAGGGAAAATTTTTTTTCCCTCCACAAATTTTTTCCCCCCATATTTCGACGGGAAAAATCGTCTGACATGGGTTTTTTTGGATTTTTCTTTTTTAAATTTTTGAGGGAAAATTTTTTTTCCCTCTCCAGAATTTTTTCCCCCCCATATTTCGACGGGAAAAATCGTCTGACATGGGTTTTTTTGGACATTTTTTTTTTAACATTTTTGAGGGTAAATTTTTTTTTCCTCTTCTGAAAATTTTTTTCCCCCATATTTGGACGGGAAAAATCGTCTGACATGGGTTTTTTTGGACATTGTTTTTTCCTCTCCTGAAAATTCCCCCCCCCCCCTAATATTTCGACGGGAAAAATCGTCTGACATAGGTTTTTTTGGAGATTTTTTCTTAAAAAATTTTAGGAAAAATTTGTTTTTCCTCTCCTGAAAATTCCCCCCCCCCATATTTCGACGGGAAAAATCGTCTGACGTGGGTTTTTTTGGACATTTTTTTTTTTTTTGATGGAAAATTTTTTTTCCCTCTCCAGAAATTTGTTCCCCCATATTTCGACGGGAAAAATCGTCTGACATGGGTTTTTTTGGATTTTTTTTTTTTTAAATTTTTGCGGGAAAATTTTTTTTTCCTCTCCTGAAATTTTTTTTCCCCCCATATTTCGACGGGAAAAATCGTCTGACATGGGTTTTTTTGGACATTTTTTTTTTTTTTTTGATGGAAAATTTTTTTTCCCTCTCCAGAAATTTGTTCCCCCATATTTCGACGGGAAAAATCGTCTGACAAGGGTTTTTTTGGATTTTTTTTTTTTTAAATTTTTGAGAGAAAATTTTTTTTTCCTCTCCTGAAATTTTTTTTCCCCCCATATTTCGACGGGAAAAATCGTCTGACATGGGTGTTTATGGACAATTTTTTTTTCCTCTCCTGAAATTTTTTTCCCCCCATATTTCGACGGGGAAAATCCTCTGACATGGGTTTTTTTGGAGATTTTTTTTAAAAAAAATTTTGAGGGAAAATTTTTTTTTCCTCTCCTGAAAATTTATTTCCCCCCATATTTCGACGGAAAAAATCGTCTGACATAGGTTTTTTTGGACATTTTTATAAAAAAATTTTTTTTTCCTCCTGAAAATTTCTTTCCCCCCATATTTCAACGGGAAAAATCGTCTGACATGGGTTTTTTTGGACAATTTTTTTTTCCTCACCTGAAAATTTTTTTCCCCCATATTTCGACGGGAAAAATCCTCTGACATGGGTTTTTTTGGACATTTTTTTTAAAAACAATTTTGAAGGAAAATTTTTTTTTCCTCTCCTGAAAATTTTTTCCCCCCATATTTCGACGGGAAAAATCCTCTGACATGGGTTTTTTTGGACTTTTTTTTAAAAAAAATTTTAAGGGAAAATTTTTTTTCCTCTCCTGAAAATTTTTTCCCCCCATATTTCGACGGGAAAAACCCTCTAACATGGGTTTTTTTTGGACATTTTTTTTTTTAATTTTTTTTTCCTCTCCTGAAAATTTCTTTCCCCCCATATTTCGACGGGAAAAATCGTCTGACATGGGTTTTTCTGGACTTTTTTTTAAAAAAAATTTTTGAGGAAAAATTTTTTTTTCCTCCTGAAATTTTTTTCCCCCCATATTTCGACGGGAAAAATCGTCTGACATGGGTTTTTTTGGACAATTTTTTTTTCCTCTCCTGAAATTTTTTTCCCCCCATATTTCGACGGGGAAAATCCTCTGACATGGGTTTTTTTGGACATTTTTTTTAAAAAAAATTTTGAGGGAAAATTTTTTTTTCCTCTCCTGAAAATTTATTTCCCCCCATATTTCGACGGAAAAAATCGTCTGACATAGGTTTTTTTGGACATTTTTATAAAAAAATTTTTTTTTCCTCTCCTGAAAATTTCTTTCCCCCCATATTTCAACGGGAAAAATCGTCTGACATGGGTTTTTTTGGACAATTTTTTTTTCCTCACCTGAAAATTTTTTTCCCCCATATTTCGACGGGAAAAATCGTCTGACATGGGTTTTTTTGGACAATTTTTTTTTCCTCACCTGAAAATTTTTTTCCCCCATATTTCGACGGGAAAAATCCTCTGACATGGGTTTTTTTGGACATTTTTTTTAAAAAAAATTTTGAAGGAAAATTTTTTTTTCCTCTCCTGAAAATTTTTTCCCCCCATATTTCGACGGGAAAAATCCTCTGACATGGGTTTTTTTGGACTTTTTTTTAAAAAAAATTTTAAGGGAAAATTTTTTTTCCTCTCCTGAAAATTTTTTCCCCCCATATTTCGACGGGAAAAACCCTCTAACATGGGTTTTTTGTGGACATTTTTTTTTTTAATTTTTTTTTCCTCTCCTGAAAATTTCTTTCCCCCCATATTTCGACGGGAAAAATCGTCTGACATGGGTTTTTCTGGACTTTTTTTTAAAAAAAATTTTTGAGGAAAAATTTTTTTTTCCTCCTGAAATTTTTTTCCCCCCATATTTCGACGGGAAAAATCCTCTGACATGGGTTTTTTTGGACATTTTTTTTAAAAAAAATTTTGAAGGAAAATTTTTTTTTCCTCTCCTGAAAATTTTTTCCCCCCATATTTCGACGGGAAAAATCCTCTGACATCGGTTTTTTTGGACAATTTTTTTTTCCTCTCCTGAAAATTTTTTTCCCCCATATTTCGACGGGAAAAATCCTCTGACATGGGTTTTTTTGGACTTTTTTTTAAAAAAAATTTTAAGGGAAAATTTTTTTTCCTCTCCTGAAAATTTTTTCCCCCCATATTTCGACGGGAAAAACCCTCTAACATGGGTTTTTTTTGGACATTTTTTTTTTTAATTTTTTTTTCCTCTCCTGAAAATTTCTTTCCCCCCATATTTCGACGGGAAAAATCGTCTGACATGGGTTTTTCTGGACTTTTTTTTAAAAAAAATTTTTGAGGAAAAATTTTTTTTTCCTCCTGAAATTTTTTTCCCCCCATATTTCGACGGGAAAAATCCTCTGACATGGGTTTTTTTGGACATTTTTTTTAAAAAAATTTTTGAGGGAAAATTTTTTTTTCCTCCTGAAATTTTTTCCCCCCCATATTTCGACGGGAAAAATCCTCTGACAAGGGTTTTTTTGGACATTTTTTTAAAAATTTTTTTTTGTCCTGAAAATTTCTTTCCCCCCATATTTCGACCGGAAAAATCGTCTGACATGGGTTTTTTCGACATTTTTTTTTTAATCTTAAAGGTAAAATTTTTTTTTCCTCTCCTGAAAATTTTTTCCCCTCCATATTTCGACGGAAAAAATCGTCTGACATAGGTTTCTTTGGACATTTTTATAAAAAAAATTTTTTTTCCTCTCCTGAAAATTTCTTTCCCCCCATATTTCAACGGGAAAAATCGTCTGACATGGGTTTTTTTGGACAATTTTTTTTTCCTCTCCTGAAAATTTTTTTCCCCCATATTTCGACGGGAAAAATCCTCTGACATGGGTTTTTTTGGACATTTTTTTTAAAAAAAATTTTGAAGGAAAATTTTTTTTTCCTCTCCTGAAAATTTTTTCCCCCCATATTTCGACGGGAAAAATCCTCTGACATGGGTTATTTGGACATTTTTTTAAAAAATTTTTTTTTTCCGCTCCTGAAAATTTCTTTCCCCCCATATTTCGACGGGAAAAATCGTCTGACATGGGTTTTTTTGGACAATTTTTTTTTCCTCTCCTGAAATTTTTTTCCCCCCATATTTCGACGGGAAAAACCCTCTAACATGGGTTTTTTTTGGACATTTTTTTTTTTAATTTTTTTTTCCTCTCCTGAAAATTTCTTTCCCCCCATATTTCGACGGGAAAAATCGTCTGACATGGGTTTTTTTGGACAATTTTTTTTTCCTCTCCTGAAATTTTTTTCCCCCCATATTTCGACGGGAAAAATCGTCTGACATGGGTTTTTTGGACATTTTTTTTTTTAAATTTTGAAGGAAAATTTTTTTTTCCTCCTGAAAATTTCTTTCCCCCCATATTTCGACGGGAAAAATCGTCTGACATGGGTTTTTTTGGACAATTTTTTTTTCCTCTCCTGAAATTTTTTTCCCCCCATATTTCGACGGGGAAAATCCTCTGACATGGGTTTTTTTGGACATTTTTTTTAAAAAAAATTTTGAGGGAAAATTTTTTTTTCCGCTCCTGAAAATTTCTTTCCCCCCATATTTCGACGGGAAAAATCGTCTGACATGGGTTTTTTTGGACAATTTTTTTTTCCTCTCCTGAAATTTTTTTCCCCCCATATTTCGACGGGGAAAATCCTCTGACATGGGTTATTTGGACATTTTTTTAAAAAATTTTTTTTTCCGCTCCTGAAAATTTCTTTCCCCCCATATTTCGACGGGAAAAATCGTCTGACATGGGTTTTTTTGGACATTTTTTTTTTTTAAATTTTGAAGGAAAATTTTTTTTTCCTCTCCTGAAAATTTCTTTCCCCCCATATTTCGACCTGAAAAATCGTCTGACATGGGTTTTTTTGGACAATTTTTTTTTCCTCTCCTGAAATTTTTTTTCCCCCATATTTCGACGGGGAAAATCCTCTGACATGGGTTATTTGGACATTTTTTTAAAAAATTTTTTTTTTCCGCTCCTGAAAATTTCTTTCCCCCCATATTTCGACGGGAAAAATCGTCTGACATGGGTTTTTTTGGACAATTTTTTTTTCCTCTCCTGAATTTTTTTTCCCCCCATATTTCGACGGGGAAAATCCTCTGACATGGGTTATTTGGACATTTTTTTAAAAAAATTTTTTTTCCGCTCCTGAAAATTTCTTTCCCCCCATATTTCGACGGGAAAAATCGTCTGACATGGGTTTTTTTGGACATTTTTTTTTTAAATTTTGAAGGAAAATTTTTTTTTCCTCTCCTGAAAATTTCTTTCCCCCCATATTTCGACGGGAAAAATCGTCTGACATGGGTTTTTTTGGACAATTTTTTTTTCCTCTCCTGAAATTTTTTTCCCCCCATATTTCGACGGGGAAAATCCTCTGACATGGGTTTTTTTGGACATTTTTTTTAAAAAAAATTTTGAGGGAAAATTTTTTTTTCCTCTCCTGAAAATTTATTTCCCCCCATATTTCGACTGAAAAAATCGTCTGACATAGGTTTTTTTGGACATTTTTATAAAAAAATTTTTTTTTCCTCTCCTGAAAATTTCTTTCCCCCCATATTTCAACGGGAAAAATCGTCTGACATGGGTTTTTTTGGACAATTTTTTTTTCCTCACCTGAAAATTTTTTTCCCCCATATTTCGACGGGAAAAATCCTCTGACATGGGTTTTTTTTGGACATTTTTTTTTAAAAAAATTTTGAAGGAAAATTTTTTTTTCCTCTCCTGAAAATTTTTTCCCCCCATATTTCGACGGGAAAAATCGTCTGACATTGGTTTTTTTGGACAATTTTTTTTTCCTCTCCTGAAATTTTTTTCCCCCCATATTTCGACGGGAAAAATCGTCTGACATGGGTTTTTTGGACATTTTTTTTTTTTTAAATTTTGAAGGAAAATTTTTTTTTCCTCTCCTGAAAATTTCTTTCCCCCCTCGCTCTGCTTTTGCTCGTCTACGGTTCCTGTATCCTTCTCGTCGTATTTTGTCCACCCACATCAAGCTCTCGCTATGTCAGTCACTTGTTATTTCTCTCTTTGACTACGCCGATGTTGTTTATGGTCCTTGTCTCACTACCCGTCTCTCGGCAATAGTTCAACGTATCCAGAATTCGTGCCTTCGCTATTCCTATAATATCCGTAAGTTTGATCATATTTCGCCGTTATTTCTTCGCTCTGGCTGGCTCAAAGTCAGACAGAGGTGGATTTTGCACCTGTGCTGCATCGTACATAAGGTTTTACATTCTGAAACGCCTATCTATCTAAATGAATTACTTTGTAGTAATTCATCTATGCACTCTGTTCATGCACCATCTACGAGGCGTGGTGCTGACCTATCTGTACCTGCTCATCGTACGGTCAAATTTACGGCATCTTTCTCTTATTTGTCATCCCTCTATTATAATTCTCTTCCCTTAGATATTCGTTCTTTGACCTCTATGTCCGCTTTTAAATGTGCTGCCCGTTCTTTTATTCTTGTTCACTATCCTTAACTCCCCTTGTCACGTGGTCCTCTCTCTCACTCATCTGTTGTTTTGATTAGCTTTATTTCTGTTCGATATTGTTTTTGGGTTAGGTTGCAAAACGGCATGTATGCTGAACCTCGCCTATTTATCACATAAGTTTTTTTTTTTTTTTCTCTTTTTTTTTCTCTTTTGTTGTTTATAATATTATGTGATGAATAAAGACGAATTATTATTATTATTATTATTATTATTTCGACGGGAAAAATCGTCTGACATGGGTTTTTTCGGACAATTTTTTTTCCTCTCCTGAAAATTTTTTCCCCCCATATTTCGACGGGAAAAATCCTCTGACATGGGTTATTTGGACATTTTTAAAAAAAATTTTTTTTTTCCGCTCCTGAAAATTTCTTTCCCCCCATATTTCGACGGGAAAAATCGTCTGACATGGGTTTTTTTGGACATTTTTTTTTTTTTATATTTTGAAGGAAAATTTTTTTTTCCTCTCCTGAAAATTTCTTTCCCCCCATATTTCGACCGGAAAAATCGTCTGACATGGGTTTTTTCGACATTTTTTTTTTAATCTTGGAGGTAAAATTTTTTTTTCCTCTCCTGAAAATTTTTTCCCCTCCATATTTCGACGGAAAAAATCGTCTGACATAGGTTTCTTTGGACATTTTTATAAAAAAATTTTTTTTTCCTCTCCTGAAAATTTTTTCCCCCCATATTTCGACGGGAAAAATCCTCTGACATGGGTTATTTGGACATTTTTTTAAAAAATTTTTTTTTTCCGCTCCTGAAAATTTCTTTCCCCCCATATTTCGACGGGAAACATCGTCTGACATGGGTTTTTTTGGACAATTTTTTTTTCCTCTCCTGAAATTTTTTTCCCCCCATATTTCGACGGGGAAAATCCTCTGACATGGGTTCTTTGGACATTTTTTTAAAAAATTTTTTTTTCCGCTCCTGAAAATTTCTTTCCCCCCATATTTCGACGGGAAAAATCGTCTGACATGGGTATTTTGGACATTTTTTTTTTTTAAATTTTGAAGGAAAATTTTTTTTTCCTCTCCTGAAAATTTCTTTCCCCCCATATTTCGACGGGAAAAATCGTCTGACATGGGTTTTTTTGGACATTTTTTTTTTAAATTTTGAAGGAAAATTTTTTTTTCCTCTCCTGAAAATTTCTTTCCCCCCATATTTCGACGGGAAAAATCGTCTGACATGGGTTTTTTTGGACAATTTTTTTTTCCTCTCCTGAAATTTTTTCCCCCCCATATTTCGACGGGGAAAATCCTCTGACATGGGTTTTTTTGGACATTTTTTTTAAAAAAAATTTTGAGGGAAAATTTTTTTTTCCTCTCCTGAAAATTTATTTCCCCCCATATTTCGACGGAAAAAATCGTCTGACATAGGTTTTTTTGGACATTTTTATAAAAAAATTTTTTTTTCCTCTCCTGAAAATTTCTTTCCCCCCATATTTCAACGGGAAAAATCGTCTGACATGGGTTTTTTTGGACAATTTTTTTTTCCTCACCTGAAAATTTTTTTCCCCCATATTTCGACGGGAAAAATCCTCTGACATGGGTTTTTTTTGGACATTTTTTTTTAAAAAAATTTTGAAGGAAAATTTTTTTTTCCTCTCCTGAAAATTTTTTCCCCCCATATTTCGACGGGAAAAATCCTCTGACATGGGTTATTTGGACATTTTTTTAAAAAATTTTTTTTTTCCGCTCCTGAAAATTTCTTTCCCCCCATATTTCGACGGGAAAAATCGTCTGACATCGGTTTTTTTGGACAATTTTTTTTTCCTCTCCTGAAAATTTTTTTCTCCCATATTTCGACGGGAAAAATCCTCTGACATGGGTTTTTTTTGGACATTTTTTTTAAAAAAAATTTTGAAGGAAAATTTTTTTTTCCTCTCCTGAAAATTTTTTCCCCCCATATTTCGACGGGAAAAATCCTCTGACATGGGTTATTTGGACATTTTTTAAAAAAAAAAAATTTTTCCGCTCCTGAAAATTTCTTTCCCCCCATATTTCGACGGGAAAAATCGTCTGACATGGGTTTTTTTGGACATTTTTTTTTTTTAAATTTTGAAGGAAAATTTTTTTTTCCTCTCCTGAAAATTTCTTTCCCCCCATATTTCGACGGGAAAAATCGTCTGACATGGGTTTTTTTGGACAATTTTTTTTTCCTCTCCTGAAATTTTTTCCCCCCATATTTCGACGGGGAAAATCCTCTGACATGGGTTATTTGGACATTTTTAAAAAAAATTTTTTTTTTCCGCTCCTGAAAATTTCTTTCCCCCCATATTTCGACGGGAAAAATCGTCTGACAAGGGGTTTTTTTGGACATTTTTTTTTTTTTAAATTTTGAAGGAAAATTTTTTTTTCCTCTCCTGAAAATTTCTTTCCCCCCATATTTCGACGGGAAAAATCGTCTGACATTGGTTTTTTTGGACAATTTTTTTTTCCTCTCCTGAAATTTTTTTCCCCCCATATTTCGACGGGAAAAATCGTCTGACATGGGTTTTTTGGACATTTTTTTTTTTTTAAATTTTGAAGGAAAATTTTTTTTTCCTCTCCTGAAAATTTCTTTCCCCCCTCGCTCTGCTTTTGCTCGTCTACGGTTCCTGTATCCTTCTCGTCGTATTTTGTCCACCCACATCAAGCTCTCGCTATGTCAGTCACTTGTTATTTCTCTCTTTGACTACGCCGATGTTGTTTATGGTCCTTGTCTCACTACCCGTCTCTCGGCAATAGTTCAACGTATCCAGAATTCGTGCCTTCGCTATTCCTATAATATCCGTAAGTTTGATCATATTTCGCCGTTATTTCTTCGCTCTGGCTGGCTCAAAGTCAGACAGAGGTGGATTTTGCACCTGTGCTGCATCGTACATAAGGTTTTACATTCTGAAACGCCTATCTATCTAAATGAATTACTTTGTAGTAATTCATCTATGCACTCTGTTCATGCACCATCTACGAGGCGTGGTGCTGACCTATCTGTACCTGCTCATCGTACGGTCAAATTTACGGCATCTTTCTCTTATTTGTCATCCCTCTATTATAATTCTCTTCCCTTAGATATTCGTTCTTTGACCTCTATGTCCGCTTTTAAATGTGCTGCCCGTTCTTTTATTCTTGTTCACTATCCTTAACTCCCCTTGTCACGTGGTCCTCTCTCTCACTCATCTGTTGTTTTGATTAGCTTTATTTCTGTGCGATATTGTTTTTGGGTTAGGTTGCAAAACGGCATGTATGCTGAACCTCGCCTATTTATCACATAAGTTTTTTTTTTTTTCTCTTTTTTTTTCTCTTTTGTTGTTTATAATATTATGTGATGAATAAAGACGAATTATTATTATTATTATTATTATTATTTCGACGGGAAAAATCGTCTGACATGGGTTTTTTTGGACAATTTTTTTTCCTCTCCTGAAAATTTTTTCCCCCCATATTTCGACGGGAAAAATCCTCTGACATGGGTTATTTGGACATTTTTTAAAAAAAATTTTTTTTTCCGCTCCTGAAAATTTCTTTCCCCCCATATTTCGACGGGAAAAATCGTCTGACATGGGTTTTTTTGGACATTTTTTTTTTTTTATATTTTGAAGGAAAATTTTTTTTTCCTCTCCTGAAAATTTCTTTCCCCCCATATTTCGACCGGAAAAATCGTCTGACATGGGTTTTTTCGACATTTTTTTTTTAATCTTGGAGGTAAAATTTTTTTTTCCTCTCCTGAAAATTTTTTCCCCTCCATATTTCGACGGAAAAAATCGTCTGACATAGGTTTCTTTGGACATTTTTATAAAAAAATTTTTTTTTCCTCTCCTGAAAATTTTTTCCCCCCATATTTCGACGGGAAAAATCCTCTGACATGGGTTATTTGGACATTTTTTTAAAAAATTTTTTTTTTCCGCTCCTGAAAATTTCTTTCCCCCCATATTTCGACGGGAAACATCGTCTGACATGGGTTTTTTTGGACAATTTTTTTTTCCTCTCCTGAAATTTTTTTCCCCCCATATTTCGACGGGGAAAATCCTCTGACATGGGTTCTTTGGACATTTTTTTAAAAAATTTTTTTTTCCGCTCCTGAAAATTTCTTTCCCCCCATATTTCGACGGGAAAAATCGTCTGACATGGGTATTTTGGACATTTTTTTTTTTTAAATTTTGAAGGAAAATTTTTTTTTCCTCTCCTGAAAATTTCTTTCCCCCCATATTTCGACGGGAAAAATCGTCTGACATGGGTTTTTTTGGACATTTTTTTTTTAAATTTTGAAGGAAAATTTGTTTTTCCTCTCCTGAAAATTTCTTTCCCCCCATATTTCGACGGGAAAAATCGTCTGACATGGGTTTTTTTGGACAATTTTTTTTTCCTCTCCTGAAATTTTTTCCCCCCCATATTTCGACGGGGAAAATCCTCTGACATGGGTTTTTTTGGACATTTTTTTTAAAAAAAATTTTGAGGGAAAATTTTTTTTTCCTCTCCTGAAAATTTATTTCCCCCCATATTTCGACGGAAAAAATCGTCTGACATAGGTTTTTTTGGACATTTTTATAAAAAAATTTTTTTTTCCTCTCCTGAAAATTTCTTTCCCCCCATATTTCAACGGGAAAAATCGTCTGACATGGGTTTTTTTGGACAATTTTTTTTTCCTCACCTGAAAATTTTTTTCCCCCATATTTCGACGGGAAAAATCCTCTGACATGGGTTATTTGGACATTTTTTTAAAAAATTTTTTTTTTCCGCTCCTGAAAATTTCTTTCCCCCCATATTTCGACGGGAAAAATCGTCTGACATCGGTTTTTTTGGACAATTTTTTTTTCCTCTCCTGAAAATTTTTTTCCCCCATATTTCGACGGGAAAAATCCTCTGACATGGGTTTTTTTTGGACATTTTTTTTAAAAAAAATTTTGAAGGAAAATTTTTTTTTCCTCTCCTGAAAATTTTTTCCCCCCATATTTCGACGGGAAAAATCCTCTGACATGGGTTATTTGGACATTTTTTAAAAAAAAAAAATTTTTCCGCTCCTGAAAATTTCTTTCCCCCCATATTTCGACGGGAAAAATCGTCTGACATGGGTTTTTTTGGACATTTTTTTTTTTTAAATTTTGAAGGAAAATTTTTTTTTCCTCTCCTGAAAATTTCTTTCCCCCCATATTTCGACGGGAAAAATCGTCTGACATGGGTTTTTTTGGACAATTTTTTTTTCCTCTCCTGAAATTTTTTCCCCCCATATTTCGACGGGGAAAATCCTCTGACATGGGTTATTTGGACATTTTTTAAAAAAATTTTTTTTTTCCGCTCCTGAAAATTTCTTTCCCCCCATATTTCGACGGGAAAAATCGTCTGACATGGGTTTTTTTGGACATTTTTTTTTTTTTAAATTTTGAAGGAAAATTTTTTTTTCCTCTCCTGAAAATTTCTTTCCCCCCATATTTCGACGGGAAAAATCGTCTGACATTGGTTTTTTTGGACAATTTTTTTTTCCTCTCCTGAAATTTTTTTCCCCCCATATTTCGACGGGAAAAATCGTCTGACATGGGTTTTCTGGACATTTTTTTTTTTTTAAATTTTGAAGGAAAATTTTTTTTTCCTCTCCTGAAAATTTCTTTCCCCCCTCGCTCTGCTTTTGCTCGTCTACGGTTCCTGTATCCTTCTCGTCGTATTTTGTCCACCCACATCAAGCTCTCGCTATGTCAGTCACTTGTTATTTCTCTCTTTGACTACGCCGATGTTGTTTATGGTCCTTGTCTCACTACCCGTCTCTCGGCAATAGTTCAACGTATCCAGAATTCGTGCCTTCGCTATTCCTATAATATCCGTAAGTTTGATCATATTTCGCCGTTATTTCTTCGCTCTGGCTGGCTCAAAGTCAGACAGAGGTGGATTTTGCACCTGTGCTGCATCGTACATAAGGTTTTACATTCTGAAACGCCTATCTATCTAAATGAATTACTTTGTAGTAATTCATCTATGCACTCTGTTCATGCACCATCTACGAGGCGTGGTGCTGACCTATCTGTACCTGCTCATCGTACGGTCAAATTTACGGCATCTTTCTCTTATTTGTCATCCCTCTATTATAATTCTCTTCCCTTAGATATTCGTTCTTTGACCTCTATGTCCGCTTTTAAATGTGCTGCCCGTTCTTTTATTCTTGTTCACTATCCTTAACTCCCCTTGTCACGTGGTCCTCTCTCTCACTCATCTGTTGTTTTGATTAGCTTTATTTCTGTTCGATATTGTTTTTGGGTTAGGTTGCAAAACGGCATGTATGCTGAACCTCGCCTATTTATCACATAAGTTTTTTTTTTTTTTTCTCTTTTTTTTCTCTTTTGTTGTTTATAATATTATGTGATGAATAAAGACGAATTATTATTATTATTATTATTATTATTTCGACGGGAAAAATCGTCTGACATGGGTTTTTTTGGACAATTTTTTTTTCCTCTCCTGAAAATTTTTTCCCCCCATATTTCGACGGGAAAAATCCTCTGACATGGGTTATTTGGACATTTTTTAAAAAAATTTTTTTTTTCCGCTCCTGAAAATTTCTTTCCCCCCATATTTCGACGGGAAAAATCGTCTGACATGGGTTTTTTTGGACATTTTTTTTTTTTATATTTTGAAGGAAAATTTTTTTTTCCTCTCCTGAAAATTTCTTTCCCCCCATATTTCGACGGGAAAAATCGTCTGACATGGGTTTTTTTGGACAATTTTTTTTTCCTCTCCTGAAAATTTTTTTCCCCCATATTTCGACGGGAAAAATCCTCTGACATGGGTTTTTTTGGACATTTTTTTTTAAAAAAATTTTGAAGGAAAATTTTTTTTTTCTCTCCTGAAAATTTTTTCCCCCCATATTTCGACGGGAAAAATCCTCTGACATGGGTTATTTGGACATTTTTTTAAAAAATTTTTTTTTTCCGCTCCTGAAAATTTCTTTCCCCCCATATTTCGACGGGAAAAATCGTCTGACATGGGTTTTTTGGACATTTTTTTTTTTAAATTTTGAAGGAAAATTTTTTTTTCCTCTCCTGAAAATTTCTTTCCCCCCATATTTCGACGGGAAAAATCGTCTGACATGGGTTTTTTTTACAAATTTTTTTTTTCCGCTCCTGAAAATTTCTTTCCCCCCATATTTCGACGGGAAAAATCCTCTGACATAGGTTTTTTTGGACATTTTTTTTTCCTCTCCTGAAAATTTCTTTCCCCCCCATATTTCGACGGGAAAAATCGTCTGATAGGTTTTTTGGACATTTTTTTAAAAAATTTTTTTTTCCTCTCCTGAAAATTTTTTTCCCCCCATATTTCGACGGGAAAAATAGTCTGACATGGGCTTTTGTGGAGATTTTTTTTATAAAATTTGAGGGAGAATTTGTTTTTCCTCTCCTGAAAATTTTTTCCCCCCATATTTCGACGGGAGAAATCGTCTGACATGGGTTTTTTTGGCCATTTTTTTTTAAATTTTTGACGGAAAATTTTGTTTCCTCTCCTGAAAATTTTTTTTCCCCCATATTTCGACGGGAAAAATCCTCTGACATGGGTTTTTTTGGACATTTTTTTTAAAAAAATTTTTGAGGGAAAATTTTTTTTTCCGCTCCTGAAAATTTCTTTCCCCCCATATTTCGACGGGAAAAATCCTCTGACATAGGTTTTTTTGGACATTTTTTTTTCCTCTCCTGAAAATTTCTTTCCCCCCCCATATTTCGACGGGAAAAATCGTCTGACAGGTTTTTTGGACATTTTTTTAAAAAATTTTTTTTTCCTCTCCTGAAAATTTTTTTCCCCCCATATTTCGACGGGAAAAATAGTCTGACATGGGCTTTTGTGGAGATATTTTTTATAAAATTTGAGGGAGAATTTGTTTTTCCTCTCCTGAAAATTTTCCCCCCCCATATTTCGACGGGAGAAATCGTCTGACATGGGTTTTTTTGGCCATTTTTTTTTTAAATTTTTGGCGGAAAATTTTGATTCCTCTCCTGAAAATTTTTTTTCCCCCATATTTCGACGGGAAAAATCCTCTGACATGGGTTTTTTTGGACATTTTTTTTAAAAAAATTTTTGGGGGAAAATTTTTTTTTCCTCCTGAAATTTCCCCCCCCCCCCCCCCCCCCATATTTCGACGGGAAAAATCGTCTGACATGGGTTTTTTTGGACAATTTTTTTTTCCTCTCCTGAAATTTTTTTCCCCCCATATTTCGACTGGGAAAATCCTCTGACATGGGTTTTTTTGGACATTTTTTTTAAAAAAAATTTTGAGGGAAAATTTTTTTTTCCTCTCCTGAAAATTTCTTTCCCCCCATATTTCGACGGGAAAAATCGTCTGACATGGGTTTTTTTGGACAATTTTTTTTTCCTCTCCTGAAAATTTTTTTCCCCCATATTTCGACGGGAAAAATCCTCTGACATGGGTTTTTTTGGACATTTTTTTTAAAAAAAATTTTGAAGGAAAATTTTTTTTTTCTCTCCTGAAAATTTTTTCCCCCCATATTTCGACGGGAAAAATCCTCTGACATGGGTTATTTGGACATTTTTTTAAAAAATTTTTTTTTTCCGCTCCTGAAAATTTCTTTCCCCCCATATTTCGACGGGAAAAATCGTCTGACATGGGTTTTTTGGACATTTTTTTTTTTAAATTTTGAAGGAAAATTTTTTTTTCCTCTCCTGAAAATTTCTTTCCCCCCATATTTCGACGGGAAAAATCGTCTGACATGGGTTTTTTTTACAAATTTTTTTTTTCCGCTCCTGAAAATTTCTTTCCCCCCATATTTCGACGGGAAAAATCCTCTGACATAGGTTTTTTTTGACATTTTTTTTTCCTCTCCTGAAAATTTCTTTCCCCCCCATATTTCGACGGGAAAAATCGTCTGACAGGTTTTTTGGACATTTTTTTAAAAAATTTTTTTTCCGCTCCTGAAAATTTCTTTCCCCCCATATTTCGACGGGAAAAATCGTCTGACATGGGTTTTTTTGGACATTTTTTTTTTTTAAATTTTTGAGGGAAAATTTTTTTTTCCTCTCCTGAAAATTTTTTCCCCCCATATTTCGACGGGAAAAATCCTCTGACATTGGTTTTTTTGGACATTTTTTTAAAAAAATTTTTGAGGGAAAATTTTTTTTTCCTCTCCTGAAATTTTTTTCCCCCCATATTTCGACGGGAAAAATCCTCTAACATGGGTTTTTTTTTGGACATTTTTTTTAAAAATTTTTTTTTTTCTCTCCTGAAAATTTTTTCCCCCCATATTTCGACGGGAAAAATCCTCTGACATGGGTTTTTTTGGACATATTTTTTGAATTTTTTTTTTCCTGTCCTGAAAATCCCCCCCCCCCCATATTTCGACGGGAAAAATCGTCTGACATGGGTTTTTTTGGACATTTTTTTTAAAAAAATTTTTGAGGGAAAATTTTTTTTTCCTCTCCTGAAATTTTTGTCCCCCCATATTTCGACGGGGAAAATCGTCTGACATGGGTTTTTTTGGACATTTTTTTTTTAAAAATTTTAAGGGAAAATTTTTTTTCCTCTCCTGAAAATTTTTTCCCCCCATATTTCGACGGGAAAAATCCTCTAACATGGGTTTTTTTTGGACATTTTTTTTAAAAAATTTTTTTTTTCTCTCCTGAAAATTTTTTCCCCCCATATTTCGACGGGAAAAATCCTCTGACATGGGTTTTTTTGGACATTTTTTTTTCCTCTCCTGAAAATTTTTTCGCCCCATATTTCGACGGGAAAAATCCTCTGACGTAGGTTTTTTTGGACATTTTTTAAAAAAATTTTTTTTTCCTCTCCTGAAAATTTCATTCCCCCCATATTTCGACGGGAAAAAACCTCTGACATGGGTTTTTTTGGACATATTTTTTGAAATTTTTTTTTTCCTGTCCTGAAAATTCCCCCCCCCCCCCATATTTCGACGGGAAAAATCGTCTGACATGGGTTTTTTCGACATTTTTTTTTTTTAAATTTTTGAGGGAAATTTTTTTTTCCTCTCCTGAAAATTTTTTTCCCTCCATATTTCGACGGGAAAAATCGTCTGACATGTGTTTTTTTGGACATTTTTTTTTAAAAAATTTTTGAGGGAAAATTTTTCTTCCTCCTGAAATATTTTTTCCCCCCATATTTCGACGGGAAAAATCCTCTGACATGGGTTTTTTTGCACATTTTTTTTTTTAAATTTTTGAGGGAAAATTTTTTTTTCCTCTCGTGAAAATTTTTTTCCCTCCATATTTCGACGGGAAAAATCGTCTGACATGGGTTTTTTTGACATTTTTTATCCTCTCCTGAAATTTTTTGCCCCCATATTTCGACGTGAAAAATCCTCTGACGTAGGTTTTTTTGGAAATTTTTTTTAAAAATTTTTTTTCCTCTCCTGAAAATTTCTTTCCCCCCATATTTCGACGGGAAAAATCGTCTGACATGGGTTTTTTTGGACATTTTTTTTTTAAAAATTTTTGGGGGAAAATTTTTTTTTCCTCCTGAAATTTCCCCCCACCCCCCCATATTTCGACGGGAAAAATCGTCTGACATGGGTTTTTTTGGACATTATTTTGAAATTTTTTTTTCCTCCTGAAAATTCCCCCCTCCCCCCCATATTTCGACGGGAAAAATCGTCTGACATGGGTTTTTTCGACATTTTTTTTTTTTAAATTTTTGAGGGAAAATTTTTTTTTCCTCTCCTGAAATTTTTGTCCCCCCATATTTCGACGGGGAAAATCGTCTGACATGGGTTTTTTTGGACATTTTTTTTTTAAAAATTTTAAGGGAAAATTTTTTTTCCTCTCCTGAAAATTTTTTCCCCCCATATTTCGACGGGAAAAATCCTCTAACATGGGTTTTTTTTGGACATTTTTTTTTAAAAATTTTTTTTTTCTCTCCGGAAAATTTTTTCCCCCCATATTTCGACGGGAAAAATCGTCTGACATGGGTTTTTTTGGACAATTTTTTTTTCCTCTCCTGAAATTTTTTTCCCCCCATATTTCGACGGGGAAAATCCTCTGACATGGGTTATTTGGACATTTTTTTAAAAAATTTTTTTTTCCGCTCCTGAAAATTTCTTTCCCCCCATATTTCGACGGGAAAAATCGTCTGACATGGGTTTTTTTGGACATTTTTTTTTTTTAAATTTTGAAGGAAAATTTTTTTTTCCTCTCCTGAAAATTTCTTTCCCCCCATATTTCGACCTGAAAAATCGTCTGACATGGGTTTTTTTGGACAATTGTTTTTTCCTCTCCTGAAATTTTTTTTCCCCCATATTTCGACGGGGAAAATCCTCTGACATGGGTTATTTGGACATTTTTTTAAAAAATTTTTTTTTTCCGCTCCTGAAAATTTCTTTCCCCCCATATTTCGACGGGAAAAATCGTCTGAAATGGGTTTTTTTTGGACAATTTTTTTTTCCTCTCCTGAATTTTTTTTCCCCCCATATTTCGACGGGGAAAATCCTCTGACATGGGTTATTTGGACATTTTTTTAAAAAAATTTTTTTTCCGCTCCTGAAAATTTCTTTCCCCCATATTTCGACGGGAAAAATCGTCTGACATGGGTTTTTTTGGACATTTTTTTTTTAAATTTTGAAGGAAAATTTTTTTTTCCTCTCCTGAAAATTTCTTTCCCCCCATATTTCGACGGGAAAAATCGTCTGACATGGGTTTTTTTGGACAATTTTTTTTTCCTCTCCTGAAATTTTTTTCCCCCCATATTTCGACGGGGAAAATCCTCTGACATGGGTTTTTTTGGACATTTTTTTTAAAAAAAATTTTGAGGGAAAATTTTTTTTTCCTCTCCTGAAAATTTATTTCCCCCCATATTTCGACTGAAAAAATCGTCTGACATAGGTTTTTTTGGACATTTTTATAAAAAAATTTTTTTTTCCTCTCCTGAAAATTTCTTTCCCCCCATATTTCAACGGGAAAAATCGTCTGACATGGGTTTTTTTGGACAATTTTTTTTTCCTCACCTGAAAATTTTTTTCCCCCATATTTCGACGGGAAAAATCCTCTGACATGGGTTTTTTTTGGACATTTTTTTTTAAAAAAATTTTGAAGGAAAATTTTTTTTTCCTCTCCTGAAAATTTTTTCCCCCCATATTTCGACGGGAAAAATCGTCTGACATTGGTTTTTTTGGACAATTTTTTTTTCCTCTCCTGAAATTTTTTTCCCCCCATATTTCGACGGGAAAAATCGTCTGACATGGGTTTTTTGGACATTTTTTTTTTTTTAAATTTTGAAGGAAAATTTTTTTTTCCTCTCCTGAAAATTTCTTTCCCCCCTCGCTCTGCTTTTGCTCGTCTACGGTTCCTGTATCCTTCTCGTCGTATTTTGTCCACCCACATCAAGCTCTCGCTATGTCAGTCACTTGTTATTTCTCTCTTTGACTACGCCGATGTTGTTTATGGTCCTTGTCTCACTACCCGTCTCTCGGCAATAGTTCAACGTATCCAGAATTCGTGCCTTCGCTATTCCTATAATATCCGTAAGTTTGATCATATTTCGCCGTTATTTCTTCGCTCTGGCTGGCTCAAAGTCAGACAGAGGTGGATTTTGCACCTGTGCTGCATCGTACATAAGGTTTTACATTCTGAAACGCCTATCTATCTAAATGAATTACTTTGTAGTAATTCATCTATGCACTCTGTTCATGCACCATCTACGAGGCGTGGTGCTGACCTATCTGTACCTGCTCATCGTACGGTCAAATTTACGGCATCTTTCTCTTATTTGTCATCCCTCTATTATAATTCTCTTCCCTTAGATATTCGTTCTTTGACCTCTATGTCCGCTTTTAAATGTGCTGCCCGTTCTTTTATTCTTGTTCACTATCCTTAACTCCCCTTGTCACGTGGTCCTCTCTCTCACTCATCTGTTGTTTTGATTAGCTTTATTTCTGTTCGATATTGTTTTTGGGTTAGGTTGCAAAACGGCATGTATGCTGAACCTCGCCTATTTATCACATAAGTTTTTTTTTTTTTTCTCTTTTTTTTTCTCTTTTGTTGTTTATAATATTATGTGATGAATAAAGACGAATTATTATTATTATTATTATTATTATTTCGACGGGAAAAATCGTCTGACATGGGTTTTTTTGGACAATTTTTTTTCCTCTCCTGAAAATTTTTTCCCCCCATATTTCGACGGGAAAAATCCTCCGACATGGGTTATTTGGACATTTTTTAAAAAAATTTTTTTTTTCCGCTCCTGAAAATTTCTTTCCCCCCATATTTCGACGGGAAAAATCGTCTGACATGGGTTTTTTTGGACATTTTTTTTTTTTTATATTTTGAAGGAAAATTTTTTTTTCCTCTCCTGAAAATTTCTTTCCCCCCATATTTCGACCGGAAAAATCGTCTGACATGGGTTTTTTCGACATTTTTTTTTAAATCTTGGAGGTAAAATTTTTTTTTCCTCTCCTGAAAATTTTTTCCCCTCCATATTTCGACGGAAAAAATCGTCTGACATAGGTTTCTTTGGACATTTTTATAAAAAAATTTTTTTTTCCTCTCCTGAAAATTTTTTCCCCCCATATTTCGACGGGAAAAATCCTCTGACATGGGTTATTTGGACATTTTTTTAAAAAATTTTTTTTTTCCGCTCCTGAAAATTTCTTTCCCCCCATATTTCGACGGGAAACATCGTCTGACATGGGTTTTTTTGGACAATTTTTTTTTCCTCTCCTGAAATTTTTTTCCCCCCATATTTCGACGGGGAAAATCCTCTGACATGGGTTCTTTGGACATTTTTTTAAAAAATTTTTTTTTCCGCTCCTGAAAATTTCTTTCCCCCCATATTTCGACGGGAAAAATCGTCTGACATGGGTATTTTGGACATTTTTTTTTTTTAAATTTTGAAGGAAAATTTTTTTTTCCTCTCCTGAAAATTTCTTTCCCCCCATATTTCGACGGGAAAAATCGTCTGACATCGGTTTTTTTGGACAATTTTTTTTTCCTCTCCTGAAAATTTTTTTCCCCCATATTTCGACGGGAAAAATCCTCTGACATGGGTTTTTTTTGGACATTTTTTTTAAAAAAAATTTTGAAGGAAAATTTTTTTTTCCTCTCCTGAAAATTTTTTCCCCCCATATTTCGACGGGAAAAATCCTCTGACATGGGTTATTTGGACATTTTTTAAAAAAAAAAATTTTTCCGCTCCTGAAAATTTCTTTCCCCCCATATTTCGACGGGAAAAATCGTCTGACATGGGTTTTTTTGGACATTTTTTTTTTTTAAATTTTGAAGGAAAATTTTTTTTTCCTCTCCTGAAAATTTCTTTCCCCCCATATTTCGACGGGAAAAATCGTCTGACATGGGTTTTTTTGGACAATTTTTTTTTCCTCTCCTGAAATTTTTTCCCCCCATATTTCGACGGGGAAAATCCTCTGACATGGGTTATTTGGACATTTTTTAAAAAAATTTTTTTTTTCCGCTCCTGAAAATTTCTTTCCCCCCATATTTCGACGGGAAAAATCGTCTGACAAGGGGTTTTTTTGGACATTTTTTTTTTTTTAAATTTTGAAGGAAAATTTTTTTTTCCTCTCCTGAAAATTTCTTTCCCCCCATATTTCGACGGGAAAAATCGTCTGACATTGGTTTTTTTGGACAATTTTTTTTTCCTCTCCTGAAATTTTTTTCCCCCCATATTTCGACGGGAAAAATCGTCTGACATGGGTTTTTTGGACATTTTTTTTTTTTTAAATTTTGAAGGAAAATTTTTTTTTCCTCTCCTGAAAATTTCTTTCCCCCCTCGCTCTGCTTTTGCTCGTCTACGGTTCCTGTATCCTTCTCGTCGTATTTTGTCCACCCACATCAAGCTCTCGCTATGTCAGTCACTTGTTATTTCTCTCTTTGACTACGCCGATGTTGTTTATGGTCCTTGTCTCACTACCCGTCTCTCGGCAATAGTTCAACGTATCCAGAATTCGTGCCTTCGCTATTCCTATAATATCCGTAAGTTTGATCATATTTCGCCGTTATTTCTTCGCTCTGGCTGGCTCAAAGTCAGACAGAGGTGGATTTTGCACCTGTGCTGCATCGTACATAAGGTTTTACATTCTGAAACGCCTATCTATCTAAATGAATTACTTTGTAGTAATTCATCTATGCACTCTGTTCATGCACCATCTACGAGGCGTGGTGCTGACCTATCTGTACCTGCTCATCGTACGGTCAAATTTACGGCATCTTTCTCTTATTTGTCATCCCTCTATTATAATTCTCTTCCCTTAGATATTCGTTCTTTGACCTCTATGTCCGCTTTTAAATGTGCTGCCCGTTCTTTTATTCTTGTTCACTATCCTTAACTCCCCTTGTCACGTGGTCCTCTCTCTCACTCATCTGTTGTTTTGATTAGCTTTATTTCTGTGCGATATTGTTTTTGGGTTAGGTTGCAAAACGGCATGTATGCTGAACCTCGCCTATTTATCACATAAGTTTTTTTTTTTTTTCTCTTTTTTTTTCTCTTTTGTTGTTTATAATATTATGTGATGAATAAAGACGAATTATTATTATTATTATTATTATTATTTCGACGGGAAAAATCGTCCGACATGGGTTTTTTTGGACAATTTTTTTTCCTCTCCTGAAAATTTTTTCCCCCCATATTTCGACGGGAAAAATCCTCTGACATGGGTTATTTGGACATTTTTTAAAAAAATTTTTTTTTTCCGCTCCTGAAAATTTCTTTCCCCCCATATTTCGACGGGAAAAATCGTCTGACATGGGTTTTTTTGGACATTTTTTTTTTTTTATATTTTGAAGGAAAATTTTTTTTTCCTCTCCTGAAAATTTCTTTCCCCCCATATTTCGACCGGAAAAATCGTCTGACATGGGTTTTTTCGACATTTTTTTTTTAATCTTGGAGGTAAAATTTTTTTTTCCTCTCCTGAAAATTTTTTCCCCTCCATATTTCGACGGAAAAAATCGTCTGACATAGGTTTCTTTGGACATTTTTATAAAAAAATTTTTTTTTCCTCTCCTGAAAATTTTTTCCCCCCATATTTCGACGGGAAAAATCCTCTGACATGGGTTATTTGGACATTTTTTTAAAAAATTTTTTTTTTCCGCTCCTGAAAATTTCTTTCCCCCCATATTTCGACGGGAAACATCGTCTGACATGGGTTTTTTTGGACAATTTTTTTTTCCTCTCCTGAAATTTTTTTCCCCCCATATTTCGACGGGGAAAATCCTCTGACATGGGTTCTTTGGACATTTTTTTAAAAAATTTTTTTTTCCGCTCCTGAAAATTTCTTTCCCCCCATATTTCGACGGGAAAAATCGTCTGACATGGGTATTTTGGACATTTTTTTTTTTTAAATTTTGAAGGAAAATTTTTTTTTCCTCTCCTGAAAATTTCTTTCCCCCCATATTTCGACGGGAAAAATCGTCTGACATGGGTTTTTTTGGACATTTTTTTTTTAAATTTTGAAGGAAAATTTTTTTTTCCTCTCCTGAAAATTTCTTTCCCCCCATATTTCGACGGGAAAAATCGTCTGACATGGGTTTTTTTGGACAATTTTTTTTTCCTCTCCTGAAATTTTTTCCCCCCCATATTTCGACGGGGAAAATCCTCTGACATGGGTTTTTTTGGACATTTTTTTTAAAAAAAATTTTGAGGGAAAATTTTTTTTTCCTCTCCTGAAAATTTATTTCCCCCCATATTTCGACGGAAAAAATCGTCTGACATAGGTTTTTTTGGACATTTTTATAAAAACATTTTTTTTCCTCTCCTGAAAATTTCTTTCCCCCCATATTTCAACGGGAAAAATCGTCTGACATGGGTTTTTTTGGACAATTTTTTTTTCCTCACCTGAAAATTTTTTTCCCCCATATTTCGACGGGAAAAATCCTCTGACATGGGTTTTTTTTGGACATTTTTTTTTAAAAAAATTTTGAAGGAAAATTTTTTTTTCCTCTCCTGAAAATTTTTTCCCCCCATATTTCGACGGGAAAAATCCTCTGACATGGGTTATTTGGACATTTTTTAAAAAAATTTTTTTTTTCCGCTCCTGAAAATTTCTTTCCCCCCATATTTCGACGGGAAAAATCGTCTGACATCGGTTTTTTTGGACAATTTTTTTTTCCTCTCCTGAAAATTTTTTTCCCCCATATTTCGACGGGAAAAATCCTCTGACATGGGTTTTTTTTGGACATTTTTTTTAAAAAAAATTTTGAAGGAAAATTTTTTTTTCCTCTCCTGAAAATTTTTTCCCCCCATATTTCGACGGGAAAAATCCTCTGACATGGGTTATTTGGACATTTTTTAAAAAAAAAAAATTTTTCCGCTCCTGAAAATTTCTTTCCCCCCATATTTCGACGGGAAAAATCGTCTGACATGGGTTTTTTTGGACATTTTTTTTTTTTAAATTTTGAAGGAAAATTTTTTTTTCCTCTCCTGAAAATTTCTTTCCCCCCATATTTCGACGGGAAAAATCGTCTGACATGGGTTTTTTTGGACAATTTTTTTTTCCTCTCCTGAAATTTTTTCCCCCCATATTTCGACGGGGAAAATCCTCTGACATGGGTTATTTGGACATTTTTTAAAAAAATTTTTTTTTTCCGCTCCTGAAAATTTCTTTCCCCCCATATTTCGACGGGAAAAATCGTCTGACATGGGTTTTTTTGGACATTTTTTTTTTTTTAAATTTTGAAGGAAAATTTTTTTTTCCTCTCCTGAAAATTTCTTTCCCCCCATATTTCGACGGGAAAAATCGTCTGACATTGGTTTTTTTGGACAATTTTTTTTTCCTCTCCTGAAATTTTTTTCCCCCCATATTTCGACGGGAAAAATCGTCTGACATGGGTTTTCTGGACATTTTTTTTTTTTTAAATTTTGAAGGAAAATTTTTTTTTCCTCTCCTGAAAATTTCTTTCCCCCCTCGCTCTGCTTTTGCTCGTCTACGGTTCCTGTATCCTTCTCGTCGTATTTTGTCCACCCACATCAAGCTCTCGCTATGTCAGTCACTTGTTATTTCTCTCTTTGACTACGCCGATGTTGTTTATGGTCCTTGTCTCACTACCCGTCTCTCGGCAATAGTTCAACGTATCCAGAATTCGTGCCATCGCTATTCCTATAATATCCGTAAGTTTGATCATATTTCGCCGTTATTTCTTCGCTCTGGCTGGCTCAAAGTCAGACAGAGGTGGATTTTGCACCTGTGCTGCATCGTACATAAGGTTTTACATTCTGAAACGCCTATCTATCTAAATGAATTACTTTGTAGTAATTCATCTATGCACTCTGTTCATGCACCATCTACGAGGCGTGGTGCTGACCTATCTGTACCTGCTCATCGTACGGTCAAATTTACGGCATCTTTCTCTTATTTGTCATCCCTCTATTATAATTCTCTTCCCTTAGATATTCGTTCTTTGACCTCTATGTCCGCTTTTAAATGTGCTGCCCGTTCTTTTATTCTTGTTCACTATCCTTAACTCCCCTTGTCACGTGGTCCTCTCTCTCACTCATCTGTTGTTTTGATTAGCTTTATTTCTGTTCGATATTGTTTTTGGGTTAGGTTGCAAAACGGCATGTATGCTGAACCTCGCCTATTTATCACATAAGTTTTTTTTTTTTTTTCTCTTTTTTTTTCTCTTTTGTTGTTTATAATATTATGTGATGAATAAAGACGAATTATTATTATTATTATTATTATTATTTCGACGGGAAAAATCGTCTGACATGGGTTTTTTTGGACAATTTTTTTTTCCTCTCCTGAAAATTTTTTCCCCCCATATTTCGACGGGAAAAATCCTCTGACATGGGTTATTTGGACATTTTTTAAAAAAATTTTTTTTTTCCGCTCCTGAAAATTTCTTTCCCCCCATATTTCGACGGGAAAAATCGTCTGACATGGGTTTTTTTGGACATTTTTTTTTTTTATATTTTGAAGGAAAATTTTTTTTTCCTCTCCTGAAAATTTCTTTCCCCCCATATTTCGACGGGAAAAATCGTCTGACATGGGTTTTTTTGGACAATTTTTTTTTCCTCTCCTGAAAATTTTTTTCCCCCATATTTCGACGGGAAAAATCCTCTGACATGGGTTTTTTTGGACATTTTTTTTTAAAAAAATTTTGAAGGAAAATTTTTTTTTTCTCTCCTGAAAATTTTTTCCCCCCATATTTCGACGGGAAAAATCCTCTGACATGGGTTATTTGGACATTTTTTTAAAAAATTTTTTTTTTCCGCTCCTGAAAATTTCTTTCCCCCCATATTTCGACGGGAAAAATCGTCTGACATGAGTTTTTTGGACAT
The DNA here is from genome assembly GCA_951215215.1 of Andrena trimmerana. NCBI lineage: Eukaryota > Metazoa > Arthropoda > Insecta > Hymenoptera > Andrenidae > Andrena > Andrena trimmerana. Next base: position 2,175,849 of record CATNUO010000106.1, read on the forward strand.
TTTTTTTTTTAAATTTTGAAGGAAAATTTTTTTTTCCTCTCCTGAAAATTTCTTTCCCCCCATATTTCGACGGGAAAAATCGTCTGACATGGGTTTTTTTTACAAATTTTTTTTTTCCGCTCCTGAAAATTTCTTTCCCCCCATATTTCGACGGGAAAAATCCTCTGACATAGGTTTTTTTGGACATTTTTTTTTCCTCTCCTGAAAATTTCTTTCCCCCCCATATTTCGACGGGAAAAATCGTCTGATAGGTTTTTTGGACATTTTTTTAAAAAATTTTTTTTTCCTCTCCTGAAAATTTTTTTCCCCCCATATTTCGACGGGAAAAATAGTCTGACATGGGCTTTTGTGGAGATTTTTTTTATAAAATTTGAGGGAGAATTTGTTTTTCCTCTCCTGAAAATTTTTTCCCCCCATATTTCGACGGGAGAAATCGTCTGACATGGGTTTTTTTGGCCATTTTTTTTTAAATTTTTGACGGAAAATTTTGTTTCCTCTCCTGAAAATTTTTTTTCCCCCATATTTCGACGGGAAAAATCCTCTGACATGGGTTTTTTTGGACATTTTTTTTAAAAAAATTTTTGAGGGAAAATTTTTTTTTCCGCTCCTGAAAATTTCTTTCCCCCCATATTTCGACGGGAAAAATCCTCTGACATAGGTTTTTTTGGACATTTTTTTTTCCTCTCCTGAAAATTTCTTTCCCCCCCCATATTTCGACGGGAAAAATCGTCTGACAGGTTTTTTGGACATTTTTTTAAAAAATTTTTTTTTCCTCTCCTGAAAATTTTTTTCCCCCCATATTTCGACGGGAAAAATAGTCTGACATGGGCTTTTGTGGAGATATTTTTTATAAAATTTGAGGGAGAATTTGTTTTTCCTCTCCTGAAAATTTTTCCCCCCCATATTTCGACGGGAGAAATCGTCTGACATGGGTTTTTTTGGCCATTTTTTTTTTAAATTTTTGGCGGAAAATTTTGATTCCTCTCCTGAAAATTTTTTTTCCCCCATATTTCGACGGGAAAAATCCTCTGACATGGGTTTTTTTGGACATTTTTTTTAAAAAAATTTTTGGGGGAAAATTTTTTTTTCCTCCTGAAATTTCCCCCCCCCCCCCCATATTTCGACGGGAAAAATCGTCTGACATGGGTTTTTTTGGACAATTTTTTTTTCCTCTCCTGAAATTTTTTTCCCCCCATATTTCGACTGGGAAAATCCTCTGACATGGGTTTTTTTGGACATTTTTTTTAAAAAAAATTTTGAGGGAAAATTTTTTTTTCCTCTCCTGAAAATTTCTTTCCCCCCATATTTCGACGGGAAAAATCGTCTGACATGGGTTTTTTTGGACAATTTTTTTTTCCTCTCCTGAAAATTTTTTTCCCCCATATTTCGACGGGAAAAATCCTCTGACATGGGTTTTTTTGGACATTTTTTTTAAAAAAAATTTTGAAGGAAAATTTTTTTTTTCTCTCCTGAAAATTTTTTCCCCCCATATTTCGACGGGAAAAATCCTCTGACATGGGTTATTTGGACATTTTTTTAAAAAATTTTTTTTTTCCGCTCCTGAAAATTTCTTTCCCCCCATATTTCGACGGGAAAAATCGTCTGACATGGGTTTTTTGGACATTTTTTTTTTTAAATTTTGAAGGAAAATTTTTTTTTCCTCTCCTGAAAATTTCTTTCCCCCCATATTTCGACGGGAAAAATCGTCTGACATGGGTTTTTTTTACAAATTTTTTTTTTCCGCTCCTGAAAATTTCTTTCCCCCCATATTTCGACGGGAAAAATCCTCTGACATAGGTTTTTTTTGACATTTTTTTTTCCTCTCCTGAAAATTTCTTTCCCCCCCATATTTCGACGGGAAAAATCGTCTGACAGGTTTTTTGGACATTTTTTTAAAAAATTTTTTTTCCGCTCCTGAAAATTTCTTTCCCCCCATATTTCGACGGGAAAAATCGTCTGACATGGGTTTTTTTGGACATTTTTTTTTTTTTAAATTTTTGAGGGAAAATTTTTTTTTCCTCTCCTGAAAATTTTTTCCCCCCATATTTCGACGGGAAAAATCCTCTGACATTGGTTTTTTTGGACATTTTTTTTAAAAAAATTTTTGAGGGAAAATTTTTTTTTCCTCTCCTGAAATTTTTTTCCCCCCATATTTCGACGGGAAAAATCCTCTGACAAGGGTTTTTTTGGACATTTTTTTAAAAATTTTTTTTTGTCCTGAAAATTTCTTTCCCCCCATATTTCGACGGGACAAATCGTCTGACATGGGTTTTTTTGGACATTTTTTTTAAAAAAATTTTTGAGGGAAAATTTTTTTTTCCTCTCCTGAAATTTTTTTCCCCCCATATTTCGACGGGAAAAATCGTCTGACATGGGTTTTTTTGGACATTTTTTTTTAAAAAATTTTAAGGGAAAATTTTTTTTCCTCTCCTGAAAATTTTTTCCCCCCATATTTCGACGGGAAAAATCCTCTAACATGGGTTTTTTTTTGGACATTTTTTTTAAAAATTTTTTTTTTTCTCTCCTGAAAATTTTTTCCCCCCATATTTCGACGGGAAAAATCCTCTGACATGGGTTTTTTTGGACATATTTTTTGAAATTTTTTTTTCCTGTCCTGAAAATCCCCCCCCCCCCCCCCCATATTTCGACGGGAAAAATCGTCTGACATGGGTTTTTTTGGACATTTTTTTTAAAAAAATTTTTGAGGGAAAATTTTTTTTTCCTCTCCTGAAATTTTTGTCCCCCCATATTTCGACGGGGAAAATCGTCTGACATGAGTTTTTTTGGACATTTTTTTTTTTTAAATTTTAAGGGAAAATTTTTTTTCCTCTCCTGAAAATTTTTTCCCCCCATATTTCGACGGGAAAAATCCTCTAACATGGGTTTTTTTTGGACATTTTTTTTTAAAAATTTTTTTTTTCTCTCCTGAAAATTTTTTCCCCCCATATTTCGACGGGAAAAATCCTCTGACATGGGTTTTTTTGGACATATTTTTTGAAATTTTTTTTTTCCTGTCCTGAAAATCCCCCCCCATATTTCGACGGGAAAAATCGTCTGACATGGGTTTTTTTGGACATTTTTTTTTTTTAAATTTTTGAGGGAAAATTTTTTTTTCCTCTCCTGAAAATTTCTTTCCCCCCATATTTCGACGGGAAAAATCGTCTGACATGGGTTTTTTTGGACATTTTTTTTTCCTCTCCTGAAAATTTTTTCGCCCCATATTTCGACGGGAAAAATCCTCTGACGTAGGTTTTTTTGGACATTTTTTAAAAAAATTTTTTTTTCCTCTCCTGAAAATTTCATTCCCCCCATATTTCGACGGGAAAAAACCTCTGACATGGGTTTTTTTGGACATATTTTTTGAAATTTTTTTTTTCCTGTCCTGAAAATTCCCCCCCCCCCCCCCATATTTCGACGGGAAAAATCGTCTGACATGGGTTTTTTCGACATTTTTTTTTTTTAAATTTTTGAGGGAAATTTTTTTTTCCTCTCCTGAAAATTTTTTTCCCTCCATATTTCGACGGGAAAAATCGTCTGACATGTGTTTTTTTGGACATTTTTTTTTAAAAAATTTTTGAGGGAAAATTTTTCTTCCTCCTGAAATATTTTTTCCCCCCATATTTCGACGGGAAAAATCCTCTGACATGGGTTTTTTTGCACATTTTTTTTTTTAAATTTTTGAGGGAAAATTTTTTTTTCCTCTCGTGAAAATTTTTTTCCCTCCATATTTCGACGGGAAAAATCGTCTGACATGGGTTTTTTTGACATTTTTTATCCTCTCCTGAAATTTTTTGCCCCCATATTTCGACGTGAAAAATCCTCTGACGTAGGTTTTTTTGGAAATTTTTTTTAAAAATTTTTTTTCCTCTCCTGAAAATTTCTTTCCCCCCATATTTCGACGGGAAAAATCGTCTGACATGGGTTTTTTTGGACATTTTTTTTTTAAAAATTTTTGGGGGAAAATTTTTTTTTCCTCCTGAAATTTCCCCCCACCCCCCCATATTTCGACGGGAAAAATCGTCTGACATGGGTTTTTTTGGACATTATTTTGAAATTTTTTTTTCCTCCTGAAAATTCCCCCCTCCCCCCCATATTTCGACGGGAAAAATCGTCTGACATGGGTTTTTTTGGACATTTTTTTTTTTTAATTTTTGAGGAAAATTTTCTTTCCTCTCCTGAAAATTTTTTTCCCCCATATTTCGACGGGAAAAATCGTCTGACATGGGTTTTTTTGGACATTTTTTTTGATAATTTTTTTTCCCCCACATATTTCGACGGGAAAAATCCTCTGACATGGTTTTTTTTGGAGATTTTTTTTTTTAAAATTTGAGGGAAAATTATTATTATTATTATTATTATTATTATTATTATTATTATTATTATAATTTACGGGAAACCCCTTAGTATACAAAAAGTACAAAGAATGCATAAAATACATGAAATAGAGCCTAAACCATCAATAATTAGGTGACTACTAATTAACAACCGTGTTATTGTTTAAATGAGAGAATAGCCTCGCACGAAAGGAACTAAGCGGACCTATAAAAGGGTCCACTTCATCAAATTGCAGATTAGCGTATTGCATAGCCCTGTTAATAGGGTCCATTGTATAAGAGAAATACAACGCCGGCTTATGGACAAAGAGAGGCTTCTTCCGCATCTGCCTTACAGGAGCATTATAAGTGACTAGCTCAACTAGGTCTGAGCAATTTAGCAGACTATTAATAATTTTATATAAAAATACCATGTCAGCAATCATTCTGCGATCGGCAAGAGTAGAGATATTTAAGGCTTGCAGAGCGGGGCCATAGTCATGGCTGGTCTCATCCATAGGATTACCAAGGACATGAGCGACAAATCGAAGAAACTTATGCTGAACCCCCTCTATTAGTTTAACATATTTCGCATGTCGCGGACTCCAAATAGTTGAGGCATATTCCACGTGGGGTCTGACCAGGGCAACATACAGCAGCCTCAGAGCTCCGACGTCCCTAAAATGCTTCGCAAATCTACGAATACAACCAAGAGTTCGCAACGCTTTATTGGTACTACGCATATACTGGTTTCTGAAATCAAAGCACGGCGTTATGGAGACTCCAAGATCCACCACTTCGGAAACCTCCGTCAACGGTTCATCCAGCAGGCTATACGGATGAATCAAGCAGACCCTAGCCCGAGAAGCCCTGAGTACTACACATTTTGCAGTGTGAAGCTTCATTTCATTCACGGTGCACCACCGCCCAAACCTGTCCAGATCCGTCTGCAGCGCAATCGCATCCTGGGTACCTCGAATTCTCTTAAAGATTTTCAGGTCGTCAGCAAATAGCAAAAACTTAGAATTTAAAAATACATCACCAATATCATTAATAAATAAGTTAAAAAGCAGCGGGCCGAGATGAGACCCCTGAGGAACGCCAGAGGTGACACTGATAGGAGATGATAAACTATTCGATACCTTAACCACTTGCTCCCGACCCTCAAGGTAACTTTCAATCCAGGACAGAAGTGGCCCCCCAAAGCCCCAAAGTGACAGTTTCCGAATTAGAATCCCATGACCAACTGTATCAAACGCTTTCCGAAAATCGGTGTAAACCGTATCCACCTGAGAGCCTACATTCAGCGCATCGGACACGAAGCTGTGGTACACCGCCAAATTCGTAGTAGTTGAGCGCTTAGGAATGAACCCATGCTGCTCATTACACAAGATGCCAGAGAGCTGAGGAGATAACTTTTCCGTGATGATCTCCTCGAATAATTTAGGTAAGATGGATAATTTACTAATGGGTCTGTAATTGCCCACCTCCGAACGGTCACCGGCCTTGAAAATTGGTGAGACCAGGCTAGTTTTCCATAAAGTAGGAAAAGAGCCACTGACGAGAGAAGCGTTGAAGATATTCCAAAGTGGTCTGGATAAAATAAAACTACACCGATTGAGAAAAAGTGGAGGAATACCATCAACTCCAGCGCCAACGTTAGTGTTAAGCGAATTCAGTTTAGAATAGATCTCACCAATAGAGATGGAGAGACTATTTATATTCACCGTATTACAGGTATTAAGGTTCAGATTCAAGGCCGGGGAACCCGATGATGAACCGTAGACGGAGCCAAAATAAGATGCAAAGAGATTGGCAATGTCAGAGTCCGAAGAAGCTAAACGGTCTCCATAACGCATGTTTACCGGGAGACCACAGACGCCACGCTTGTTATTTACAAAGTTCCAGAAGGTCTTGACATTAGTCCGGACAGAGTTCTCGATATACGAAACATACGCACGATAATCATTCTTCAACAATTGCTTACACTGAGAACGGATCCCAGAAAAATTTAAGTAGTCATGAGCGGCATTAGAAAGTTTATAAGCCTTATGCGCTCTCTTTTTATCACGTATCAGATACCTCAAACGCGGAGAGAACCACCGCGGAAAGGAGGAACGAAGCAATGATCTTGTCGGGATAAAGATGCTAATAGCAGAATTTAGATGAAAGTAGAGGCGATCTAAGGCAATACTAAGATCAACGCCCGCAGTCTCAGCATCCCAATCAACAGAGTTAAAGTAGTTCAAAATCCCTAGGTAGTCACCACGCTTGAAATCGAGATACGTGACATTGTCAAGCATACGGTCGGCGGTCGAATGTAACCCATTTAAACACACGAGTAAGGGTGGATGGTACGCATCCGGCGAGATAAGGAAATCAATTTCTCCAACAACAGACGCATTATTCTCATTCGTAAAGATAAGGTCTAATAAACAGTCATGAGCATTGTAAACATTATTCACCTGAATCAGATTACAGTAGTTATATGATTCTAGAAGTACATCAATGGCCGTAGACTCTAGGGAAGATATACCAGACTTTTTAAAACAAGATACACCTGATTCATTAAACCAGACAGCATGAGGGAGGTTAAAATCGCCGAGAATACAGAAAATATCCTCACTAAAACAATGAAAAATCTCATTAACACATTCTACATGCTTTTCATACATCACCGGTGGGGATGCTGGCGGCAGGTATAAGGCCCCTACAATTAAGTGATTATACCCCAGCCGGACACGGACAAAGAGCTGCTCAAGGTCATCGTAAGTCGGTTTTATTCGTGAACAAGGTAGCGTGTTCCTAACCGCCACCAGAACGCCACCACCCCTAGAGAAGCTACTCGTGAGATGAGACCTGTCCTCGCGAAAGACATTATATCCCTCAAGCCCAAGTTCGACCGTAGAGATCCCAGAATTCAGCCACGTTTCAACCAGTATTATAACGTCGTACTGGACGGCAGAGCTAATTATCGATGTTGTAAGGACGTCAAGCTTGGTTCTGAGACCTCGGACATTCTGGTAATATACTAAGGGGGGATTTACGCGTTTTTTGGGGAACGATCCCGAGTACTACCGGTAGAAACAATAGTCGGCTCTCCGCGAACGTAGCGAATGGTCTTATCAATTTCGCCTTTCTCATGGAGCTCCCGTAGTGTTGTCCTCAGCTGATCAAGGGCCAGCCGCTGAGTACGGGTCTTATCATCTGTGATCTTGCAAGGTCCCGTATACTTCGACTTGTTCCTCAGGATGGACTTGACAGAATCAGCTGACTTGAGGCCAACACACAGAGGCCTTGGCGAGCTACCTTTCAGCTTCCCCAGCCTGCGTGTTTTCACCAACAAATTTTCCGATGGCAGGATTGAGGCCAGGATTTCCGATACCCCCTCAGCATCGTGTTTTTTGGATTGGTCAGGAGCTGTGCTCTCTGATTCCGGCAAACCATGGATAATCAGATTTGCAGCTCTAACCTGCCTGTCGTTAACTTCCGCAATAATTTCATTAATGCCGTCTGCTTGGCGAGCTTCAATTTTATCACAGCGGGTAGCCAGTTGGTGTTGCGCCGATGAAATACTGTCAACTCGTTGATTAAGGTCGAGTACCGAAGAGCGGAGGTTTTCCAAACACAGAAGGCATTGCTCAAGGGTAGAAGTAATTCTGTCGAGACTAGAGAGCTTCTGTTTTATTTCGCCAATCGTGTTGAGCTCCGATCTCACATTATTGAGAGTGGACGTTATAGTGGCAAGATCCGCAGCAACGTTGTCCGCTTGATTCTGAGTTGAAGATGAAGCAATGGGTGTTGGGTTCAGAGGCATCGTTACGCTTGCCTGCTTATTGTTTAGACCACAACCAGTGCAGATTTGTTCTTCCTCTCCTGAATTTTTTTTTCCCCACATATTTCGACGGGAAAAATCGTCTGACATGGGTTTTTTTATTATTTTTTTTTTAATTTTTGAGGGAAAATTTTTTTTTCCTCTCCTGAAATTTTTTTTCCCCCCATATTTCGACGGGAAAAATCGTCTGACATGGGTTTTTTTGGACACATTTTTTTTAAATTTTTGAGGGAAAATTTTTTTCCCTCTCCACAAATTTTTTTCCCCCATATTTCAACGGGAAAAATCGTCTGACATGGGTTTTTTTTTATTTTCTTTTTAAATTTTGAGGGAAATTTTTTTTTTTCTCTCCTGAAATTCCCCCCCCCCCCCCCCCCATATTTCGACGGGAAAAATCGTCTGACATGGGTTTTTTTGGACATTTTTTTTTGTTAATTTTTGAGGGAAAATTTGTTTTCCTCTCCTGAAATTTTTTTTCCCCCATATTTCGACGGGAAAAATCGTCTGACATGGGTTTTTTTGGATATTTTTTTTGAAAATTTTTTTTCCCCAATATTTCGACGGGAAAAATCGTCTGACATGGGTTTTTTGACATTTTTTTTGAAAATTTTTTTTCCCCCCATATTTTGACGGGAAAAATCCTCTGACATGGGTTTTTTTGGGATATTTTCTTTTTTTAAACTTTTCAGGGAGAATTTTTTTTTCCTCTCTTGATAATTTTTTTTCCCCCATATTTCGACGGGAAAAATCGTCTGACATGGGTTTTTTTTATTTTTTTTTTTTAAATTTTGAGGGAAAATTTTTTTTTCCTCTCCGGAAATTCCCCCCCCCCCCATATTTCGACGGGAAAAATCGTCTGACATGGGTTTTCTTGGACATTTTTTTTTTTTAATTTTTGAGGGAAAATTTTTTTTCCCTCCCCAGAAATTTTTTCCCCCCATATTTCGACGGGAAAAATCGTCTGACATGGGTTTTTTTTTATTTATTTTTTTTTTAATTTTTGAGGGAAAATTTGTTTTTCCTCTCCTGAAAAATTTTTTCCCCCCATATTTCGACGGGAAAAATCGTCTGACATGGGTATTTTTGGACATTTTTTTTTTTAATTTTTGAGGGAAAATTTTTTTTTCCTCTCGATAATTTTTTTCCCCCATATTTCGACGGGAAAAATCCTGAAATGGTTTTTTTTGGAGATTTTTTTTTTTAAATTTGAGGGAAAATTTGTTTTTCCTCTCCTGAAATTTTTTTTCCCCCCATATTTCGACGGGAAAAATCGTCTGACATGGGTTTTTTTGGACATTTTTTTTTTAAATTTTGAGGGAAAATTTTTTTTTCCTCTCCCGAAATTTTTTTTCTCCCCACATTTCGACGGGAAAAATCGTCTGACATGGGTTTTTTTCGACATTTTTTTTTTTAAATTTTTGAGGGAAAATTTTTTTTCCCTCTCCAGAAATTTTTTCCCCCCATATTTCGACGGGAAAAATCGTCTGACATGGGTTTTTTTGGACATTTTTTTTTTTTAATTTTTGAGGGAAAATTTTTTTTTCCTCTCCAGAAAATTTTTTTCCCCCCATATTTCGACGGGAAAAATCGTCTGACGTAGGTTTTTGGGACATGTTTTTTTTTTAAATTTTTGAGGGAAAATTTTTTTTTCGTCTCCTGAAAATTTTTTTCCCCAATATTTCGACGGGAAAAATCGTCTGACATGGGTTTTTTTCGACATTTTTTTTTTTTAATTTTTGAGGGAAAATTTTTTTTCCCTCTCCAGAAATTTTTTCCCCCCCTATTTTGACGGGAAAAATCCTCTGACGTAGGTTTTTGGGACATGTTTTTTTTTTAAATTTTTGAGGGAAAATTTTTTTTTCGTCTCCTGAAAATTTTTTTCCCCCATATTTCGACGGGAAAAATCGTCTGACATGGGTTTTTTTGGATATTTTTTTTGAAAAATTTTTTTCCCCAATATTTCGACGGGAAAAATCGTCTGACATGGGTTTTTTGACATTTTTTTTGAAAATTTTGTTTCCCTCCATATTTCGACGGGAAAAATCGTCTGACATGTGTTTTTTTGGACATTTTTTTTTAAAAAATTTTTGAGGGAAAATTTTTCTTCCTCCTGAAATATTTTTTCCCCCCATATTTCGACGGGAAAAATCCTCTGACATGGGTTTTTTTGCACATTTTTTTTTTTAAATTTTTGAGGGAAAATTTTTTTTTCCTCTCGTGAAAATTTTTTTCCCTCCATATTTCGACGGGAAAAATCGTCTGACATGGGTTTTTTTGACATTTTTTATCCTCTCCTGAAATTTTTTGCCCCCATATTTCGACGTGAAAAATCCTCTGACGTAGGTTTTTTTGGAAATTTTTTTTAAAAATTTTTTTTCCTCTCCTGAAAATTTCTTTCCCCCCATATTTCGACGGGAAAAATCGTCTGACATGGGTTTTTTTGGACATTTTTTTTTTAAAAATTTTTGGGGGAAAATTTTTTTTTCCTCCTGAAATTTCCCCCCACCCCCCCATATTTCGACGGGAAAAATCGTCTGACATGGGTTTTTTTGGACATTATTTTGAAATTTTTTTTTCCTCCTGAAAATTCCCCCCTCCCCCCCATATTTCGACGGGAAAAATCGTCTGACATGGGTTTTTTTGGACATTTTTTTTTTTTAATTTTTGAGGAAAATTTTCTTTCCTCTCCTGAAAATTTTTTTCCCCCATATTTCGACGGGAAAAATCGTCTGACATGGGTTTTTTTGGACATTTTTTTTGATAATTTTTTTTCCCCCACATATTTCGACGGGAAAAATCCTCTGACATGGTTTTTTTTGGAGATTTTTTTTTTTAAAATTTGAGGGAAAATTATTATTATTATTATTATTATTATTATTATTATTATTATTATTATAATTTACGGGAAACCCCTTAGTATACAAAAAGTACAAAGAATGCATAAAATACATGAAATAGAGCCTAAACCATCAATAATTAGGTGACTACTAATTAACAACCGTGTTATTGTTTAAATGAGAGAATAGCCTCGCACGAAAGGAACTAAGCGGACCTATAAAAGGGTCCACTTCATCAAATTGCAGATTAGCGTATTGCATAGCCCTGTTAATAGGGTCCATTGTATAAGAGAAATACAACGCCGGCTTATGGACAAAGAGAGGCTTCTTCCGCATCTGCCTTACAGGAGCATTATAAGTGACTAGCTCAACTAGGTCTGAGCAATTTAGCAGACTATTAATAATTTTATATAAAAATACCATGTCAGCAATCATTCTGCGATCGGCAAGAGTAGAGATATTTAAGGCTTGCAGAGCGGGGCCATAGTCATGGCTGGTCTCATCCATAGGATTACCAAGGACATGAGCGACAAATCGAAGAAACTTATGCTGAACCCCCTCTATTAGTTTAACATATTTCGCATGTCGCGGACTCCAAATAGTTGAGGCATATTCCACGTGGGGTCTGACCAGGGCAACATACAGCAGCCTCAGAGCTCCGACGTCCCTAAAATGCTTCGCAAATCTACGAATACAACCAAGAGTTCGCAACGCTTTATTGGTACTACGCATATACTGGTTTCTGAAATCAAAGCACGGCGTTATGGAGACTCCAAGATCCACCACTTCGGAAACCTCCGTCAACGGTTCATCCAGCAGGCTATACGGATGAATCAAGCAGACCCTAGCCCGAGAAGCCCTGAGTACTACACATTTTGCAGTGTGAAGCTTCATTTCATTCACGGTGCACCACCGCCCAAACCTGTCCAGATCCGTCTGCAGCGCAATCGCATCCTGGGTACCTCGAATTCTCTTAAAGATTTTCAGGTCGTCAGCAAATAGCAAAAACTTAGAATTTAAAAATACATCACCAATATCATTAATAAATAAGTTAAAAAGCAGCGGGCCGAGATGAGACCCCTGAGGAACGCCAGAGGTGACACTGATAGGAGATGATAAACTATTCGATACCTTAACCACTTGCTCCCGACCCTCAAGGTAACTTTCAATCCAGGACAGAAGTGGCCCCCCAAAGCCCCAAAGTGACAGTTTCCGAATTAGAATCCCATGACCAACTGTATCAAACGCTTTCCGAAAATCGGTGTAAACCGTATCCACCTGAGAGCCTACATTCAGCGCATCGGACACGAAGCTGTGGTACACCGCCAAATTCGTAGTAGTTGAGCGCTTAGGAATGAACCCATGCTGCTCATTACACAAGATGCCAGAGAGCTGAGGAGATAACTTTTCCGTGATGATCTCCTCGAATAATTTAGGTAAGATGGATAATTTACTAATGGGTCTGTAATTGCCCACCTCCGAACGGTCACCGGCCTTGAAAATTGGTGAGACCAGGCTAGTTTTCCATAAAGTAGGAAAAGAGCCACTGACGAGAGAAGCGTTGAAGATATTCCAAAGTGGTCTGGATAAAATAAAACTACACCGATTGAGAAAAAGTGGAGGAATACCATCAACTCCAGCGCCAACGTTAGTGTTAAGCGAATTCAGTTTAGAATAGATCTCACCAATAGAGATGGAGAGACTATTTATATTCACCGTATTACAGGTATTAAGGTTCAGATTCAAGGCCGGGGAACCCGATGATGAACCGTAGACGGAGCCAAAATAAGATGCAAAGAGATTGGCAATGTCAGAGTCCGAAGAAGCTAAACGGTCTCCATAACGCATGTTTACCGGGAGACCACAGACGCCACGCTTGTTATTTACAAAGTTCCAGAAGGTCTTGACATTAGTCCGGACAGAGTTCTCGATATACGAAACATACGCACGATAATCATTCTTCAACAATTGCTTACACTGAGAACGGATCCCAGAAAAATTTAAGTAGTCATGAGCGGCATTAGAAAGTTTATAAGCCTTATGCGCTCTCTTTTTATCACGTATCAGATACCTCAAACGCGGAGAGAACCACCGCGGAAAGGAGGAACGAAGCAATGATCTTGTCGGGATAAAGATGCTAATAGCAGAATTTAGATGAAAGTAGAGGCGATCTAAGGCAATACTAAGATCAACGCCCGCAGTCTCAGCATCCCAATCAACAGAGTTAAAGTAGTTCAAAATCCCTAGGTAGTCACCACGCTTGAAATCGAGATACGTGACATTGTCAAGCATACGGTCGGCGGTCGAATGTAACCCATTTAAACACACGAGTAAGGGTGGATGGTACGCATCCGGCGAGATAAGGAAATCAATTTCTCCAACAACAGACGCATTATTCTCATTCGTAAAGATAAGGTCTAATAAACAGTCATGAGCATTGTAAACATTATTCACCTGAATCAGATTACAGTAGTTATATGATTCTAGAAGTACATCAATGGCCGTAGACTCTAGGGAAGATATACCAGACTTTTTAAAACAAGATACACCTGATTCATTAAACCAGACAGCATGAGGGAGGTTAAAATCGCCGAGAATACAGAAAATATCCTCACTAAAACAATGAAAAATCTCATTAACACATTCTACATGCTTTTCATACATCACCGGTGGGGATGCTGGCGGCAGGTATAAGGCCCCTACAATTAAGTGATTATACCCCAGCCGGACACGGACAAAGAGCTGCTCAAGGTCATCGTAAGTCGGTTTTATTCGTGAACAAGGTAGCGTGTTCCTAACCGCCACCAGAACGCCACCACCCCTAGAGAAGCTACTCGTGAGATGAGACCTGTCCTCGCGAAAGACATTATATCCCTCAAGCCCAAGTTCGACCGTAGAGATCCCAGAATTCAGCCACGTTTCAACCAGTATTATAACGTCGTACTGGACGGCAGAGCTAATTATCGATGTTGTAAGGACGTCAAGCTTGGTTCTGAGACCTCGGACATTCTGGTAATATACTAAGGGGGGATTTACGCGTTTTTTGGGGAACGATCCCGAGTACTACCGGTAGAAACAATAGTCGGCTCTCCGCGAACGTAGCGAATGGTCTTATCAATTTCGCCTTTCTCATGGAGCTCCCGTAGTGTTGTCCTCAGCTGATCAAGGGCCAGCCGCTGAGTACGGGTCTTATCATCTGTGATCTTGCAAGGTCCCGTATACTTCGACTTGTTCCTCAGGATGGACTTGACAGAATCAGCTGACTTGAGGCCAACACACAGAGGCCTTGGCGAGCTACCTTTCAGCTTCCCCAGCCTGCGTGTTTTCACCAACAAATTTTCCGATGGCAGGATTGAGGCCAGGATTTCCGATACCCCCTCAGCATCGTGTTTTTTGGATTGGTCAGGAGCTGTGCTCTCTGATTCCGGCAAACCATGGATAATCAGATTTGCAGCTCTAACCTGCCTGTCGTTAACTTCCGCAATAATTTCATTAATGCCGTCTGCTTGGCGAGCTTCAATTTTATCACAGCGGGTAGCCAGTTGGTGTTGCGCCGATGAAATACTGTCAACTCGTTGATTAAGGTCGAGTACCGAAGAGCGGAGGTTTTCCAAACACAGAAGGCATTGCTCAAGGGTAGAAGTAATTCTGTCGAGACTAGAGAGCTTCTGTTTTATTTCGCCAATCGTGTTGAGCTCCGATCTCACATTATTGAGAGTGGACGTTATAGTGGCAAGATCCGCAGCAACGTTGTCCGCTTGATTCTGAGTTGAAGATGAAGCAATGGGTGTTGGGTTCAGAGGCATCGTTACGCTTGCCTGCTTATTGTTTAGACCACAACCAGTGCAGATTTGTTCTTCCTCTCCTGAATTTTTTTTTCCCCACATATTTCGACGGGAAAAATCGTCTGACATGGGTTTTTTTATTATTTTTTTTTTAATTTTTGAGGGAAAATTTTTTTTTCCTCTCCTGAAATTTTTTTTCCCCCCATATTTCGACGGGAAAAATCGTCTGACATGGGTTTTTTTGGACACATTTTTTTTAAATTTTTGAGGGAAAATTTTTTTCCCTCTCCACAAATTTTTTTCCCCCATATTTCAACGGGAAAAATCGTCTGACATGGGTTTTTTTTTATTTTCTTTTTAAATTTTGAGGGAAATTTTTTTTTTTCTCTCCTGAAATTCCCCCCCCCCCCCCATATTTCGACGGGAAAAATCGTCTGACATGGGTTTTTTTGGACATTTTTTTTTGTTAATTTTTGAGGGAAAATTTGTTTTCCTCTCCTGAAATTTTTTTTCCCCCATATTTCGACGGGAAAAATCGTCTGACATGGGTTTTTTTGGATATTTTTTTTGAAAATTTTTTTTCCCCAATATTTCGACGGGAAAAATCGTCTGACATGGGTTTTTTGACATTTTTTTTGAAAATTTTTTTTCCCCCCATATTTTGACGGGAAAAATCCTCTGACATGGGTTTTTTTGGGATATTTTCTTTTTTTAAACTTTTGAGGGAGAATTTTTTTTTCCTCTCTTGATAATTTTTTTTCCCCCATATTTCGACGGGAAAAATCGTCTGACATGGGTTTTTTTTATTTTTTTTTTTTAAATTTTGAGGGAAAATTTTTTTTTCCTCTCCGGAAATTCCCCCCCCCCCCCATATTTCGACGGGAAAAATCGTCTGACATGGGTTTTCTTGGACATTTTTTTTTTTAATTTTTGAGGGAAAATTTTTTTTCCCTCCCCAGAAATTTTTTCCCCCCATATTTCGACGGGAAAAATCGTCTGACATGGGTTTTTTTTTATTTATTTTTTTTTTAATTTTTGAGGGAAAATTTGTTTTTCCTCTCCTGAAAAATTTTTTCCCCCCATATTTCGACGGGAAAAATCGTCTGACATGGGTTTTTTTGGACATTTTTTTTTTAAATTTTTGAGGGAAAATTTTTTTCCCTCTCCACAAATTTTTTTCCCCCATATTTCGATGGGAAAAATCGTCTGACATGGGTTTTTTTCGACAATTTTTTTTTTTAAATTTTTGAGGGAAAATTTTTTTTCCCTCTCCAGAAATTTTATCCCCCCATATTTCGACGGGAAAAATCGTCTGACATGGGTATTTTTGGACATTTTTTTTTTTAATTTTTGAGGGAAAATTTTTTTTTCCTCTCGATAATTTTTTTCCCCCATATTTCGACGGGAAAAATCCTGAAATGGTTTTTTTTGGAGATTTTTTTTTTTAAATTTGAGGGAAAATTTGTTTTTCCTCTCCTGAAATTTTTTTTCCCCCCATATTTCGACGGGAAAAATCGTCTGACATGGGTTTTTTTGGACATTTTTTTTTTAAATTTTGAGGGAAAATTTTTTTTTCCTCTCCCGAAATTTTTTTTCTCCCCACATTTCGACGGGAAAAATCGTCTGACATGGGTTTTTTTGGACATTTTTTTTTTTTAATTTTTGAGGGAAAATTTTTTTTTCCTCTCCAGAAAATTTTTTTCCCCCCATATTTCGACGGGAAAAATCGTCTGACGTAGGTTTTTGGGACATGTTTTTTTTTTAAATTTTTGAGGGAAAATTTTTTTTTCGTCTCCTAAAAATTTTTTTCCCCAATATTTCGACGGGAAAAATCGTCTGACATGGGTTTTTTTCGACATTTTTTTTTTTTAATTTTTGAGGGAAAATTTTTTTTCCCTCTCCAGAAATTTTTTCCCCCCCTATTTTGACGGGAAAAATCCTCTGACGTAGGTTTTTGGGACATGTTTTTTTTTTAAATTTTTGAGGGAAAATTTTTTTTTCGTCTCCTGAAAATTTTTTTCCCCCATATTTCGACGGGAAAAATCGTCTGACATGGGTTTTTTTGGATATTTTTTTTGAAAAATTTTTTTCCCCAATATTTCGACGGGAAAAATCGTCTGACATGGGTTTTTTGACATTTTTTTTGAAAATTTTGTTTCCCCCCATATTTTGACGGGAAAAATCCTCTGACATGGGTTTTTTTGGGATATTTTCTTTTTTTAAACTTTTGAGGGAGAATTTTTTTTTCCTCTCTTGATAATTTTTTTTCCCCCATATTTCGACGGGAAAAATCGTCTGACATGGGTTTTTTTTATTTTTTTTTTTAAATTTTGAGGGAAAATTTTTTTTTCCTCTCCTGAAATTCCCCCCCCCCCCCCATATTTCGACGGGAAAAATCGTCTGACATGGGTTTTCTTGGACATTTTTTTTTTTAAATTTTTGAGGGAAAATATTTTTTTCGTCTCCTGAAAATTTTTTTCCCCCATATTTCGACGGGAAAAATCGTCTGACATGGGTTTTTTTCGACATTTTTTTTTTTAAATTTTTGAGGGAAAATTTTTTTTCCCTCTCCAGAAATTTTTTCCCACCATATTTCGACGGGAAAAATCGTCTGACATGGGTTTTTTTGGACATTTTTTTTTTTTAATTTTTGAGGGAAAATTTTTTTTTCCTCTCCAGAAAATTTTTTTCCCCCCATATTTCGACGGGAAAAATCGTCTGACGTAGGTTTTTGGGACATGTTTTTTTTTTAAATTTTTGAGGGAAAATTTTTTTTTCGTCTCCTGAAAATTTTTTTCCCCCATATTTCGACGGGAAAAATCGTCTGACATGGGTGTTTTGGACATTTTTTTTTGTTAATTTTTGAGGGAAAATTTTTTTTTCCTCTCTTGATAATTTTTTTTCCCCCATATTTCGACGGGAAAAATCGTCTGACATTGGTTTTTTTGGACATTTTTTTTTTTAATTTTTGGGGGAAAATTTTTTTTCCCTCCTGAAAATTTTTTCCCCCCATATTTCGACGGGAAAAATCGTCTGACATGGGTGTTTTTGGACATTGTTTTTTCCTCTCCTGAAATTCCCCCCCCCCCCCCCCCCATATTTCGACGGGAAAAATCGTCTGACATGGGTTTTTTTGTAGATTTTTTTTAAAATTTTTTTTTCCCCCATATTTTGACGGGAAAAATCCTCTGATATGGGTTTTTTGGGATATTTTCTTTTTTTAAATTTTTGAGGGAAAATTTTTTTTTCCTCTCTTGATAATTTTTTTTCCCCCATATTTCGACGGGAAAAATCCTCTGACATGGGTGTTTTTGGACACTGTTTTTTAAAAAAAATTTGAGGGAAAATTTTTTTTTCGTCTCCTGAAAAATTTTTTCCCCCATATTTCGACGGGAAAAATCGTCTGACATGGGTTTTTTTGGACATTTTTTTTGAAAATTTTTTTTCCCCCCATATTTTGACCGGAAAAATCCTCTGACATGGGTTTTTTTGGGATATTTTCTTTTTTTAAATTTTTGAGGGAAAATTTTTTTTTCCTCTCTTGATAATTTTTTTTCCCCCATATTTCGACGGCAAAAATCCTCTGACATGGGTGTTTTTGGACATTGTTTTTTAAAAAAATTTTGAGGGAAAATTTTTTTTTCGTCTCCTGAAAAATTTTTTCCCCCATATTTGGACGGGAAAAATCGTCTGACATGGGTTTTTTTAGACATTTTTTTTGAAAAATTTTTTTTTCCTCCTGAATTTTTTTCCCCCCATATTTTGACGGGAAAAATCCTCTGACATGGTTTTTTTTGATATTTTCTTTTTTTAAATTTTTGAGGGAAAATTTTTTTCCCCCATATTTCGACGGGAAAAATCGTCTGACATGGGTTTTTTTTTATTTTTTAATTTTTTTAATTTTGAGGGAAAATTTTTTTTTCCTCTCCTGAAATTTTTTTTCCCCCCATATTTCGACGGGAAAAATCGTCTGACATGGGTTTTTTTGGACATTTTTTTTGAAAATTTTTTTTCCCCCCATATTTTGACGGGAAAAATCCTCTGACGTAGGTGTCACGTCCCGGGTGAGGTCTTTTGGGGACAATGACATGTGGGGTAGAATGGACTCAGGCGCGAATCTAAAATCCAGCACTCTGAGATTTTGTGGGAACTTAGGCGCGAATATTAAATCCGTCACTCTGAGGGTTTTTGAGGAGTCAGGCGCGAATCTGTGATCCAGCACGCTGAGGGTTTTAGAGGAATCAGGCGCGAATCTGTAATCCAGCACACTGAGGGTTTTTGAGGAAAGACAGGCGCGAATATTAAATCCGTCACGCTGAGGGTTTTAGAGGAATCAGGCGCGAATCTGTAATCCAGCACACTGAGGGTTTTTAGAGGGGTCAGGCGCGAATATTAAATCCGTCACGCTGAGGGTTTTAGAGGAATCAGGCGCGAATCTGTAATCCAGCACACTGAGGGTTTTTGAGGAAAGCCAGGCGCGAATATTAAATCCGTCACGCTGAGGTTTTTAGAGGAATCAGGCGCGAATCTGTAATCCAGCACACTGAGGGTTTTTAGAGGGGTCAGGCGCGAATATTAAATCCGTCACGCTGAGGGTTTTAGAGGAATCAGGCGCGAATCTGTAATCCAGCACACTGATCGGTCAGGGAAGGTTTAAAGGCGAATGGTATCCGGGGACACCCGTTAGAGCTTTTGTTGTGGTTTGGCACGATAATTGGATTTACTGTTGCATCGAGGTAAAAGACACTCGTAATGATTCAGCAAAATCAGCTATTCTTACGGTTATACGAAACCTATACGAAAGTAAGTTAGTAAACACTGCAATGCTTTCCGCGGTCGTTGCCCGTAATCAGCTGTTCCGGCAGCCTGGTTGGATTTCGGGATCTTCGTAGCCGAAGGATTAACACAATGACTCGAAACGTTAGTTAAGCAAAACGGTTTATTAGTTTAGGCAAAATATATGTGCACTATTTGTGAAAGTGCTTTGTTGAACATATTATGCGTTTAGACATTAATCATTGGCACAGAACATTTATAGAAATGGTTATCAATATATAAAACGTGATTATGAGCGTGACATACAGTATATGGTTAAGATAGAATGATATAAGCAATAAGCATTGATAAGAACATGAAATATGATTGAGATGAGCGTTAATAATACAATATAATAAAGCAACAAGCGTAACAAGACAAAATAATATGAAAGCAATACGAATAGAAATACACAATAATATGTATGGAGATGATATGCAATATTTTAAATGGTAGTATAAATTCTTACGGTAGTTGCCGTTGAACACTGAATTTATGTTCGTAATTGAATACTTTGAATAATATTGAGGTTAAATAAAACTTTAGAATGTTTCTGTAGAACAGGAACGTTGATAGATTTCCGTAGAACGAGTCGTTGATTGATTTCCGTAGAACGAGTACGAGCTCTCGCGGTTCTTCGTATTTATACTAATTACAATCTTTTCGGCTTGAAGGGGGGTGCGCAGTACGCACCTTGACATATTTACGCATATGCGTCGCAGAAACATTTCGGGGTTTTTGTAAGGACCAAAGGTTGGTCTATATTTAGACTCGTATCTTCGGCACGTACGCCAGATAATCCTCGCGATTATCCTTCTGGGGTTCTTATACATGTGAATTTGAATGCTCGACTCCTCGGATAGATTTTGGGTGTTTTAATAGGAAAGGGGTGGTAATGGCTTTGACTTCTTTGGTCATTTAGTGGGCTTGAGACGTGGTCTCGATTTAAGAGATAGAAGGGGCGAGGGACTTGTTTAGATTCGATAGGAGGGAAGAGTTTGTGCCGCGTTGGGCGAATATGTGAGGGAGATTCATTGATTGACCGTCTTGAGATGGGGACCGCTAAGGTACATCGCCAAGGCGGTCGAGGTCATGGAGAAAGGGTAAGAATTGAGGTTTGAGGAGTTTTAAGTGGAGTTGTATAGTGGTTTATGAAGAAATGTTATTTTATCTGCGAGCGAAAATTTGTGGGACGTCACACCTCCCCCCTTATATGAAGAAATGGGTACATTTCTTACCATAAGGTACGGGTGGTTTGTTTTGTAAGAGGGTTCTATACGGGGCGAAGGGGTAGTGTCTTCTTGGAGCTGCTTTCAGTTGACTGATGTTGGTGGAGAGGGAGTCATCGATGGTGATTACTGTCTGCGGAGACGCCTCCCTGATGATGATATATGAGATGACTTTAGGGAGGAGGGATGTGATTTTCCTTCCTTCCTTTGGACGGCATAGCCGCGTATTTAATGGTGGTTGCAATAAATGTTGCAGTAGTAACTATCTATGATAGAAAAATGATTAAAGTTTGTGTTGACTTGCGGTCAACCGGGACTCTCGCGCACGTGGGCAGGGTGATCATAATGTCTTTTATTTCGCAGTTTCTTACTCAGTTTTGAAAGGCAACCAAGATATGTTTCATTTTCATTGACTTCCAGAACCGGGGTCCGGCTGGGTATTGCAAATGTCGCGAAAAATAGTTCATGCTTTGTGTATCCAGTGCCCTCGTGGACACCAGTATTATATGAGAATGCGGACAAGTTAATCCATTCGTACCAGTCACTGTATCTACCGATTAACAATTTTAAGCATTCGGTCACAATGAGATGCAATCTCTCTAAAGAGCCGTTTGTCTGTGGGTGAAAGTCTCTGGTTCGGAATTGTTGCATTTTACATTCCCGTGGTACTGCTTTCGTGAAATTGCGAGTATTTTGTGCTGCTTGGTCGGTGAGAATGGCTCTAAGAGCTCCGAAGTGATAAATGAAATTTTTAATGAATACATCAGCGGTCTTAATTAATGTTAATAGGCTGAGAAACACGCACACTAAATATTTTACGAATAAACCCTGTATGGGTAATTCATAAGTGTTGTTTGCTTTTGTTATAGGTAGTCGTTCACGTATGTTTTCTGGGGAGATTTGTAGTGGAATTTCTGCAGATGATGTTTTCCGGCGCATCTTTCTGTGCAGTTGAATCTTTTTACATTTTCTTCTAAAGTGAGCGTTGGATGTGGGAATTGCAGGGTCGACGGG
Source organism: Andrena trimmerana (assembly GCA_951215215.1). Taxonomy (NCBI): domain Eukaryota; kingdom Metazoa; phylum Arthropoda; class Insecta; order Hymenoptera; family Andrenidae; genus Andrena; species Andrena trimmerana. Next base: position 2,197,677 of record CATNUO010000106.1, read on the forward strand.
GTTGCTTCCACTCGTCGCCACATGGACCGGGGAACTGGAGAACCGAGGCCGCTTGGGGTTGCTTGGCCTATGTTTTGACCTGTCTTCTAAGTCGTCGTCCGATTTTTCGCGTGGTCGTTTGGAGCATTTTCCGCTTACAGGAGGTTTACGAGGTGAATTTTCAGTGACTTTATCGCTTTTCCCGGGATTCGGGTGTTTTTCGGAGATTGATCTTTGTAAAATCTTCTCGTTATTTAAGATACAGGGGGTGTAAACGATTGGCAGGTTCTTTTTAACAACTGCCTGGTTTAATATCCCTCCTATAGTATTTTCAGAGGTACGGAATTCCAGCTCAAAGTTCGGATATTGCAGGATTGGTTCCTTTCGCAATGCCGACTTTAAGTGGTTAGAAGCGACTTTTTGGGACGATCCCCAGTCAAATGGAGTGTCCTTTTCCTGAAATGTGGTCAAAGGCCGAGCCGTTCTAGAGAATTCTGGGATAGACGTTATGTAATATCCGGTCAGTTCGAGGTAAATTGTAACTCTTTTGGGTTTGCAAGGTGCTGAGTAGTTCAGAACGGTTTGGATTTTCTGTCGGTCTGGTTTTAGTGTAACCGCGAGAGACTTATGGGAGGTTATGGGAAGGGCTGATTTTGCGTAATGCAAAAGGGGTTTGAGTGAGTGCACCTTCACGGATGCCTCGATGTGGTGGATCGACGGATCCTGGGGTAAGAGGGGCTTGATTTTTGTTAGGGCTGGGATAGGAGTGACGCATTTAGACGTCTTAGTCTCTTTTGGCAGTACCCTTATTGTTCCAAGGGTGGAAACTGGGTCCAGAGAGGTGCCACTTAATAGCACTTGCGTCGGATTGATGTCCTGAAATTTTGGCACATTTACCTCAGTATTTTTGTTGATTATGAACTCGGGTGTTTTCCGAAATTCTGGTGAATGAATTCTCACAGACGGGGCCTGACCAACTGTTTTCATTTGAATGATACCGGTTTTTACGGTATTGCTGGTGTTTTCGACTGAATCATAAGTGGGTGCGCTCCTGGTTGGCCTACTCCACGGTTCGCATCCGTCGGTACCCGACGGGGTATTTTTTGACTCTATTTCCCACAAACTTCTAGGATCCTTATGGATGGGCTTGATGCGTTTTCTGCATTCTGAGATCGCGTGTCCAGGCTTCTTGCAATAATCGCAGATACGCAATTCTGTAGGTCTTGAGGGAGGAGGTCGAGTTTTGTCCCAGTAAGGGAGCAAAGGATTAGGGGCCTGGTTACCATATTCCGTGGCTCGGTTTTGGGGATATCTTTCGGAAGGTTGGGAGGCAATTCTTTGGTTACTCCTACAGGACAGTGCGTCGTGTCCTGTCTTATTACAAATTTGACATATTAATTTAGGAGCCTCTTGTTCGGAAAACCTTTGATGGTCCCTTTCAATCTTCTTATCCACGAGTACAGCTAGCTCGAAAGCTTCATCGAGCGTTTCGAAATTATGTTGGAATAGTCTTGTTCGCATATGGGGAGGAAGGCCATCCACAAATGAGTCCAACGTTAAACGATCTAAGTCATCGGTGTGATTCCGTGCGAAGTCGCGATAATATTCTCTGTCCTCTTCCAAAATAGCGAATCGGAGATCCTTAACACGCGAGATGTATTCTAGTACGTGTTCGTTAGGTCCTTTAATAATATTGGCAAGTTCCCCACGATAGTGGTCCGAAGTTTTCGCGGGGGAGAATGTTCGTTTGAGTTGTTTTATTAAATCATTCACGGAGTCAAAAACCCTATCCTCAACGGCCAAGCAAGCGTGGTCTTGCAGTTTATTTGTCAACAACCTCGCTAGCTGGGGTTCGGCTTGCGAGGGAATCAGAGCCTTAGCCCTATTGCAGGCTCTTGCGAATTGCAAAACGGATATGTTGTAACCGTTAAAATTAGGGACGGTTTCTATGGCGTCTTTTAACGTGATCTGGGGTGTTGGATCCTGGTCCGGAATATTATTATAATTTATTATTGGTTTCCTATCGAAACGTGAGGAACCAGGAGTGGCAAAATTATTCGCCGTTGGCGGGGGTGCAAGAAGTTTTTCCATCATTCCGCGAATGGTTTGAATCCGCCTGGAGAGACCTTCCAACGCGGGGCCGTCCGAACCGGAGACTACGCCTGAACGCGTATTAGATTCCCGGTCTACGACAAATTCCGCGTACAAGTTTTCAATTTCGGCTTGCTTTTGCTGTATTAATTGCACCTGCTCCCTTTTTTCAGCGATTGCTGTAACTACAGTGTTAGGGGAAGGACCCGCGTTTTGAGCCATAATGCGAGAGTCCTCGGTATCGCCGTACAAGGACATGATACTTTGTATTTCTTAAGTGGCGTTTTGAAGGATTTTAATACTTTCGGCGACCGGCAGCCGTTATTTACAAATCGGGGTATAACTATAGTTATTCTTGATAATTATCGAACCGACGGTAGCTCTTATTCGAGAGCAAATAACTTTCAAAGCACTCGATGCAGTTTCTTATTGGGCGTTCTGGAATTAATGATTTTCTGCACCGAGGGCAATAGACAGGAGTTCTATACGTATAATAATAATGGGTCCAGTATACTTCTACCGTATCCGTGGGCATTAGGCTAGAGCACTTTAGGCAAATCTCGCTGCCGTCAATGGTTGTAGCTACGCCTCCCGAAATGCAGGTTAGTGCGTTTAAATATGCCGTCAAACTTTGTAATCTGCGGCTCCGGTAAGATGGTTGACACCGACTAGGGTGTTCAATGCACATTTTAAATAGTGGGACTTTGTGGGTACCGCGTCACAGAATCTATTTCTTATCAACGGTAAACGTAAATCCCACACCGCTGTCACCAAAAATATGTCACGTCCCGGGTGAGGTCTTTTGGGGACAATGACATGTGGGGTAGAATGGACTCAGGCGCGAATCTAAAATCCAGCACTCTGAGATTTTGTGGGAACTTAGGCGCGAATATTAAATCCGTCACTCTGAGGGTTTTTGAGGAGTCAGGCGCGAATCTGTGATCCAGCACGCTGAGGGTTTTAGAGGAATCAGGCGCGAATCTGTAATCCAGCACACTGAGGGTTTTTGAGGAAAGCCAGGCGCGAATATTAAATCCGTCACGCTGAGGGTTTTAGAGGAATCAGGCGCGAATCTGTAATCCAGCACACTGAGGGTTTTTAGAGGGGTCAGGCGCGAATATTAAATCCGTCACGCTGAGGGTTTTAGAGGAATCAGGCGCGAATCTGTAATCCAGCACACTGAGGGTTTTTGAGGAAAGCCAGGCGCGAATATTAAATCCGTCACGCTGAGGTTTTTAGAGGAATCAGGCGCGAATCTGTAATCCAGCACACTGAGGGTTTTTAGAGGGGTCAGGCGCGAATATTAAATCCGTCACGCTGAGGGTTTTAGAGGAATCAGGCGCGAATCTGTAATCCAGCACACTGATCGGTCAGGGAAGGTTTAAAGGCGAATGGTATCCGGGGACACCCGTTAGAGCTTTTGTTGTGGTTTGGCACGATAATTGGATTTACTGTTGCATCGAGGTAAAAGACACTCGTAATGATTCAGCAAAATCAGCTATTCTTACGGTTATACGAAACCTATACGAAAGTAAGTTAGTAAACACTGCAATGCTTTCCGCGGTCGTTGCCCGTAATCAGCTGTTCCGGCAGCCTGGTTGGATTTCGGGATCTTCGTAGCCGAAGGATTAACACAATGACTCGAAACGTTAGTTAAGCAAAACGGTTTATTAGTTTAGGCAAAATATATGTGCACTGTTTGTGAAAGTGCTTTGTTGAACATATTATGCGTTTAGACATTAATCATTGGCACAGAACATTTATAGAAATGGTTATCAATATATAAAACGTGATTATGAGCGTGACATACAGTATATGGTTAAGATAGAATGATATAAGCAATAAGCATTGATAAGAACATGAAATATGATTGAGATGAGCGTTAATAATACAATATAATAAAGCAACAAGCGTAACAAGACAAAATAATATGAAAGCAATACGAATAGAAATACACAATAATATGTATGGAGATGATATGCAATATTTTAAATGGTAGTATAAATTCTTACGGTAGTTGCCGTTGAACACTGAATTTATGTTCGTAATTGAATACTTTGAATAATATTGAGGTTAAATAAAACTTTAGAATGTTTCTGTAGAACAGGAACGTTGATAGATTTCCGTAGAACGAGTCGTTGATTGATTTCCGTAGAACGAGTACGAGCTCTCGCGGTTCTTCGTATTTATACTAATTACAATCTTTTCGGCTTGAAGGGGGGTGCGCAGTACGCACCTTGACATATTTACGCATATGCGTCGCAGAAACATTTCGGGGTTTTTGTAAGGACCAAAGGTTGGTCTATATTTAGACTCGTATCTTCGGCACGTACGCCAGATAATCCTCGCGATTATCCTTCTGGGGTTCTTATACATGTGAATTTGAATGCTCGACTCCTCGGATAGATTTTGGGTGTTTTAATAGGAAAGGGGTGGTAATGGCTTTGACTTCTTTGGTCATTTAGTGGGCTTGAGACGTGGTCTCGATTTAAGAGATAGAAGGGGCGAGGGACTTGTTTAGATTCGATAGGAGGGAAGAGTTTGTGCCGCGTTGGGCGAATATGTGAGGGAGATTCATTGATTGACCGTCTTGAGATGGGGACCGCTAAGGTACATCGCCAAGGCGGTCGAGGTCATGGAGAAAGGGTAAGAATTGAGGTTTGAGGAGTTTTAAGTGGAGTTGTATAGTGGTTTATGAAGAAATGTTATTTTATCTGCGAGCGAAAATTTGTGGGACGTCACATAGGTTTTTGGGACATGTTTTTTTTTTAAATTTTTGAGGGAAAATTTTTTTTTCGTCTCCTGAAAATTTTTTTCCCCCATATTTCGACGGGAAAAATCGTCTGACGTGGGTTTTTTTGGATATTTTCTTTTTTTAAATTTTTGAGGGAAAATTATTTTTTCCTCTCTTGATAATTTTTTTCCCCCCATATTTCGACGGGAAAAATCCTGAAATGGTTTTTTTTGGAAATTTTTTTTTTATAAATTTGAGGGAAAATTTGTTTTTCCTCTCCTGAAAAATTTTTTCCCCCCATATTTCGACGGGAAAAATCGTCTGACATGGGTTTTTTTGGACATTTTTTTTTTTTAATTTTTGAGGGAAAATTTTTTTCCCTCCACAAATTATTTCCCCCATATTTCGATGGGAAAAATCCTCTGACATGGGTTTTTTTGGATATTTTCTTTTTTTAATTTTTTGTGGGAAAATTTTTTTTTCCTCTCCAGAAATTTTTTTCCCCCCATATTTCGACGGGAAAAATCGTCTGACATGGGTTTTTGGGACATGTTTTTTTTTTAAATTTTTGAGGGAAAATTTTTTTTTCGTCTCCTGAAAATTTTTTTCCCCCATATTTCGACGGGAAAAATCGTCTGACATGGGTTTTTTTTATTTTTTTTTTTTAAATTTTGAGGGAAAATTTTTTTTTCCTCTCCTGAAATTCCCCCCCCCCCCCCCATATTTCGACGGGAAAAATCGTCTGACATGGGTTTTTTGGACATTTTTTTTTGTTAATTTTTGAGGGAAAATTTTTTTTTCCTCTCTTGATAATTTTTTTTCCCCCATATTTCGACGGGAAAAATCGTCTGACATTGGTTTTTTTGGACATTTTTTTTTTAATTTTTGGGGGAAAATTTTTTTTCCCTCCTGAAAATTTTTTCCCCCCATATTTCGACGGGAAAAATCGTCTGACATGGGTGTTTTTGGACATTGTTTTTTCCTCTCCTGAAATTCCCCCCATATTTCGACGGGAAAAATCGTCTGACATGGGTTTTTTTGTAGATTTTTTTTAAAATTTTTTTTCCCCCCATATTTTGACGGGAAAAATCCTCTGATATGGGTTTTTTGGGATATTTTCTTTTTTTAAATTTTTGAGGGAAAATTTTTTTTTCCTCTCTTGATAATTTTTTTTCCCCCATATTTCGACGGGAAAAATCCTCTGACATGGGTGTTTTTGGACACTGTTTTTTAAAAAAAATTTGAGGGAAAATTTTTTTTTCGTCTCCTGAAAAATTTTTTCCCCCATATTTCGACGGGAAAAATCGTCTGACATGGGTTTTTTTGGACATTTTTTTTGAAAATTTTTTTTCCCCCCATATTTTGACCGGAAAAATCCTCTGACATGGGTTTTTTTGGGATATTTTCTTTTTTTAAATTTTTGAGGGAAAATTTTTTTTTCCTCTCTTGATAATTTTTTTCCCCCATATTTCGACGGGAAAAATCGTCTGACATGGGTTTTTTTGGACATTTTTTTTGAAAATTTTTTTTCCCCCCATATTTTGACCGGAAAAATCCTCTGACATGGGTTTTTTTGGGATATTTTCTTTTTTTAAATTTTTGAGGGAAAATTTTTTTTTCCTCTCTTGATAATTTTTTTTCCCCCATATTTCGACGGCAAAAATCCTCTGACATGGGTGTTTTTGGACATTGTTTTTTAAAAAAATTTTGAGGGAAAATTTTTTTTTCGTCTCCTGAAAAATTTTTTCCCCCATATTTGGACGGGAAAAATCGTCTGACATGGGTTTTTGGGACATGTTTTTTTTTTAAATTTTTGAGGGAAAATTTTTTTTTCGTCTCCTGAAAATTTTTTTCCCCCATATTTCGACGGGAAAAATCGTCTGACATGGGTTTTTTTTATTTTTTTTTTTTAAATTTTGAGGGAAAATTTTTTTTTCCTCTCCTGAAATTCCCCCCCCCCCCCCCATATTTCGACGGGAAAAATCGTCTGACATGGGTTTTTTGGACATTTTTTTTTGTTAATTTTTGAGGGAAAATTTTTTTTTCCTCTCTTGATAATTTTTTTTCCCCCATATTTCGACGGGAAAAATCGTCTGACATTGGTTTTTTTGGACATTTTTTTTTTAATTTTTGGGGGAAAATTTTTTTTCCCTCCTGAAAATTTTTTCCCCCCATATTTCGACGGGAAAAATCGTCTGACATGGGTGTTTTTGGACATTGTTTTTTCCTCTCCTGAAATTCCCCCCATATTTCGACGGGAAAAATCGTCTGACATGGGTTTTTTTGTAGATTTTTTTTAAAATTTTTTTTCCCCCCATATTTTGACGGGAAAAATCCTCTGATATGGGTTTTTTGGGATATTTTCTTTTTTTAAATTTTTGAGGGAAAATTTTTTTTTCCTCTCTTGATAATTTTTTTTCCCCCATATTTCGACGGGAAAAATCCTCTGACATGGGTGTTTTTGGACACTGTTTTTTAAAAAAAATTTGAGGGAAAATTTTTTTTTCGTCTCCTGAAAAATTTTTTCCCCCATATTTCGACGGGAAAAATCGTCTGACATGGGTTTTTTTGGACATTTTTTTTGAAAATTTTTTTTCCCCCCATATTTTGACCGGAAAAATCCTCTGACATGGGTTTTTTTGGGATATTTTCTTTTTTTAAATTTTTGAGGGAAAATTTTTTTTTCCTCTCTTGATAATTTTTTTCCCCCATATTTCGACGGGAAAAATCGTCTGACATGGGTTTTTTTGGACATTTTTTTTGAAAATTTTTTTTCCCCCCATATTTTGACCGGAAAAATCCTCTGACATGGGTTTTTTTGGGATATTTTCTTTTTTTAAATTTTTGAGGGAAAATTTTTTTTTCCTCTCTTGATAATTTTTTTTCCCCCATATTTCGACGGCAAAAATCCTCTGACATGGGTGTTTTTGGACATTGTTTTTTAAAAAAATTTTGAGGGAAAATTTTTTTTTCGTCTCCTGAAAAATTTTTTCCCCCATATTTGGACGGGAAAAATCGTCTGACATGGGTTTTTTTAGACATTTTTTTTGAAAAATTTTTTTTTCCTCCTGAATTTTTTTCCCCCCATATTTTGACGGGAAAAATCCTCTGACATGGTTTTTTTTGATATTTTCTTTTTTTAAATTTTTGAGGGAAAATTTTTTTCCCCCATATTTCGACGGGAAAAATCGTCTGACATGGGTTTTTTTTATTTTTTTTTTTTAAATTTTGAGGGAAAATTTTTTTTTCCTCTCCTGAAATTCCCCCCCCCCCCCCCATATTTCGACGGGAAAAATCGTCTGACATGGGTTTTTTGGACATTTTTTTTTGTTAATTTTTGAGGGAAAATTTTTTTTCCTCTCTTGATAATTTTTTTTCCCCCATATTTCGACGGGAAAAATCGTCTGACATTGGTTTTTTTGGACATTTTTTTTTTAATTTTTGGGGGAAAATTTTTTTTCCCTCCTGAAAATTTTTTCCCCCCATATTTCGACGGGAAAAATCGTCTGACATGGGTGTTTTTGGACATTGTTTTTTCCTCTCCTGAAATTCCCCCCATATTTCGACGGGAAAAATCGTCTGACATGGGTTTTTTTGTAGATTTTTTTTAAAATTTTTTTTCCCCCCATATTTTGACGGGAAAAATCCTCTGATATGGGTTTTTTGGGATATTTTCTTTTTTTAAATTTTTGAGGGAAAATTTTTTTTTCCTCTCTTGATAATTTTTTTTCCCCCATATTTCGACGGGAAAAATCCTCTGACATGGGTGTTTTTGGACACTGTTTTTTAAAAAAAATTTGAGGGAAAATTTTTTTTTCGTCTCCTGAAAAATTTTTTCCCCCATATTTCGACGGGAAAAATCGTCTGACATGGGTTTTTTTGGACATTTTTTTTGAAAATTTTTTTTCCCCCCATATTTTGACCGGAAAAATCCTCTGACATGGGTTTTTTTGGGATATTTTCTTTTTTTAAATTTTTGAGGGAAAATTTTTTTTTCCTCTCTTGATAATTTTTTTCCCCCATATTTCGACGGGAAAAATCGTCTGACATGGGTTTTTTTGGACATTTTTTTTGAAAATTTTTTTTCCCCCCATATTTTGACCGGAAAAATCCTCTGACATGGGTTTTTTGGGGATATTTTCTTTTTTTAAATTTTTGAGGGAAAATTTTTTTTTCCTCTCTTGATAATTTTTTTTCCCCCATATTTCGACGGCAAAAATCCTCTGACATGGGTGTTTTTGGACATTGTTTTTTAAAAAAATTTTGAGGGAAAATTTTTTTTTCGTCTCCTGAAAAATTTTTTCCCCCATATTTGGACGGGAAAAATCGTCTGACATGGGTTTTTTTAGACATTTTTTTTGAAAATTTTTTTTTTCCTCCTGAATTTTTTTCCCCCCATATTTTGACGGGAAAAATCCTCTGACATGGTTTTTTTTGATATTTTCTTTTTTTAAATTTTTGAGGGAAAATTTTTTTCCCCCATATTTCGACGGGAAAAATCGTCTGACATGGGTTTTTTTTTATTTTTTAATTTTTTTAATTTTGAGGGAAAATTTTTTTTTCCTCTCCTGAAATTTTTTTTCCCCCCATATTTCGACGGGAAAAATCGTCTGACATGGGTTTTTTTGGACATTTTTTTTGAAAATTTTTTTTCCCCCCATATTTTGACGGGAAAAATCCTCTGACGTAGGTTTTTGGGACATGTTTTTTTTTTTAAATTTTTGAGGGAAAATTTTTTTTTCGTCTCCTGAAAATTTTTTTCCCCCATATTTCGACGGGAAAAATCGTCTGACGTGGGTTTTTTTGGATATTTTCTTTTTTTAAATTTTTGAGGGAAAATTTTTTTTCCCTCTCTTGATAATTTTTTTCCCCCATATTTCGACGGGAAAAATCCTCTGACATGGTTTTTTTTTGATATTTTCTTTTTTTAAATTTTTGAGGGAAAATTATTTTTTCCTCTCTTGATAATTTTTTTTCCCCCATATTTCGACGGGAAAAATCCTGAAATGGTTTTTTTTGGAAATTTTTTTTTTATAAATTTGAGGGAAAATTTGTTTTTCCTCTCCTGAAAAATTTTTTCCCCCCATATTTCGACGGGAAAAATCGTCTGACATGGGTTTTTTTGGACATTTTTTTTTTTTAATTTTTGAGGGAAAATTTTTTTCCCTCCACAAATTATTTCCCCCATATTTCGATGGGAAAAATCCTCTGACATGGGTTTTTTTGGATATTTTCTTTTTTTAATTTTTTGTGGGAAAATTTTTTTTTCCTCTCCAGAAATTTTTTTCCCCCCATATTTCGACGGGAAAAATCGTCTGACATGGGTTTTTGGGACATGTTTTTTTTTTAAATTTTTGAGGGAAAATTTTTTTTTCGTCTCCTGAAAAATTTTTTCCCCCATATTTCGACGGGAAAAATCGTCTGACATGGGTTTTTTTTATTTTTTTTTTTTAAATTTTGAGGGAAAATTTTTTTTTCCTCTCCTGAAATTCCCCCCCCCCCCATATTTCGACGGGAAAAATCGTCTGACATGGGTTTTTTGGACATTTTTTTTTGTTAATTTTTGAGGGAAAATTTTTTTTTCCTCTCTTGATAATTTTTTTTCCCCCATATTTCGACGGGAAAAATCGTCTGACATTGGTTTTTTTGGACATTTTTTTTTTTAATTTTTGGGGGAAAATTTTTTTTCCCTCCTGAAAATTTTTTCCCCCCATATTTCGACGGGAAAAATCGTCTGACATGGGTGTTTTTGGACATTGTTTTTTCCTCTCCTGAAATTCCCCCCCCCCCCCCCCATATTTCGACGGGAAAAATCGTCTGACATGGGTTTTTTTGTAGATTTTTTTTAAAATTTTTTTTCCCCCCATATTTTGACGGGAAAAATCCTCTGATATGGGTTTTTTGGGATATTTTCTTTTTTTAAATTTTTGAGGGAAAATTTTTTTTTCCTCTCTTGATAATTTTTTTTCCCCCATATTTCGACGGGAAAAATCCTCTGACATGGGTGTTTTTGGACACTGTTTTTTAAAAAAAATTTGAGGGAAAATTTTTTTTTCGTCTCCTGAAAAATTTTTTCCCCCATATTTCGACGGGAAAAATCGTCTGACATGGGTTTTTTTGGACATTTTTTTTGAAAATTTTTTTTCCCCCCATATTTTGACCGGAAAAATCCTCTGACATGGGTTTTTTTGGGATATTTTCTTTTTTTAAATTTTTGAGGGAAAATTTTTTTTTCCTCTCTTGATAATTTTTTTTCCCCCATATTTCGACGGCAAAAATCCTCTGACATGGGTGTTTTTGGACATTGTTTTTTAAAAAAATTTTGAGGGAAAATTTTTTTTTCGTCTCCTGAAAAATTTTTTCCCCCATATTTGGACGGGAAAAATCGTCTGACATGGGTTTTTTTAGACATTTTTTTTGAAAAATTTTTTTTTCCTCCTGAATTTTTTTCCCCCCATATTTTGACGGGAAAAATCCTCTGACATGGTTTTTTTTGATATTTTCTTTTTTTAAATTTTTGAGGGAAAATTTTTTTCCCCCATATTTCGACGGGAAAAATCGTCTGACATGGGTTTTTTTTTATTTTTTAATTTTTTTAATTTTGAGGGAAAATTTTTTTTTCCTCTCCTGAAATTTTTTTTCCCCCCATATTTCGACGGGAAAAATCGTCTGACATGGGTTTTTTTGGACATTTTTTTTGAAATTTTTTTTTCCCCCCATATTTTGACGGGAAAAATCCTCTGACGTAGGTTTTTGGGACATGTTTTTTTTTTAAATTTTTGAGGGAAAATTTTTTTTTCGTCTCCTGAAAATTTTTTTCCTCCATATTTCGACGGGAAAAATCGTCTGACGTGGGTTTTTTTGGATATTTTCTTTTTTTAAATTTTTGAGGGAAAATTTTTTTTCCCTCTCTTGATAATTTTTTTCCCCCATATTTCGACGGGAAAAATCCTCTGACATGGTTTTTTTTTGATATTTTCTTTTTTTAAATTTTTGAGGGAAAATTATTTTTTCCTCTCTTGATAATTTTTTTTCCCCCATATTTCGACGGGAAAAATCCTGAAATGGTTTTTTTTGGAAATTTTTTTTTTATAAATTTGAGGGAAAATTTTTTTTTCGTCTCCTGAAAATTTTTTTCCCCCATATTTCGACGGGAAAAATCGTCTGACGTGGGTTTTTTTGGATATTTTCTTTTTTTAAATTTTTGAGGGAAAATTTTTTTTCCCTCTCTTGATAATTTTTTTCCCCCATATTTCGACGGGAAAAATCCTCTGACATGGTTTTTTTTTGATATTTTCTTTTTTTAAATTTTTGAGGGAAAATTATTTTTTCCTCTCTTGATAATTTTTTTTCCCCCATATTTCGACGGGAAAAATCCTGAAATGGTTTTTTTTGGAAATTTTTTTTTTATAAATTTGAGGGAAAATTTGTTTTTCCTCTCCTGAAAAATTTTTTCCCCCCATATTTCGACGGGAAAAATCGTCTGACATGGGTTTTTTTGGACATTTTTTTTTTTTAATTTTTGAGGGAAAATTTTTTTCCCTCCACAAATTATTTCCCCCATATTTCGATGGGAAAAATCCTCTGACATGGGTTTTTTTGGATATTTTCTTTTTTTAATTTTTTGTGGGAAAATTTTTTTTTCCTCTCCAGAAATTTTTTTCCCCCCATATTTCGACGGGAAAAATCGTCTGACATGGGTTTTTGGGACATGTTTTTTTTTTAAATTTTTGAGGGAAAATTTTTTTTTCGTCTCCTGAAAATTTTTTTCCCCCATATTTCGACGGGAAAAATCGTCTGACATGGGTTTTTTTTATTTTTTTTTTTTAAATTTTGAGGGAAAATTTTTTTTTCCTCTCCTGAAATTCCCCCCCCCCCCATATTTCGACGGGAAAAATCGTCTGACATGGGTTTTTTGGACATTTTTTTTTGTTAATTTTTGAGGGAAAATTTTTTTTTCCTCTCTTGATAATTTTTTTTCCCCCATATTTCGACGGGAAAAATCGTCTGACATTGGTTTTTTTGGACATTTTTTTTTTTAATTTTTGGGGGAAAATTTTTTTTCCCTCCTGAAAATTTTTTCCCCCCATATTTCGACGGGAAAAATCGTCTGACATGGGTGTTTTTGGACATTGTTTTTTCCTCTCCTGAAATTCCCCCCCCCCCCCCCCCATATTTCGACGGGAAAAATCGTCTGACATGGGTTTTTTTGTAGATTTTTTTTAAAATTTTTTTTCCCCCCATATTTTGACGGGAAAAATCCTCTGATATGGGTTTTTTGGGATATTTTCTTTTTTTAAATTTTTGAGGGAAAATTTTTTTTTCCTCTCTTGATAATTTTTTTTCCCCCATATTTCGACGGGAAAAATCCTCTGACATGGGTGTTTTTGGACACTGTTTTTTAAAAAAAATTTGAGGGAAAATTTTTTTTTCGTCTCCTGAAAAATTTTTTCCCCCATATTTCGACGGGAAAAATCGTCTGACATGGGTTTTTTTGGACATTTTTTTTGAAAATTTTTTTTCCCCCCATATTTTGACCGGAAAAATCCTCTGACATGGGTTTTTTTGGGATATTTTCTTTTTTTAAATTTTTGAGGGAAAATTTTTTTTTCCTCTCTTGATAATTTTTTTTCCCCCATATTTCGACGGCTAAAATCCTCTGACATGGGTGTTTTTGGACATTGTTTTTTAAAAAAATTTTGAGGGAAAATTTTTTTTTCGTCTCCTGAAAAATTTTTTCCCCCATATTTGGACGGGAAAAATCGTCTGACATGGGTTTTTTTAGACATTTTTTTTGAAAAATTTTTTTTTCCTCCTGAATTTTTTTCCCCCCATATTTTGACGGGAAAAATCCTCTGACATGGTTTTTTTTGATATTTTCTTTTTTTAAATTTTTGAGGGAAAATTTTTTTCCCCCATATTTCGACGGGAAAAATCGTCTGACATGGGTTTTTTTTTATTTTTTAATTTTTTTAATTTTGAGGGAAAATTTTTTTTTCCTCTCCTGAAATTTTTTTTCCCCCCATATTTCGACGGGAAAAATCGTCTGACATGGGTTTTTTTGGACATTTTTTTTGAAAATTTTTTTTCCCCCCATATTTTGACGGGAAAAATCCTCTGACGTAGGTTTTTGGGACATGTTTTTTTTTTTAATTTTTGAGGGAAAATTTTTTTTTCGTCTCCTGAAAATTTTTTTCCTCCATATTTCGACGGGAAAAATCGTCTGACGTGGGTTTTTTTGGATATTTTCTTTTTTTAAATTTTTGAGGGAAAATTTTTTTTCCCTCTCTTGATAATTTTTTTCCCCCATATTTCGACGGGAAAAATCCTCTGACATGGTTTTTTTTTGATATTTTCTTTTTTTAAATTTTTGAGGGAAAATTATTTTTTCCTCTCTTGATAATTTTTTTTCCCCCATATTTCGACGGGAAAAATCCTGAAATGGTTTTTTTTGGAAATTTTTTTTTTATAAATTTGAGGGAAAATTTGTTTTTCCTCTCCTGAAAAATTTTTTCCCCCCATATTTCGACGGGAAAAATCGTCTGACATGGGTTTTTTTGGACATTTTTTTTTTTTAATTTTTGAGGGAAAATTTTTTTCCCTCCACAAATTATTTCCCCCATATTTCGATGGGAAAAATCCTCTGACATGGGTTTTTTTGGATATTTTCTTTTTTTAATTTTTTGTGGGAAAATTTTTTTTTCCTCTCCAGAAATTTTTTTCCCCCCATATTTCGACGGGAAAAATCGTCTGACATGGGTTTTTTTGGATATTTTCTTTTTTTAAATTTTTGAGGGGAAATTTTTTTTTCCTCTTCTGAAAATTCCCCCCCCCCCCCCCCATATTTCGACGGGAAAAGTCGTCTGACATGGGTTTTTTTGGACAATTTTTTTTTTTTAATTTTTGAGGGAAAATTTTTTTTTCCTCTCCTGAAAATTTTTCCCCCCATATTTCGACGGGAAAAATCGTCTGACATGGGTGTTTATGGACATTTTTTTTTAAAAATTTTTTGAGGGAAATTTTTTTTTCCTCTCTTGATAATTTTTTTTCCCCCATATTTCGACGGGAAAAATCCTCTGACGTAGGTTTTTGGGACATGTTTTTTTTTTAAATTTTTGAGGGACAATTTTTTTTTCGTCTCCTGAAAATTTTTTTCCCCCATATTTCGACGGGAAAAATCGTCTGACGTGGGTTTTTTTGGATATTTTCTTTTTTTAAATTTTTGAGGGAAAATTTTTTTTTCCTCTCTTGATAATTTTTTTCCCCCATATTTCGACGGGAAAAATCCTGAAATGGTTTTTTTTGGAGATTTTTTTTTTTTAAATTGGAGGGAAAATTTGTTTTTCCGCTCCTGAAAATTTTTTTCCCCCCATATTTCGACGGAAAAATCGTCTGACATGGGTTCTTTTGATATTTTCTTTTTTTAAATTTTTGAGGGAAAATTTTTTTTTCCTCTCTTGATAATTTTTTTTCCCCCATATTTCGACGGGAAAAATCCTGAAATGGTTTTTTTTGGAAATTTTTTTTTTATAAATTTGAGGGAAAATTTGTTTTTCCTCTCCTGAAAAATTTTTTCCCCCCATATTTCGACGGGAAAAATCGTCTGACATGGGTTTTTTTGGACATTTTTTTTTTTTAATTTTTGAGGGAAAATTTTTTTCCCTCCACAAATTATTTCCCCCATATTTCGATGGGAAAAATCCTCTGACATGGGTTTTTTTGGATATTTTCTTTTTTTAATTTTTTGTGGGAAAATTTTTTTTTCCTCTCCAGAAATTTTTTTCCCCCCATATTTCGACGGGAAAAATCGTCTGACATGGGTTTTTTTGGATATTTTCTTTTTTTAAATTTTTGAGGGGAAATTTTTTTTTCCTCTTCTGAAAATTTTTTCCCCCATATTTCGACGGGAAAAATCCTCTGACATGGGTTTTTTTGGACATTTTTTTAAAAAATTTTTTTTTCCTCTCCTGAAAATTCCCCCCCCCCCCCCCCATATTTCGACGGGAAAAGTCGTCTGACATGGGTTTTTTTGGACAATTTTTTTTTTTTAATTTTTGAGGGAAAATTTTTTTTTCCTCTCCTGAAAATTTTTCCCCCCATATTTCGACGGGAAAAATCGTCTGACATGGGTGTTTATGGACATTTTTTTTTAAAAAATTTTTGAGGGAAATTTTTTTTTCCTCTCTTGATAATTTTTTTTCCCCCATATTTCGACGGGAAAAATCCTTTGACGTAGGTTTTTGGGACATGTTTTTTTTTTAAATTTTTGAGGGAAAATTTTTTTTTCGTCTCCTGAAAATTTTTTTCCCCCATATTTCGACGGGAAAAATCGTCTGACGTGGGTTTTTTTGGATATTTTCTTTTTTTAAATTTTTGAGGGAAAATTTTTTTTCCCTCTCTTGATAATTTTTTTCCCCCATATTTCGACGGGAAAAATCCTCTGACATGGTTTTTTTTTGACATTTTCTTTTTTTAAATTTTTGAGGGAAAATTATTTTTTCCTCTCTTGATAATTTTTTTTCCCCCATATTTCGACGGGAAAAATCCTGAAATGTTTTTTTTTGGAAATTTTTTTTTTTTAAATTTGAGGGAAAATTTGTTTTTCCTCTCCTGAAAATTTTTTTCCCCCCATATTTCGACGGGAAAAATCCACTGACATAGGTTTTTTTGGACATTTTTTTAAAAAAAATTTTTTTTCCTCTCCTGAAAATTTCCTTCCCCCCATGTTTCGACGGGAAAAATCGTCTGACATGGGTTTTTTTGGACAATTTTTTTTTCCTCTCCTGAAAATTTCTTTCCCCCCATATTTCGACGGGAAAAATCGTCTGACATGGGTTTTTTTGGATTTTTTTTTTTTAAATTTTTGAGGGAAAATTTTTTTTTCCTCTCCTGAAAAATTTTTTCCCCCCCATATTTCGACGGGAAAAATCGTCTGAAATGGGTTTTTTTGGATATTTTTTTTGAAAAATTTTTTTTTCCTCTCCTGAAAATTTTTTTCCCCCATATTTTGACGGGAAAAATCCTCTGACATGGGTTTTTTTCGATATTTTCTTTTTTTAAATTTTTGCGGGAAAATTTTTTTTTCTTCTCTTGATAATTTTTTTTCCCCCATATTTCGACGGGAAAAATCGTCTGACATGGGTTTTTTTGGATATTTTTTTTGAAAAATTTTTTTTTCCTCTCCTGAAATTTTTTTTCCCCCCATATTTCGACGGGAAAAATCGTCTGACATGGGTTTTTTTGGGATATTTTCTTTTTTTAAATTTTTGAGGGAAAATTTTTTTTTCCTCTCTTGATAATTTTTTTTCCCCCATATTTCGACGGGAAAAATCCTCTGACATGGGTGTTTTTGGACATTGTTTTTTAAAAAAATTTTGAGGGAAAATTTTTTTTTCGTCTCCTGAAAAATTTTTTCCCCCATATTTGGACGGGAAAAATCGTCTGACATGGGTTTTTTTGGACATTGTTTTTTCCTCTCCTGAAAATCAGCCCCCCCCCCATATTTCGACGGGAAAAATCGTCTGACATGGGTTTTTTTGGATATTTTTTTTGAAAAATTTTTTTTTCCTTAACTGAAAATTTTTTCCCCCCATATTTTGACGGGAAAAATCCTCTGACATGGGTTTTTTTGGATATTTTCTTTTTTTAAATTTTTGAGGGAAAATTTTTTTTCCCTCTCTTGATAATTTTTTTCCCCCATATTTCGACGGGAAAAATCCTCTGACATGGGTTTTTTTGGATATTTTTTTTGAAAAATTTTTTTTTTCTCTCCTGAAAATTTTTTTCCCCCCATATTTCGACGGGAAAAATCCTCTGACATGGGTTTTTTTCGATATTTTCTTTTTTTAAATTTTTGAGGGAAAATTTTTTTTTCTTCTCTTGATAATTTTTTTTCCCCCATATTTCGACGGGAAAAATCGTCTGACATGGGTTTTTTTGGATATTTTTTTTGAAAAATTTTTTTTTCCTCTCCTGAAATTTTTTTTCCCCCCATATTTCGACGGGAAAAATCGTCTGACATGGGTTTTTTTGGATATTTTTTTTGAAAAATTTTTTTTTCCTCAACTAAAAATTTTTTTCCCCCATATTTTGACGGGAAAAATCCTCTGACATGGTTTTTTTTTTATTTTTTCTTTTTTTAATTTTTTGAGGGAAAATTTTTTTTTCCTCTCCAGAAATTTTTTTCCCCCCATATTTCGACGGGAAAAATCGTCTGACATGGGTTTTTTTGGACATTTTTTTTTTAAATTTTTGAGGGAAAATTTTTTTTCCCTCTCTTCATAATTTTTTTCCCCCATATTTCGACGGGAAAAATCCTCTGACATGGGTTTTTTTGGATATTTTTTTTGAAAAATTTTTTTTTCCTCTCCTGAAATTTTTTTCCCCCCATATTTCGACGGGAAAAATCGTCTGACATGGGTTTTTTTGGACATTTTTTTTGAAAATTTTTTTTCCCCCCATATTTTGACGGGAAAAATCCTCTGACATGGGTTTTTTTGGGATATTTTCTTTTTTTAAATTTTTGAGGGAAATTTTTTTTTTCCTCTCTTGATAATTTTTTTTCCCCCATATTTCGACGGGAAAAATCGTCTGACATGGGTTTTTTTGGATATTTTTTTTGAAAAATTTTTTTTTCCTCTCCTGAAATTTTTTTTCCCCCCATATTTCGACGGGAAAAATCGTCTGACATGGGTTTTTTTGGATATTTTTTTTGAAAAATTTTTGAGGGAAAATTTTTTTTTCTTCTCTTGATAATTTTTTTTCCCCCATATTTCGACGGGAAAAATCGTCTGACATGGGTTTTTTTGGATATTTTTTTTGAAAAATTTTTGAGGGAAAATTTTTTTTCCCTCTCTTGATAATTTTTTTCCCCCATATTTCGACGGGAAAAATCCTCTGACATGGGTTTTTTTGGATATTTTTTTTGAAAAATTTTTTTTTTCTCTCCTGAAAATTTTTTTCCCCCCATATTTCGACGGGAAAAATCCTCTGACATGGGTTTTTTTCGATATTTTTTTTGAAAAATTTTTTTTTCCTCTCCTGAAATTTTTTTTCCCCCCATATTTCGACGGGAAAAATCGTCTGACATGGGTTTTTTTGGATATTTTTTTTGAAAAATTTTTTTTTCCTCAACTAAAAATTTTTTTCCCCCATATTTTGACGGGAAAAATCCTCTGACATGGTTTTTTTTTGATTTTTTCTTTTTTTAATTTTTTGAGGGAAAATTTTTTTTTCCTCTCCAGAAATTTTTTTCCCCCCATATTTCGACGGGAAAAATCGTCTGACATGGGTTTTTTTGGACATTTTTTTTTTAAATTTTTGAGGGAAAATTTCTTTTCCCTCTCTTCATAATTTTTTTCCCCCATATTTCGACGGGAAAAATCCTCTGACATGGGTTTTTTTGGATATTTTTTTTGAAAAATTTTTTTTTCCTTAACTGAAAATTTTTTCCCCCCATATTTTGACGGGAAAAATCCTCTGACATGGGTTTTTTTGGATATTTTCTTTTTTTAAATTTTTGAGGGAAAATTTTTTTTCCCTCTCTTGATAATTTATTTCCCCCATATTTCGACGGGAAAAATCCTCTGACATGGGTTTTTTTGGATATTTTTTTTGAAAAATTTTTTTTTTCTCTCCTGAAAATTTTTTTCCCCCCATATTTCGACGGGAAAAATCCTCTGACATGGGTTTTTTTCGATATTTTCTTTTTTTAAATTTTTGAGGGAAAATTTTTTTTTCTTCTCTTGATAATTTTTTTTCCCCCATATTTCGACGGGAAAAATCGTCTGACATGGGTTTTTTTGGATATTTTTTTTGAAAAATTTTTTTTTCCTCTCCTGAAATTTTTTTTCCCCCCATATTTCGACGGGAAAAATCGTCTGACATGGGTTTTTTTGGATATTTTTTTTGAAAAATTTTTTTTTCCTCAACTAAAAATTTTTTTCCCCCATATTTTGACGGGAAAAATCCTTTGACATGGTTTTTTTTGGATTTTTTCTTTTTTTAATTTTTTGAGGGAAAATTTTTTTTTCCTCTCCAGAAATTTTTTTCCCCCCATATTTCGACGGGAAAAATCGTCTGACATGGGTTTTTTTGTATATTTTCTTTTTTTAAATTTTTGAGGGAAAATTTTTTTTTCCTCTTCTGAAAATTTTTTCCCCCATATTTCGACGGGAAAAATCGTCTGACATGGGTTTTTTTGGACATTTTTTAAAAAAATTTTTTTTTCCTCACCTGAAAATTCCCCCCCCCCCCCCATATTTCGACGGGAAAAATCGTCTGACATGGGTTTTTTTGGGATATTTTCTTTTTTTAAATTTTCGAGGGAAAATTTTTTTTTCCTCTCTTGATAATTTTTTTTCCCCCATATTTCGACGGGAAAAATCCTCTGACATGGGTGTTTTTGGACATTGTTTTTTAAAAAAATTTTGAGGGAAAATTTTTTTTTCGTCTCCTGAAAAATTTTTTCCCCCATATTTGGACGGGAAAAATCGTCTGACATGGGTTTTTTTGGACATTGTTTTTTCCTCTACTGAAAATCAGCCCCCCCCCATATTTCGACGGGAAAAATCCTCTGACATGGGTTTTTTTGGACATTTTTTTTTTAATTTTTGAGGGAAAATTTTTTTTCCCTCTCCAGAAATTCCCCCCCCCCCCCATATTTCGACGGGAAAAATCGTCTGACATGGGTTTTTTTGGATTTTTTTTTTTTAAATTTTTGAGGGAAATTTTTTTTTTCCTCTCCTGAAAATTTTTTTCCCCCCCATATATCGACGGGAAAAATCGTCTGAAATGGGTTTTTTTGGACATTTTTTTTTCCTCTCCTGAAAATTCCCCCCCCCCCCCCATATTTCGACGGGAAAAATCGTCTGATATAGGTTTTTTTGGAGATTTTTTTATAAAAAATTTTAGGGAAAATTTGTTTTTCCTCTCCAGAAAATTCCCCCCCCCCCCCCATATTTCGACGGGAAAAATCGTCTGAAATGGGTTTTTTTGGACATTTTTTTTTTAAATTTTTGAGGGAAAATTTTTTTTCCCTCCACAAATATCCCCCCCCCCATATTTCGACGGGAAAAATCGTCTGACATGGGTTTTTTTGGAGATTTTTTTTTAAAAATTTTTTGAGGGAAAATTTTTTTTTCCTCTCTTGATAATTTTTTTTCCCCCATATTTCGACGGGAAAAATCGTCTGACATGGGTTTTTTGGACATTTTTTTTGAAAAATTTTTTTTTCCTCTCCTGGAAATTCCCCCCCCCCCCATATTTTGACGGGAAAAATCCTCTGACATAGGTTTTTTTGGAGATTTTTTTTTAAAAATTTGAGGGACAATTTATTATTCCTCCTGAAAATTTTTTCCCCCATATTTCGACGGGAAAAATCGTCTGACATGGGTTTTTTTGGATTTTTTTTTTTAAATTTTTGAGTGAAAATTTTTTTTCCCTCTCCAGAAATTTTTTCCCCCATATTTCGACGGGAAAAATCGTCTGACATGGGTTTTTTTGGACATTTTTTTTTTTTAATTTTTGAGGGAAAATTTTTTTTCCTCTCCTGAAAATTTCTTTCCCCCCATGTTTCGACGGGAAAAATCGTCTGACATAGGTTTTTTTGGACATTTTTTTTAAAAAAATTTTTTTTCCTCTCCTGAAAATTTCTTTCCCCCCATGTTTCGACGGGAAAAATCATCTGACATGGGTTTTTTTGGACAATTTTTTTTTCCTCTCCTGAAAATTTCTTTCCCCCCATATTTCGACGGGAAAAATCGTCTGACGGGTTTTTTTGGACATTTTTTTTAAAAAAATTTTTGAGGGAAAATTTTTTTTTCCTCTCCTGAAAATTTCTTTCCCCCCATATTTCGACGGGAAAAATCGTCTGACATAGGTTTATTTGGAGATTTTTTTTAAAAAATTTGACAGAAAATTTGTTTTTCCTCTCCTGAAAATTTTTTTCCCCCCATATTTCGACGGGAAAAATCCACTGACATAGGTTTTTTTGGACATTTTTTTAAAAAAATTTTTTTTCCTCTCCTGAAAATTTCTTTCCCCCCATGTTTCGACGGGAAAAATCGTCTGACATGGGTTTTTTTGGACAATTTTTTTTTCCTCTCCTGAAAATTTCTTTCCCCCCATATTTCGACGGGAAAAATCGTCTGACATGGGTTTTTTTGGACATTTTTTTAAAAAAAAATTTTTTCCTCATGAAAATTTATTTCCCCCCATGTTTCGACGGGAAAAATCGTCTGACATGGGTTTTTTTGGACAATTTTTTTTTCCTCTCCTGAAAATTTCTTTCCCCCCATATTTCGACGGGAAAAATCGTCTGACACAGGTTTTTTTGGAGATTTTTTTTAAAGAATTTGAGGGAAAATTTGTTTTTCCTCTCCTAAAAATTTTGTTCCCCCCATATTTCGACGGGAAAAATCCTCTGACATAGGTTTTTTTGGACATTTTTTTAAAAAAAAATTTATTTCCTCCTGAAAATTTCTTTCCCCCCATATTTCGACGGGAAAAATCGTCTGAGATGGGTTTTTTGGCCATTTTTTTTTTTTAAATTTTTGAGGTAAAATTTTTTTTTCCTCTCCTGAAAAATTTTTTCCCCCCATATTTCTGTTATGGTGTTAAAGAATGAGATGAGCTTTTCTGGAAAGAGAAATGTATTTGATATAACGAAATTATAAACTTATAATTAATTGCGCAGAGCGACCACTTCCTCTGTCCGCGAGTTGCGTAAGACTCTCGATTCTCCGGATAGAGTATTTCGGTGCGCACTTGGGGCCGCACGCCCGCCCCCTTGTTGTAGTCCACATGTACACATACAATAGAGCGCGAAAATACAAATTGGCTCCTTTAACCTTAACACTCTCCCTAAAGGGTCCAATTTTAGACTGCATCTGACTTACATCTAATTCCAATTTGTTCTCGAAGGAACTCAAATCTACCTTTATCTAGCGGCTTTGTCAAAATATCCGCCAACTGATTTTCCGTGGGAATGTATTTTACTTCAATCATTCCTTTCTTATACAAATCACGCACAAAATGAAACTTTGGGTTTATATGTTTGGTGCGTTGGTGAAATTCTGGGTTTTTCACCAACTTCAACGCGCTTTGATTATCGATATACAATACGTTTTCGCCAACTTTAAAATCGAGGTCATTCAGTAATCTCGTTGTCCACACGTTGTTTTTGGCTGCCGTTGCCGCGCTTACGTATTCGGCTTCCGTCGTCGAGAGCGCAACGCTTTGTTGCTTCTTACTTTGCCAGCTTATTACTGCACCCGCAAACACGCACAGTATGCCACTCGTAGATTTACCCGTTTCATTGTCACCAGCAAAGTCGGCATCGGAGAATGTCATAAACACGGTGTTCGGTCTGTACAGCAGCCCATAGTTGCATGTACCTTTTACATATCTAATAATTCGCTTGACTAAATTCCAGTGAGCCACTGTTGGTTTTCCAAGTGCTCTAGACGCAACATTTAAAGCAAACGCGATATCCGGTCTACTTACAATCTGAAGAAACATTAAGCTTCCGACTGCCTCGCGATATGGCACATTCTTGTCGGCCATTTTAGAATCATACGCATTCCATCCTTTTTCTATCGGTGTTTTTACAGTTTTTGCTTCATTCAATCCATACTTTGCAATTATTCTTCTTGCATAGCTTTCTTGATCTACAAAGATCGAATCATCTCGCGTTTCCGTAATTTCCATGCCAACAAACTTCCTTACATTCGAAAAAACATTTGTTCTGTATCTTTCGCATAGCCTACTTATAAAGAAATCGATTTCTTCTTCGCATGATCCAGCTATTAGACCGTCATCAACCCATAGTGCTAACATCAGAATAGTTTTATCTCTTACGCGTACGTACAGACAAGGGTCTGCCAAGCTCTCACTCAAACCGCAACCCCGTAGAAAATTTGAAAAATGTTCGCCCCAACACCTTGGTGCCTGTTTGAGGCCATATAAGCTTTTCTGCAATTTACATACTCGGTTTGAGCCATCGTCAAACCCTTGAGGTTGTCGCATAAGGATTTCCTCACTCAAATCTCCGTACAAAAATGCGGTTTTGATATCGAACTGTCGTAAAAATAGTTTCCTAATTGTCGCTATACATAACATGACTCTAAGTGTATCGTATCTGACTACAGGACTGAACGTTTCAGTAAAGTCGGTCCCCTCACGTTGCGAACATCCCTTTATTACTAATCGCGCCTTATGTATCAGTTCATTATTATTAACGTTTTCTTTCATTTTATATACCCACATATTGTTTAAAACTTTTGTGTTTTCCGGCCTTTTTACCAAGATCCACGTTTCGTTTTCAAGAAGGGAATTCATCTCATCCCTCATTGCCTTGCTCCAATTTTCTGAATCTGGGGAATTTATTGCTTCTTCGTAATTTCGCGGAGTTACTTCTACAAAATGCGCTATTGGATCTCCGTAAAATTCCGGTTTCTTAATTTTTATCCTGTCACGTAGTCTACTATCATGTTCTCCTGAGGTTTCGACTTCGTTTTTTTTATCCTCGCTTTCTTTTTCATCATCGACGCTTTTGTTTTCAATATTTACATAGCAGGACGAGAGTTTTTCGTCTTTAAATATAACATCGCGACTCACAATGACTTCGTGTTTCTCGGGTACATATAACCTATATCCCTTCAGATCTTCTTTATACCCGACAAGAAACCCTCGTACTGCTTTCCTATCTAGTTTGCGTCTTTTCTGTTTGGGTATATGAATGAAGCATTCCGTGCCGAAAACTTTAAAATGATTGACAGAAGCATTCCTTTTGAACCATAATTCGTAAGGCGTTTTGTTTGCAACTCTTGTTGGACCACTTCTATTTAAAACGTGTACAGCAAAATTTATCGCCTCTCCCCACAGCGACTTCGGAAAAATATTTTGTGCATACAAAACTGACCTTGCTGCCTCTTCAATGATTCGATTTTCTCTTTCGGCAACGCCGTTTTGCTCTGGCGTATACGGGATCGTCACGACATGCCTTATTCCTTTCTCGCGTAAAAAATCGGTAACATCATTATTTATATATTCTCTCCCTCCGTCTGTAATTAACTCTTTAATATCTTCACCGAACTGGTTTCTGATCTCATTACAATAACATTTAACCCTTTTCACGACCTCAGATTTTTGACGCAGGAAATATATCATACGAAAACTAGTATACTCATCCTTAAACGTTACAAAGTATCGATTTTTTCCCAACGAATCTACCTCCATCGGACCGCAAACGTCAGAGTACACCCTTTCCCTTGGAGCGCAAGCCTTGTTTTCTTTCTTTCCGAAAGCAGACCGGTGATGCTTTCCTATAGCGCACGCGTCGCAGAATTCCTTATCAACTTCTACGTTTATTCCAAGGTTCTGTAAGAACACCTTTACGTGTCGTTTATTTTGGTGCGCGAGTCGCTCATGCCATAATTGCAAGGAATCTAGTTTATTCACCGTGTTAGCGAACTTAGGCAACAAAATACGCATGTCAAGTCGATAAAGCTGTCCGTACTCTAATCCTTTAGCAACAATTGTTCCCTGTTTTGTGAATATACATTGTTTTCCGCCGTGTGAGATCAAGAAATCTATACCCTTCTTCGCGACCTTGTTTACAGAAAGTAAGTTTACATTCAATTTCGGAGCGTACAATACATCGCGCAATGTGCCGACGAACCGTCTTCCTTCGACTTGTGTTTCAAAGTTTATATTTCCCTTACCAAGCGCCGTCAACTGCTCGCCGTTGCTGATTCTAATTTGTAAAGGTACCTCGAATCGTTGGATGTCAACAAACCAGTCGTCGTGATGAGTCATATGATCGGACGCTCCAGAATCGATCACCCAGTACTCGTCTGTATGGTTTCTGCCTGTGTCGTGTTGACGTTCGTAGTCGACCCTGTTGACCATGAAGGACAACGTCCTCGTGTCCGTATCCTTTGGCTGCGTATCGTTCTTCCCGTCTCTCTTCGGGCAGTTCTTAGCAAAATGCCCTTTTACACCGCATGCATAACAGCCTTTGCAGTCTTTTTGTCTGTGTCCTGTTCTACCGCACGAGTAGCACCGAGTCGGTTTTGACTTGTTTCCATCACTTCGCGATTCTGCGGATCGTTTCACATTTACGTTCTTTCGCGCTTGTTCACTCAGTTTTGCTTTCGACATCAAGGCGACCACTGTGTCTTCCGTTGTATCTTTTATAGCACGAGATTCTTCTGTCATTAATCGAGCCATTAAATTTTTTAAGGTTTTCTTCGCACTTTCTGTACTGTCCCACGCAGTATGAAAATGATGGTACACCGGCGGCAACGTGGAGAGAATTCGTGAGATCACCATCGAGTCTGAGATCTCACCGCCAAGTGCGATCATTTTTCGCACTAGTTGCTCAACCTTCGAAAAATTAGATGCAACACCAACCGCCGTGTCCCATTTAAAATCGAAGAACTGTTTCTGCGTCAAGGACAGACTTTCTTCGCTTTTCAGGTCATACACACTGCACAACTTTTGCCACATTTCACACGCAGTTTCACAGTTCATTATTAGCTTCAGCGGTTCGCTTTCAATCGTCGTGACTATAAGTCGTTTAGCCTTCTTGTTCGCCTTCGTCCAGTGCTTGAGCTCGTCTTCGTAGTTTGCTGTTCCTTCTTCCGGCTTTATAAGCGTGCCGTTGCACATACCAAGCAGATCATCATCGTCAAGCAGGACTTCGACCACAAATTTCCACTGCTGCCAGTTCTCAGCATTTCGTAGCTTTTCTATCTTAATGCCGGTCTCCATTGTTGGACGTTGCGTCGAAAAATTCCACGTGTAGGCACACTCAACTGTTACCACTATAACGAATCTTTCTCTTCTCCAACCACACGTACGATATTAACTAACAAATCTCACGTTGCCCTATCTCTACTGGGCCCATAACCTGTTATGGTGTTAAAGAATGAGATGAGCTTTTCTGGAAAGAGAAATGTATTTGATATAACGAAATTATAAACTTATAATTAATTGCGCAGAGCGACCACTTCCTCTGTCCGCGAGTTGCGTAAGACTCTCGATTCTCCGGATAGAGTATTTCGGTGCGCACTTGGGGCCGCACGCCCGCCCCCTTGTTGTAGTCCACATGTACACATACAATAGAGCGCGAAAATACAAATTGGCTCCTTTAACCTTAACAATTTCGACGGGAAAAATCGTCTGACATGGGTTTTTTTGGATTTTTTTTTTTTAAATTTTTGAGGGAAATTTTTTTTTTCCTCTCCTGAAAATTTTTTTCCCCCCCATATTTCGACGGGAAAAATCGTCTGAAATGGGTTTTTTTGGACATTTTTTTTTCCTCTCCTGAAAATTCCCCCCCCCCCCCATATTTCGACGGGAAAAATCGTCTGATATAGGTTTTTTTGGAGATTTTTTTATAAAAAATTTTAGGGAAAATTTGTTTTTCCTCTCCAGAAAATTCCCCCCCCCCCATATTTCGACGGGAAAAATCGTCTGAAATGGGTTTTTTTGGACATTTTTTTTTTAAATTTTTGAGGGAAAATTTTTTTTCCCTCCACAAATATCCCCCCCCCCCATATTTCGACGGGAAAAATCGTCTGACATGGGTTTTTTTGGAGATTTTTTTTTAAAAATTTTTTGAGGGAAAATTTTTTTTTCCTCTCTTGATAATTTTTTTTCCCCCATATTTCGACGGGAAAAATCGTCTGACATGGGTTTTTTGGACATTTTTTTTGAAAAATTTTTTTTTCCTCTCCTGGAAATTCCCCCCCCCCCCCCCATATTTTGACGGGAAAAATCCTCTGACATAGGTTTTTTTGGAGATTTTTTTTTTAAAAATTTGAGGGACAATTTATTATTCCTCCTGAAAATTTTTTCCCCCATATTTCGACGGGAAAAATCGTCTGACATGGGTTTTTTTGGATTTTTTTTTTTAAATTTTTGAGTGAAAATTTTTTTTCCCTCTCCAGAAATTTTTTCCCCCATATTTCGACGGGAAAAATCGTCTGACATGGGTTTTTTTGGACATTTTTTTTTTTTAATTTTTGAGGGAAAATTTTTTTTCCTCTCCTGAAAATTTCTTTCCCCCCATGTTTCGACGGGAAAAATCGTCTGACATAGGTTTTTTTGGACATTTTTTTAAAAAAAATTTTTTTTCCTCTCCTGAAAATTTCTTTCCCCCCATGTTTCGACGGGAAAAATCATCTGACATGGGTTTTTTTGGACAATTTTTTTTTCCTCTTGTTATATATGGATTATAACACGAAAACGCACCCAATGTGTAACAGTTTATTAATTTCTCGGTACTACACGAGTGCGAATCGAGAATCACGCTATGTCGGTGTTTACCGCCACACTGAGTACGGCTAGGAAATCCAAGTCCTCGCTCTGACGGTCAGCACGGACACAACTGTGTCTGTTATTCGGCGCTCTCGCTCTGTGTATCACAGTTCGCTCACGCACTCGTCACGTACAACAACACACCAATACATTACAATCTCCTCTCGCTTTAAGAAGTACATAATATTAATTCTTAGCTCGCTTTTCCGCTAAACGCTTTGATGCTCTTTGTGTTGCCCCCATTTCGAGTTGACGTTTTCCGGACCAATCAGTAGAGTTATTTGCATCTCTATACTTTAACATTTGATCAATATGTCTTTTCCAATATTTTCCCGGCGAAACTTCAACTTCGAAATTTACGGGTGACAACTGAGCAGTAATGACAGCGAGAATTTTCTTATTCGAATTTTTTGTGTAATCATCTACCCACACTCTTTCTCCCTCTACAAATTTTACGTCACGCGATCCTCCTCGACTCATCGTTTGCCGTAGCTGTGCGTTTTCTATTTTATCTGCTAAGTTCGGTTTTACACAATCGAGTTTTGTTCGCATTTCGCGTTTGAACATCATAAATGCAGGTGATCTTCCTGTTGAACAGTGCTCAGTACTTCGCTGATCAAATAGGAATTTATCTATAGCTTCATCCAGTTTTTTTCCTGACTTAATCATCTTAGTTACTTTATCCTTAAAAACACCAACGAAATTTTCTGCTGCGCCATTTGTGGCCGGATGATATGGCGCCGAAAACGTGTGTTTGACTCCGTTTCCTTTTAAAAATAACTTAAAATCATTGCTCGTATACTGTCGCCCATTATCCGTCACTAAATGGTTTGGTAAGCCGAACCGCGCAAAAATTTTTCTAAATTGCTTTATGATACTTTCAGTTTGTGTATTAGTTTTCATATTGATCACTTCCGGCCATTTGCTATACGCGTCAATTACAATCATAAACATGTGACCGTGGAAAGGCCCTAGGAAGTCACTATGAATCCTACTCCAGCATTTATTTGGTGAAGGCCAAGGGGTTAGCGGTACTTTTGGTGGGGCTTTACGTTCTTGCACGCAGATTCTACACGTAGCCGCTAATTCCTCTAATTGCGCATCAATATTAGGCCACCACACGCATGACCTTGCTCGCATTTTCATTTTAACGCTACCGAAATGTGAATCATGTAGTTCGTTGAGTATTTGAGTTTTAAGACTGTCCGGTACAATTACACGGTAACCCCATAACAAGCAATCTTTTTCTATATACAGTTCGTGTTGTTTCGCATAATACTTTTGTTCATTTTCCGTAAGACTTTCTCGTAATGGCCAATCATTTTGTACATATTTGATTATTTTACTTAGAGTTTTATCTTTTCTTGTTTCTTTTGCTATCATTTGAGCCGTTACAATTTTTAACTCTTCTTCAATATAATTAATATTTTGAAACTCTTCGCTGAAAATTGATATTTTATCTATTATCGGTAGTCTCGACAACGCATCACAATTACCATTCTTTTTTGTGTTTACGTATTCAATTTTGTATGTGCAATGAGAAAGGAAATAGGCCCATCTTTGAAGTCGACTGGCTATTGTTAAGGGTATTTCTTGATTTGGTCCAAAAATGTACACTAATGGTTTATGATCCGTTTTTAAAATTATCTCTCGACCGTACACATAATTATAAAATTTTTTGAAACCAAATACTATTGCTCCAGCCTCCTTATCAATGATAGCTCTATTTTGCTCTTTTTCTGGTATTACTTTTGACGCAAACGCGATGGGTCTTTCTTCGCCGTTAGCGTAGCGGTGTGACAATATTGCAGAAAGACCATATTTCGACGCATCGCACGCGAGTATCAGCTCTTGTGTCGAGTCGTAGTTTGCCAATACTTTCGTCGATACTATTTCTTTCTTTAACCATTCGTACGCTTTATCAGCTTTATCATTCCATGTAAATTCCGTGTTTTTTGTTAATTCATATAACGGTTTTAATTGGGAAGCACGGTCAGGTAAAAAACGTTCATAATATGTTACCAGGCCTAAAAATGAGAGTAATTGCTTTTTATTCTTCGGTACCGGTGCATTTACTATAGCTTCTACTTTTTTCTTTGACGTACCCAGTTCTCCTTTACGAATTACAAAACCTAAAATTTCTAACTGCTCCTTGGCAAATTCACATTTTTTGACGTTTGCTCGCAATCCGTAATTTTCTAACCGTTGCAAGACCTTGTATATGGTGTTGATATGCTCCTTATTGTCTTTACCAGTGATGTATATATTATCTAAATAAACTGCTATTTGTCCTTCAATATCTCGTAAACAATTCTCCATTATTCTTTGAAATTCTCCCGGGCCTGATGCGACTCCTTCCGTTAACTTTGTATATCGAAATAAGCCCACATGTGTGATTATCGTTAACATATCCCGCGAATCTGGATGCACCGGTATTTGCATATACGCATGTGATAAATCAATTTGAGTAAATTTTTGGCCGCCTTGCAGTTTCTCAAATATTTCGTCAATAGTCGGCAATGGATGTCTATTTACTATTAACCATTGATTCAATGTTAATTTAAAGTTACCGCATATACGTATACTGCCATCGTCTTTTATTATCGGTACGATAGGTGTAACCCATTCACTCGTTTGTACTTTTTCAATATGTCCTAAGTGCTCTAATCGCTTTAATTCTGCCTCGACTTTGCTTTTTAATGCGAACGGTATGTGTCGTAGCTTACATGCTTTCGGTACTGCATTTTCTTTCAACATTAATTTAATTGTACCTTTATTAAAACAACCTACTCCTTCTCCGAATAATTTCGGAAAATCGTTCGCTACTTTTTCGGCTAAAGTTTTATCCATACTTGGCTCCATATTATTTATCTTAAACAAAGGCCAAAGGCCGAAAGCATGTAACCATGACCGTCCTAGCAACGTCGCCCCTTTCCCCGGCAAGACCACAATATCCAACGTATGCTTCTGTTTAGCAAAACAAACTTCCAACTCACGTAATAATCCTACTGGCTTTACTTGTAAATTATATGCGTTCATAGCAAAGGATATTTCGGAAACCTTTAGTTTTGAAAAATATTTATATCTTGTCTCGTCTGAAATAATACTCCAATATGATCCGGAGTCTACTTCCATTTCAACGTTAATCGAGTTTATACTAACATTTAAATACATAGGCGCTCGCGCTACATCCGATTTTGTTACACTATTCGTATTGCAAACTTTACCCCTCATCCTTATGTTTTTGAGTTCGTATACTTCTTCTTCTGCCTCACTCGTATCGCTTGTTTCTTCTTCTGCTGCCTTTTGTAGGTGCTGAACTTTCTGGCTTTGGCTGCGGCATGCTGCTTCTATATGGCCTTGACGCTTACATTTTCGACATTGCTGGTATCGGTGTTTGCATTCTTTACCTATGTGGCCTTTCTTTCCACAACAATAGCAAGTTATGTCTTCTCGTTTGCTTTTCTCGCCTCCCGTATTCATGCGTGTGCTTTCCCTTCCATAATTAGTGTTGCGACCGCTACGATAACCTCTTGTTTTAATAAAATGCACATCACTCTCCTGTCCGCTTGCTTCATTCATTTTATCGGTTGACGTTGCGTCTTTTTCGGATTTTTCACATATCAGAGCTATCTTGTAAGCCTTTTCATATGTTAATTTTTCTTCTTTAAACAATTGACTTTTAGTTGCATGGTCTTTTAATCCGCACACGAGCTGGTCCCTTAGTGCCGTTTCTACTGACGTAAAGTTACAATTTAATGATAATTCTTTTAGTCGTGCTACAAAATCTGACAATGACTCTGTTGCCGCTTGCTTTGCTGCGTAAAATTTGTACCTCTCCATAGACTCCGATGGCTTTGGACACAAGTGCCCTGATATGGTTTCCACTACTTCGTCAAACTCTTTGTCCTTGAGTTTTGCCGGGTGACACAGATTTCTTGCTAGCTTGTAGGTATCCGCGCTTACTCTTGTTAACAGAATAGCTGCTTGTTTTTTTTTGTCTGTTATATTATTAACTGTAAAGTATAGCTCCAAGCGTTCGACAAACGTCTCCCAGTCGTCCTTGCCCAGTTCAAACTCCAGCTTGATTTTCGATTCAATCATTGCCATTTCACTTAGATTATTGTTTCCGTTATTTACAACGTCTTTTGCCACTGCTTTTATTTTTTTTAGTGACCTTAAATACTTCGTCAACTTATTCTTCAATCTTTCAGTAGAGTCTTTCACTTCGTACGTTACACCGACACTTGTTAAACGAATACAAATTTGTTCCCTTGTCAATGTCGACAGTTCACTTTCGTCTTCACAGCTTCCTAGCGATTTACTAGATTCACCGTCCGACATCGGTCTTTTACACGTATCCAGTTCGAAGTTACTCGTCGCCAATTGTTATATATGGATTATAACACGAAAACGCACCCAATGTGTAACAGTTTATTAATTTCTCGGTACTACACGAGTGCGAATCGAGAATCACGCTATGTCGGTGTTTACCGCCACA
Source organism: Andrena trimmerana (assembly GCA_951215215.1). Lineage (NCBI taxonomy): Eukaryota > Metazoa > Arthropoda > Insecta > Hymenoptera > Andrenidae > Andrena > Andrena trimmerana. Next base: position 2,230,307 of record CATNUO010000106.1, read on the forward strand.
CTGAGTACGGCTAGGAAATCCAAGTCCTCGCTCTGACGGTCAGCACGGACACAACTGTGTCTGTTATTCGGCGCTCTCGCTCTGTGTATCACAGTTCGCTCACGCACTCGTCACGTACAACAACACACCAATACATTACACCTCTCCTGAAAATTTCTTTCCCCCCATATTTCGACGGGAAAAATCGTCTGACGGGTTTTTTTGGACATTTTTTTTAAAAAAATTTTTGAGGGAAAATTTTTTTTTCCTCTCCTGAAAATTTCTTTCCCCCCATATTTCGACGGGAAAAATCGTCTGACATAGGTTTATTTGGAGATTTTTTTTAAAAAATTTGACAGAAAATTTGTTTTTCCTCTCCTGAAAATTTTTTTCCCCCCATATTTCGACGGGAAAAATCCACTGACATAGGTTTTTTTGGACATTTTTTTAAAAAAAATTTTTTTTCCTCTCCTGAAAATTTCTTTCCCCCCATGTTTCGACGGGAAAAATCGTCTGACATGGGTTTTTTTGGACAATTTTTTTTTCCTCTCCTGAAAATTTCTTTCCCCCCATATTTCGACGGGAAAAATCGTCTGACATGGGTTTTTTTGGACATTTTTTTAAAAAAAAATTTTTTCCTCATGAAAATTTATTTCCCCCCATGTTTCGACGGGAAAAATCGTCTGACATGGGTTTTTTTCGACAATTTTTTTTTCCTCTCCTGAAAATTTCTTTCCCCCCATATTTCGACGGGAAAAATCGTCTGACACAGGTTTTTTTGGAGATTTTTTTTAAAGAATTTGAGGGAAAATTTGTTTTTCCTCTCCTAAAAATTTTGTTCCCCCCATATTTCGACGGGAAAAATCCTCTGACATAGGTTTTTTTGGACATTTTTTTAAAAAAAAATTTATTTCCTCCTGAAAATTTCTTTCCCCCCATATTTCGACGGGAAAAATCGTCTGAGATGGGTTTTTTGGCCATTTTTTTTTTTAAATTTTTGAGGTAAAATTTTTTTTTCCTCTCCTGAAAAATTTTTTCCCTCCATATTTCGACGGGAAAAATCGTCTGACATAGGTTTTTTTTGACATTTTTTAAAAAAAAATTTTTTTCCTCTCCTGAAAATTTTTTCCCCCCACATTTCGACGGGAAAAACCCTCTGGCATAGATTTTTTTGGACATTTTTTTTTTTTTTTTCTCCTGAAAATTTCTTTCCCCCCATATTTCGACGGGAAAAATCGTCTGACACAGGTTTTTTTGGAGATTTTTTTTAAAGAATTTGAGGGAAAATTTGTTTTTCCTCTCCTAAAAATTTTTTTCCCCCCATATTTCGACGGGAAAAATCCTCTGACATAGGTTTTTTTGGACATTTTTTTAAAAAAAATTTTATTTCCTCCTGAAAATTTCTTTCCCCCCATATTTCGACGGGAAAAATCGTCTGACATATGTTTATTTGGAGATTTTTTTTAAAAAATTTGACAGAAAATTTGTTTTTCCTCTCCTGAAAATTTTTTTCCCCCCATATTTCGACGGGAAAAATCCACTGACATAGGTTTTTTTGGACATTTTTTTAAAAAAAATTTTTTTTCCTCTCCTGAAAATTTCTTTCCCCCCATGTTTCGACGGGAAAAATCGTCTGACATGGGTTTTTTTGGACAATTTTTTTTTCCTCTCCTGAAAATTTCTTTCCCCCCATATTTCGACGGGAAAAATCGTCTGACATGGGTTTTTTTGGACATTTTTTTAAAAAAAAATTTTTTTCCTCTCCTGAAAATTTCTTTCCCCCCATGTTTCGACGGGAAAAATTGTCTGACATGGGTTTTTTTGGACAATTTTTTTTTCCTCTCCTGAAAATTTCTTTCCCCCCATATTTCGACGGGAAAAATCGTCTGACACAGGTTTTTTCGGAGATTTTTTTTAAAGAATTTGAGGGAAAATTTGTTTTTCCTCTCCTAAAAATTTTTTTCCGCCCATATTTCGACGGGAAAAATCCTCTGACATAGGTTTTTTTGGACATTTTTTTAAAAAAAAATTTATTTCCTCCTGAAAATTTCTTTCCCCCCATATTTCGACGGGAAAAATCGTCTGACATTGGTTTTTTGGCCATTTTTTTTTTTAAATTTTTGAGGGAAAATTTTTTTTTCCTCTCCTGAAAATTTCTTTCCCCCCATATTTCGACGGGAAAAATCGTCTGACATAGGTTTATTTGGAGATTTTTTTTAAAAAATTTGACAGAAAATTTGTTTTTCCTCTCCTGAAAATTTTTTTCCCCCCATATTTCGACGGGAAAAATCCACTGACATAGGTTTTTTTGGACATTTTTTTAAAAAAAATTTTTTTTCCTCTCCTGAAAATTTCCTTCCCCCCATGTTTCGACGGGAAAAATCGTCTGACATGGGTTTTTTTGGACAATTTTTTTTTCCTCTCCAGAAAATTTCTTTCCCCCCATATTTCGACGGGAAAAATCGTCTGACATGGGTTTTTTTGGATTTTTTTTTTTTAAATTTTTGAGGGAAAATTTTTGTTTCCTCTCCTGAAAATTTTTTTCCCCCCCATATTTCGACGGGAAAAATCGTCTGAAATGGGTTTTTTTGGATATTTTTTTTGAAAAATTTTTTTTTCCTCTCCTGAAAATTTTTTTCCCCCATATTTTGACGGGAAAAATCCTCTGACATGGGTTTTTTTGGGATATTTTCTTTTTTTAAATTTTTGAGGGAAAATTTTTTTTTCCTCTCTTGATAATTTTTTTTCCCCCATATTTCGACGGGAAAAATCCTCTGACATGGGTGTTTTTGGACATTGTTTTTTAAAAAAATTTTGAGGGAAAATTTTTTTTTCCTCTCCTGAAATTTTTTTCCCCCCATATTTCGACGGGAAAAATCGTCTGACATGGGTTTTTTTGGACATTTTTTTTGAAAATTTTTTTTCCCCCCATATTTTGACGGGAAAAATCCTCTGACATGGGTTTTTTTGGGATATTTTCTTTTTTTAAATTTTTGAGGGAAATTTTTTTTTTCCTCTCTTGATAATTTTTTTTCCCCCATATTTCGACGGGAAAAATCGTCTGACATGGGTTTTTTTGGATATTTTTTTTGAAAAATTTTTTTTTCCTCTCCTGAAATTTTTTTTCCCCCCATATTTCGACGGGAAAAATCGTCTGACATGGGTTTTTTTGGATATTTTTTTTGAAAAATTTTTGAGGGAAAATTTTTTTTTCTTCTCTTGATAATTTTTTTTCCCCCATATTTCGACGGGAAAAATCGTCTGACATGGGTTTTTTTGGATATTTTTTTTGAAAAATTTTTGAGGGAAAATTTTTTTTCCCTCTCTTGATAATTTTTTTCCCCCATATTTCGACGGGAAAAATCCTCTGACATGGGTTTTTTTGGATATTTTTTTTGAAAAATTTTTTTTTTCTCTCCTGAAAATTTTTTTCCCCCCATATTTCGACGGGAAAAATCCTCTGACATGGGTTTTTTTCGATATTTTTTTTGAAAAATTTTTTTTTCCTCTCCTGAAATTTTTTTTCCCCCCATATTTCGACGGGAAAAATCGTCTGACATGGGTTTTTTTGGATATTTTTTTTGAAAAATTTTTTTTTCCTCAACTAAAAATTTTTTTCCCCCATATTTTGACGGGAAAAATCCTCTGACATGGTTTTTTTTGGACATTTTTTTTTTAAATTTTTGAGGGAAAATTTCTTTTCCCTCTCTTCATAATTTTTTTCCCCCATATTTCGACGGGAAAAATCCTCTGACATGGGTTTTTTTGGATATTTTTTTTGAAAAATTTTTTTTTCCTTAACTGAAAATTTTTTCCCCCCATATTTTGACGGGAAAAATCCTCTGACATGGGTTTTTTTGGATATTTTCTTTTTTTAATTTTTTGAGGGAAAATTTTTTTTTCCTCTCCAGAAATTTTTTTCCCCCCATATTTCGACGGGAAAAATCGTCTGACATGGGTTTTTTTGGACATTTTTTTTTTAAATTTTTGAGGGAAAATTTCTTTTCCCTCTCTTCATAATTTTTTTCCCCCATATTTCGACGGGAAAAATCCTCTGACATGGGTTTTTTTGGATATTTTTTTTGAAAAATTTTTTTTTCCTTAACTGAAAATTTTTTCCCCCCATATTTTGACGGGAAAAATCCTCTGACATGGGTTTTTTTGGATATTTTCTTTTTTTAAATTTTTGAGGGAAAATTTTTTTTCCCTCTCTTGATAATTTATTTCCCCCATATTTCGACGGGAAAAATCCTCTGACATGGGTTTTTTTGGATATTTTTTTTGAAAAATTTTTTTTTTCTCTCCTGAAAATTTTTTTCCCCCCATATTTCGACGGGAAAAATCCTCTGACATGGGTTTTTTTCGATATTTTCTTTTTTTAAATTTTTGAGGGAAAATTTTTTTTTCTTCTCTTGATAATTTTTTTTCCCCCATATTTCGACGGGAAAAATCGTCTGACATGGGTTTTTTTGGATATTTTTTTTGAAAAATTTTTTTTTCCTCTCCTGAAATTTTTTTTCCCCCCATATTTCGACGGGAAAAATCGTCTGACATGGGTTTTTTTGGATATTTTTTTTGAAAAATTTTTTTTTCCTCAACTAAAAATTTTTTTCCCCCATATTTTGACGGGAAAAATCCTTTGACATGGTTTTTTTTGGATTTTTTCTTTTTTTAATTTTTTGAGGGAAAATTTTTTTTTCCTCTCCAGAAATTTTTTTCCCCCCATATTTCGACGGGAAAAATCGTCTGACATGGGTTTTTTTGTATATTTTCTTTTTTTAAATTTTTGAGGGAAAATTTTTTTTTCCTCTTCTGAAAATTTTTTCCCCCATATTTCGACGGGAAAAATCGTCTGACATGGGTTTTTTTGGACATTTTTTAAAAAAATTTTTTTTTCCTCACCTGAAAATTCCCCCCCCCCCCCATATTTCGACGGGAAAAATCGTCTGACATGGGTTTTTTTGGGATATTTTCTTTTTTTAAATTTTCGAGGGAAAATTTTTTTTTCCTCTCTTGATAATTTTTTTTCCCCCATATTTCGACGGGAAAAATCCTCTGACATGGGTGTTTTTGGACATTGTTTTTTAAAAAAATTTTGAGGGAAAATTTTTTTTTCGTCTCCTGAAAAATTTTTTCCCCCATATTTGGACGGGAAAAATCGTCTGACATGGGTTTTTTTGGACATTGTTTTTTCCTCTACTGAAAATCAGCCCCCCCCCATATTTCGACGGGAAAAATCCTCTGACATGGGTTTTTTTGGACATTTTTTTTTTAATTTTTGAGGGAAAATTTTTTTTCCCTCTCCAGAAATTCCCCCCCCCCCCATATTTCGACGGGAAAAATCGTCTGACATGGGTTTTTTTGGATTTTTTTTTTTTAAATTTTTGAGGGAAATTTTTTTTTTCCTCTCCTGAAAATTTTTTTCCCCCCCATATATCGACGGGAAAAATCGTCTGAAATGGGTTTTTTTGGACATTTTTTTTTCCTCTCCTGAAAATTCCCCCCCCCCCCCATATTTCGACGGGAAAAATCGTCTGATATAGGTTTTTTTGGAGATTTTTTTATAAAAAATTTTAGGGAAAATTTGTTTTTCCTCTCCAGAAAATTCCCCCCCCCCCATATTTCGACGGGAAAAATCGTCTGAAATGGGTTTTTTTGGACATTTTTTTTTTAAATTTTTGAGGGAAAATTTTTTTTCCCTCCACAAATATCCCCCCCCCCATATTTCGACGGGAAAAATCGTCTGACATGGGTTTTTTTGGAGATTTTTTTTTAAAAATTTTTTGAGGGAAAATTTTTTTTTCCTCTCTTGATAATTTTTTTTCCCCCATATTTCGACGGGAAAAATCGTCTGACATGGGTTTTTTGGACATTTTTTTTGAAAATTTTTTTTTTCCTCTCCTGGAAATTCCCCCCCCCCCCATATTTTGACGGGAAAAATCGTCTGACATAGGTTTTTTTGGAGATTTTTTTTTTTAAAATTTGAGGGACAATTTATTATTCCTCCTGAAAATTTTTTCCCCCATATTTCGACGGGAAAAATCGTCTGACATGGGTTTTTTTGGACATTTTTTTTTTTTAATTTTTGAGGGAAAATTTTTTTTCCTCTCCTGAAAATTTCTTTCCCCCCATGTTTCGACGGGAAAAATCGTCTGACATAGGTTTTTTTGGACATTTTTTTAAAAAAAATTTTTTTTCCTCTCCTGAAAATTTCTTTCCCCCCATGTTTCGACGGGAAAAATCATCTGACATGGGTTTTTTTGGACAATTTTTTTTTCCTCTCCTGAAAATTTCTTTCCCCCCATATTTCGACGGGAAAAATCGTCTGACGGGTTTTTTTGGACATTTTTTTTAAAAAAATTTTTGAGGGAAAATTTTTTTTTCCTCTCCTGAAAATTTCTTTCCCCCCATATTTCGACGGGAAAAATCGTCTGACATAGGTTTATTTGGAGATTTTTTTTAAAAAATTTGACAGAAAATTTGTTTTTCCTCTCCTGAAAATTTTTTTCCCCCCATATTTCGACGGGAAAAATCCACTGACATAGGTTTTTTTGGACATTTTTTTAAAAAAAATTTTTTTTCCTCTCCTGAAAATTTCTTTCCCCCCATGTTTCGACGGGAAAAATCGTCTGACATGGGTTTTTTTGGACAATTTTTTTTTCCTCTCCTGAAAATTTCTTTCCCCCCATATTTCGACGGGAAAAATCGTCTGACATGGGTTTTTTTGGACATTTTTTTAAAAAAAAATTTTTTCCTCATGAAAATTTATTTCCCCCCATGTTTCGACGGGAAAAATCGTCTGACATGGGTTTTTTTGGACAATTTTTTTTTCCTCTCCTGAAAATTTCTTTCCCCCCATATTTCGACGGGAAAAATCGTCTGACACAGGTTTTTTTGGAGATTTTTTTTAAAGAATTTGAGGGAAAATTTGTTTTTCCTCTCCTAAAAATTTTGTTCCCCCCATATTTCGACGGGAAAAATCCTCTGACATAGGTTTTTTTGGACATTTTTTTAAAAAAAAATTTATTTCCTCCTGAAAATTTCTTTCCCCCCATATTTCGACGGGAAAAATCGTCTGAGATGGGTTTTTTGGCCATTTTTTTTTTTTAAATTTTTGAGGTAAAATTTTTTTTTCCTCTCCTGAAAAATTTTTTCCCCCCATATTTCGACGGGAAAAATCGTCTGACATGGGTTTTTTTGGATTTTTTTTTTTTAAATTTTTGAGGGAAATTTTTTTTTTCCTCTCCTGAAAATTTTTTTCCCCCCCATATTTCGACGGGAAAAATCGTCTGAAATGGGTTTTTTTGGACATTTTTTTTTCCTCTCCTGAAAATTCCCCCCCCCCCATATTTCGACGGGAAAAATCGTCTGATATAGGTTTTTTTGGAGATTTTTTTATAAAAAATTTTAGGGAAAATTTGTTTTTCCTCTCCAGAAAATTCCCCCCCCCCCATATTTCGACGGGAAAAATCGTCTGAAATGGGTTTTTTTGGACATTTTTTTTTTAAATTTTTGAGGGAAAATTTTTTTTCCCTCCACAAATATCCCCCCCCCCCATATTTCGACGGGAAAAATCGTCTGACATGGGTTTTTTTGGAGATTTTTTTTTAAAAATTTTTTGAGGGAAAATTTTTTTTTCCTCTCTTGATAATTTTTTTTCCCCCATATTTCGACGGGAAAAATCGTCTGACATGGGTTTTTTGGACATTTTTTTTGAAAAATTTTTTTTTCCTCTCCTGGAAATTCCCCCCCCCCCCCCATATTTTGACGGGAAAAATCCTCTGACATAGGTTTTTTTGGAGATTTTTTTTTTAAAAATTTGAGGGACAATTTATTATTCCTCCTGAAAATTTTTTCCCCCATATTTCGACGGGAAAAATCGTCTGACATGGGTTTTTTTGGATTTTTTTTTTTAAATTTTTGAGTGAAAATTTTTTTTCCCTCTCCAGAAATTTTTTCCCCCATATTTCGACGGGAAAAATCGTCTGACATGGGTTTTTTTGGACATTTTTTTTTTTTAATTTTTGAGGGAAAATTTTTTTTCCTCTCCTGAAAATTTCTTTCCCCCCATGTTTCGACGGGAAAAATCGTCTGACATAGGTTTTTTTGGACATTTTTTTAAAAAAAATTTTTTTTCCTCTCCTGAAAATTTCTTTCCCCCCATGTTTCGACGGGAAAAATCATCTGACATGGGTTTTTTTGGACAATTTTTTTTTCCTCTCCTGAAAATTTCTTTCCCCCCATATTTCGACGGGAAAAATCGTCTGACGGGTTTTTTTGGACATTTTTTTTAAAAAAATTTTTGAGGGAAAATTTTTTTTTCCTCTCCTGAAAATTTCTTTCCCCCCATATTTCGACGGGAAAAATCGTCTGACATAGGTTTATTTGGAGATTTTTTTTAAAAAATTTGACAGAAAATTTGTTTTTCCTCTCCTGAAAATTTTTTTCCCCCCATATTTCGACGGGAAAAATCCACTGACATAGGTTTTTTTGGACATTTTTTTAAAAAAAATTTTTTTTCCTCTCCTGAAAATTTCTTTCCCCCCATGTTTCGACGGGAAAAATCGTCTGACATGGGTTTTTTTGGACAATTTTTTTTTCCTCTCCTGAAAATTTCTTTCCCCCCATATTTCGACGGGAAAAATCGTCTGACATGGGTTTTTTTGGACATTTTTTTAAAAAAAAATTTTTTCCTCATGAAAATTTATTTCCCCCCATGTTTCGACGGGAAAAATCGTCTGACATGGGTTTTTTTCGACAATTTTTTTTTCCTCTCCTGAAAATTTCTTTCCCCCCATATTTCGACGGGAAAAATCGTCTGACACAGGTTTTTTTGGAGATTTTTTTTAAAGAATTTGAGGGAAAATTTGTTTTTCCTCTCCTAAAAATTTTGTTCCCCCCATATTTCGACGGGAAAAATCCTCTGACATAGGTTTTTTTGGACATTTTTTTAAAAAAAAATTTATTTCCTCCTGAAAATTTCTTTCCCCCCATATTTCGACGGGAAAAATCGTCTGAGATGGGTTTTTTGGCCATTTTTTTTTTTTAAATTTTTGAGGTAAAATTTTTTTTTCCTCTCCTGAAAAATTTTTTCCCTCCATATTTCGACGGGAAAAATCGTCTGACATAGGTTTTTTTTGACATTTTTTAAAAAAAAATTTTTTTCCTCTCCTGAAAATTTTTTCCCCCCACATTTCGACGGGAAAAACCCTCTGGCATAGATTTTTTTGGACATTTTTTTTTTTTTTTTCTCCTGAAAATTTCTTTCCCCCCATATTTCGACGGGAAAAATCGTCTGACACAGGTTTTTTTGGAGATTTTTTTTAAAGAATTTGAGGGAAAATTTGTTTTTCCTCTCCTAAAAATTTTTTTCCCCCCATATTTCGACGGGAAAAATCCTCTGACATAGGTTTTTTTGGACATTTTTTTAAAAAAAATTTTATTTCCTCCTGAAAATTTCTTTCCCCCCATATTTCGACGGGAAAAATCGTCTGACATATGTTTATTTGGAGATTTTTTTTAAAAAATTTGACAGAAAATTTGTTTTTCCTCTCCTGAAAATTTTTTTCCCCCCATATTTCGACGGGAAAAATCCACTGACATAGGTTTTTTTGGACATTTTTTTAAAAAAAATTTTTTTTCCTCTCCTGAAAATTTCTTTCCCCCCATGTTTCGACGGGAAAAATCGTCTGACATGGGTTTTTTTGGACAATTTTTTTTTCCTCTCCTGAAAATTTCTTTCCCCCCATATTTCGACGGGAAAAATCGTCTGACATGGGTTTTTTTGGACATTTTTTTAAAAAAAAATTTTTTTCCTCTCCTGAAAATTTCTTTCCCCCCATGTTTCGACGGGAAAAATTGTCTGACATGGGTTTTTTTGGACAATTTTTTTTTCCTCTCCTGAAAATTTCTTTCCCCCCATATTTCGACGGGAAAAATCGTCTGACACAGGTTTTTTCGGAGATTTTTTTTAAAGAATTTGAGGGAAAATTTGTTTTTCCTCTCCTAAAAATTTTTTTCCGCCCATATTTCGACGGGAAAAATCCTCTGACATAGGTTTTTTTGGACATTTTTTTAAAAAAAAATTTATTTCCTCCTGAAAATTTCTTTCCCCCCATATTTCGACGGGAAAAATCGTCTGACATTGGTTTTTTGGCCATTTTTTTTTTTAAATTTTTGAGGGAAAATTTTTTTTTCCTCTCCTGAAAATTTCTTTCCCCCCATATTTCGACGGGAAAAATCGTCTGACATAGGTTTATTTGGAGATTTTTTTTAAAAAATTTGACAGAAAATTTGTTTTTCCTCTCCTGAAAATTTTTTTCCCCCCATATTTCGACGGGAAAAATCCACTGACATAGGTTTTTTTGGACATTTTTTTAAAAAAAATTTTTTTTCCTCTCCTGAAAATTTCCTTCCCCCCATGTTTCGACGGGAAAAATCGTCTGACATGGGTTTTTTTGGACAATTTTTTTTTCCTCTCCAGAAAATTTCTTTCCCCCCATATTTCGACGGGAAAAATCGTCTGACATGGGTTTTTTTGGATTTTCTTTTTTTAAATTTTTGAGGGAAAATTTTTTTTTCCTCTCTTGATAATTTTTTTTCCCCCATATTTCGACGGGAAAAATCCTCTGACATGGGTGTTTTTGGACATTGTTTTTTAAAAAAATTTTGAGGGAAAATTTTTTTTTCGTCTCCTGAAAAATTTTTTCCCCCATATTTGGACGGGAAAAATCGTCTGACATGGGTTTTTTTGGACATTGTTTTTTCCTCTCCTGAAAATCAGCACCCCCCCATATTTCGACGGGAAAAATCGTCTGACATGGGTTTTTTTGGATATTTTTTTTGAAAAATTTTTTTTTCCTTAACTGAAAATTTTTTCCCCCCATATTTTGACGGGAAAAATCCTCTGACATGGGTTTTTTTGGATATTTTCTTTTTTTAAATTTTTGAGGGAAAATTTTTTTTCCCTCTCTTGATAATTTTTTTCCCCCATATTTCGACGGGAAAAATCCTCTGACATGGGTTTTTTTGGATATTTTTTTTGAAAAATTTTTTTTTTCTCTCCTGAAAATTTTTGTCCCCCCATATTTCGACGGGAAAAATCCTCTGACTTGGGTTTTTTTCGATATTTTCTTTTTTTAAATTTTTGAGGGAAAATTTTTTTTTCTTCTCTTGATAATTTTTTTTCCCCCATATTTCGACGGGAAAAATCGTCTGACATGGGTTTTTTTGGATATTTTTTTTGAAAAATTTTTTTTTCCTCAACTAAAAATTTTTTTCCCCCATATTTTGACGGGAAAAATCCTCTGACATGGTTTTTTTTGGATTTTTTCTTTTTTTAATTTTTTGAGGGAAAATTTTTTTTTCCTCTCCAGAAATTTTTTTCCCCCCATATTTCGACGGGAAAAATCGTCTGACATGGGTTTTTTTGGACATTTTTTTTTTAAATTTTTGAGGGAAAATTTTTTTTCCCTCTCTTCATAATTTTTTTCCCCCATATTTCGACGGGAAAAATCCTCTGACATGGGTTTTTTTGGATATTTTTTTTGAAAAATTTTTTTTCCTCTCCTGAAATTTTTTTCCCCCCATATTTCGACGGGAAAAATCGTCTGACATGGGTTTTTTTGGGATATTTTCTTTTTTTAAATTTTCGAGGGAAAATTTTTTTTTCCTCTCTTCATAATTTTTTTTCCCCCATATTTCGACGGGAAAAATCCTCTGACATGGGTGTTTTTGGACATTGTTTTTTAAAAAAATTTTGAGGGAAAATTTTTTTTTCGTCTCCTGAAAAATTTTTTCCCCCATATTTGGACGGGAAAAATCGTCTGACATGGGTTTTTTTGGACATTGTTTTTTCCTCTACTGAAAATCAGCCCCCCCCCATATTTCGACGGGAAAAATCGTCTGACATGGGTTTTTTTGGACATTTTTTTTTTAATTTTTGAGGGAAAATTTTTTTTCCCTCTCCAGAAATTTCCCCCCCCCCATATTTCGACGGAAAAAATCATCTGACATGGGTTTTTTTGGATTTTTTTTTTTTAAATTTTTGAGGGAAATTTTTTTTTTCCTCTCCTGAAAATTTTTTTCCCCCCATATTTCGACGGGAAAAATCGTCTGAAATGGGTTTTTTTGGACATTTTTTTTTCCTCTCCTGAAAATTCCCCCCCCCCCCATATTTCGACGGGAAAAATCGTCTGATATAGGTTTTTTTGGAGATTTTTTTATAAAAAATTTTAGGGAAAATTTGTTTTTCCTCTCCAGAAAATTCCCCCCCCCCCCCATATTTCGACGGGAAAAATCGTCTGAAATGGGTTTTTTTGGACATTTTTTTTTTAAATTTTTGAGGGAAAATTTTTTTTCCCTCCACAAATTTCCCCCCCCCCATATTTCGACGGGAAAAATCGTCTGACATGGGTTTTTTTGGAGATTTTTTTTTAAAAATTTTTTGAGGGAAAATTTTTTTTTCCTCTCCTGAAAATTTCTTTCCCCCCATATTTCGACGGGAAAAATCGTCTGACATGGGTTTTTTTGGACATTTTTTAAAAAAAAAAATTTTTTCCTCTCCTGAAAATTTCTTTCCCCCCATATTTCGACGGGAAAAATCGTCTGACACAGGTTTTTTTGGAGATTTTTTTTAAAAAATTTGAGGGAAAATTTGTTTTTCCTCTCCTAAAAATTTTTTTCCCCCCATATTTCGACGGGAAAAATCCTCTGACATAGGTTTTTTTGGACATTTTTTTAAAAAAAATTTTATTTCCTCCTGAAAATTTCTTTCCCCCCATATTTCGACGGGAAAAATCGTCTGACATGGGTTTTTTTGGACATTTTTTTAAAAAAAAATTTTTTTCCTCTCCTGAAAATTTCTTTCCCCCCATGTTTCGACGGGAAAAATCATCTGACATGGGTTTTTTTGGACAATTTTTTTTTCCTCTCCTGAAAATTTCTTTCCCCCCATATTTCGACGGGAAAAATCGTCTGACACAGGTTTTTTTGGAGATTTTTTTTAAAGAATTTGAGGGAAAATTTGTTTTTCCTCTCCTAAAAATTTTTTTCCCCCCATATTTCGACGGGAAAAATCCTCTGACGTAGGTTTTTTTGGACATTTTTTTAAAAAAAAATTTATTTCCTCCTGAAAATTTCTTTCCCCCCATATTTCGACGGGAAAAATCGTCTGACATGGGTTTTTTGGCCATTTTTTTTTTTTTAAAAAATTTGAGGGAAAATTTGTTTTTCCTCTCCTGAAAAATTTTTTCCCCCCATATTTCGACGGGAAAAATCGTCTGACATAGGTTTTTTTGTACATTTTTTTAAAAAAAAATTTATTTCCTCCTGAAAATTTCTTTCCCCCCATATTTCGACGGGAAAAATCGTCTGAGATGGGTTTTTTGGCCATTTTTTTTTTTTTAATTTTTGAGGTAAAATTTTTTTTTCCTCTCCTGAAAAATTTTTTCCCTCCATATTTCGACGGGAAAAATCGTCTGACATAGGTTTTTTTTGACATTTTTTAAAAAAAAATTTTTTTCCTCTCCTGAAAATTTTTTCCCCCCACATTTCGACGGGAAAAACCCTCTGGCATAGATTTTTTTGGACATTTTTTTTTTTTTTTTCTCCTGAAAATTTCTTTCCCCCCATATTTCGACGGGAAAAATCGTCTGACACAGGTTTTTTTGGAGATTTTTTTTAAAGAATTTGAGGGAAAATTTGTTTTTCCTCTCCTAAAAATTTTTTTCCCCCCATATTTCGACGGGAAAAATCCTCTGACATAGGTTTTTTTGGACATTTTTTTAAAAAAAATTTTATTTCCTCCTGAAAATTTCTTTCCCCCCATATTTCGACGGGAAAAATCGTCTGACGTGGGTTTTTTTGGAGATTCTTTTTATAAATTTGAGGGAAAATTTGTTTTTCCTCTCCTGAAAATTTTTTTCCCCCGATATTTCGACGGGAAAAATCCTCTGACATAGGTTTTTTGGACATTTTTAAAAAAAAATTTTTTTTTCCTCTCCTGAAAATTTCTTTCCCCCCATGTTTCGACGGGAAATATCGTCTGACATGGGTTTTTTTGGACAATTTTTTTTTCCTCTCCTGAAATTTTTTTTCCCCATATTTCGACGGGAAAAATCCTCTGACATGGGTTTTTTTGGACATTTTTTTAAAAAAAATTTTGGAGGGAAAATTTTTTTTTCCTCTCCTGAAATTTTTTCCCCCCACATTTCGACGGGAAAAATCGTCTGACGTGGGTTCTTTTCGACATTTTATTTTTTTAATTTTTTTGAAAGATTTTTTTTTTCCTCTCCTGAAAATTTCTTTCCCCCCATATTTCGACGGGAAAAATCGTCTGACATGGGTTTTTTTGGACATTTTTTTTTTTTAATTTTTGAGGGAAAATTTTTTTTTCCTCTCCTGAAAATTTCTTTCCCCCCATATTTCGACGGGAAAAACCCTCTGACATAGGTTTTTTTGGACATTTTTTTTTTTTTTTCTCCTGAAAATTTATTTCCCCCATATTTCGATGGGAAAAATCGTCTGACATGGGTTTTTTCGACATTTTATTTTTTTAATTTTTTTAAAAAATTTTTTTTTTCCTCTCCTGAAAATTTCTTTCCCCCCATATTTCGACGGGAAAAATCGTCTGACATGGGTTTTTTTGGACATTTTTTTTAAAAAATTTTTGAGGGAAATTTTTTTTTTCCTCTCCTGAAAATTTCTTTCCCCCCATATTTCGACGGGAAAAATCGTCTGACATGGGTTTTTTTGGACATTTTTTTTAAAAAAATTTTTGAGGGAAAATTTTTTTTTCCTCTCCTGAAAATTTCTTTCCCCCCATATTTCGACGGGAAAAATCGTCTGACATAGGTTTATTTGGAGATTTTTTTTAAAAAATTTGACAGAAAATTTGTTTTTCCTCTCCTGAAAATTTTTTTCCCCCCATACTTCGACGGGAAAAATCCACTGACATAGGTTTTTTTGGACATTTTTTTAAAAAAAATTTTTTTTCCTCTCCTGAAAATTTCTTTCCCCCCATGTTTCGACGGGAAAAATCGTCTGACATGGGTTTTTTTGGACAATTTTTTTTTCCTCTCCTGAAAATTTCTTTCCCCCCATATTTCGACGGGAAAAATCCTCTGACATAGGTTTTTTTGGACATTTTTTTAAAAAAAAATTTTTTTCCTCTCCTGAAAATTTTTTCCCCCCATGTTTCGACGGGAAAAATCGTCTGACATGGGTTTTTTTTGACAATTTTTTTTTCCTCTCCTGAAAATTTCTTTCCCCCCATATTTCGACGGGAAAAATCGTCTGACACAGGTTTTTTTGGAGATTTTTTTTAAAGAATTTGAGGGAAAATTGGTTTTTCCTCTCCTAAAAATTTTTTTCCCCCCATATTTCGACGGGAAAAATCCTCTGACATAGGTTTTTTTGGACATTTTTTAAAAAAAAAATTTTTTTCCTCTCCTGAAAATTTTTTCCCCCCACATTTCGACGGGAAAAACCCTCTGACATGGGTTTTTTTGGACAATTTTTTTTTCCTCTCCTGAAATTTCTTTCCCCCCATGTTTCGACGGGAAAAATCGTCTGACACGGGTTTTTTGGACATTTTTTTTAAAAAATTTGACTGAAAATTTGTTTTTCCTCCCCTGAAAATTTTTTTCCCCCCATATTTCGACGGGAAAAATCCACTGACATAGGTTTTTTTGGACATTTTTTTAAAAAAAAATTTTTTTCCTCTCCTGAAAATTTCTTTCCCCCCATGTTTCGACGGGAAAAATCGTCTGACATGGGTTTTTTTGGACAATTTTTTTTTCCTCTCCTGAAAATTTCTTTCCCCCCATATTTCGACGGGGAAAATAATAATAATAATAATTCTTTATTGCACAGTAGTCTAATGTAAAACGAGAAAGAGAAAGAATAATTAGAATTGAATAGCACATATAACACTAGAGGAGTGCAAAAGGCGAGGTACAGCTGAAGCTGTTATTAACCTTACCATTTAAGGCTACTTAAAACTATAACTAAAACTATAACTAACACAGTAGAGTACACGAAAAGTAAATGTAGACGGCCAAATAACATAATCAAAGTAAGAGCTAATATCATATGTGTGTAGTTGGAAAATGACAAAAGTAAAATTAATAATTCATTGTTAATGTTGATTAGCAAAAAATAGTGTCACTGCATCCTTAAAGGATGTGAAAGAGGTTTCAGAGCGAATTTCATATGGTAGGGAGTTGAAATAAAAGGCGGAACAGTAGGAAAAGGAGCCGTGAAATTTAGTGGAGTGATAGGAAGGAACGGAGAGGTCAAATTCATGTCGGGTAGAGATGTATTCATCAGCTCGACGCTCGCGATTAGTGACGAGTAGTTCACGCAGATACGGTGGTACACCAGTGGACCTCAATTTGTATACGAGACAGCAGAGGTGTAAAATGTATCTCTGCTTCATATTAAGCCAACCCGTCTCTGTAAATGCTGGCGTTATGTGATCGAACTTACGTAGTCCAAAAGCAAAACGAACACAAGCATTCTGGATCCGCTGAATACGCACAGATACACGTTCAGTTAAGCACGGATAATACACTATGTCTGCGTAGTCAAATAAGGATATAATCAATAAAGAGGTGAGATTAAGTTTTTGCTTACGAGAAAGGACACGCGCTACAGCATATAGTTTGCGTAGACGAAAATAAGCAATGCCAATTTTGGAATTAACATGCTGCTCGAAAGTCCAGTTCGGATCCAAAATAAGTCCCAGATTTTTAAGTTTGTTTTGAGGATATATAACGCTATCATTGAAGTGAATTTTAAAAGAATTTAACTGCGCTAGAAGGGGATTAGACCCTACTAGCAGTAGGGATGTTTTAGACGGGTTAAGACTTAGACCATGTGTATCAGTCCACCTTGCTATTAAGTGCAAGTCTGATTCAACTTCAAGTTGAGCTGAAGTACAGTCCGTCGGCACAGGTTTTTTTGGAGATTTTTTTTAAAAAATTTGAGGGAAAATTTGTTTTTCCTCTCCTAAAAATTTTTTTCCCCCCATATTTCGACGGGAAAAATCCTCTGACATGGGTTTTTTGGCCATTTTTTTTTTTAATTTTTTGAGGTAAAATTTTTTTTTCCTCTCCTGAAAAATTTTTTCCCTCCATATTTCGACGGGAAAAATCGTCTGACATAGGTTTTTTTTGACATTTTTTAAAAAAAATATTTTTTTCCTCTCCTGAAAATTTTTTCCCCCCACATTTCGACGGGAAAAACCCTCTGACATAGGTTTTTTTGGACATTTTTTTTTTTTTTTTTTCTCCTGAAAATTTGTTTCCCCCCATATTTCGATGGGAAAAATCGTCTGACATGGGTTTTTTTCGACATTTTTTTTTTTTAATTTTTGAGGGAAAATTTTTTTTCCTCCTGAAATATTTTTTCCCTCCATATTTCAACGGGAAAAATCGTCTGACATGGGTTTTTTTGGACATTTCTTTAAAAAAAATTTTAAGGGAAAATTTTTCTTCCTCTCCTGAAAATTTTTTCCCCCCATATTTCGACGGGAAAAATCCTCTGACATGGGTTTTTTGGCCATTTTTTTTTTTTTTAATTTTTTGAGGTAAAATTTTTTTTTCCTCTCCTGAAAATTTTTTCCCCCCACATTTCGACGAGAAAAACCCTCTGACATAAGTTTTTTTGGACATTTTTAAAAAAAAAATTTTTTTTCCTCTCCTGAAAATTTCTTTCCCACCATGTTTCGACGGGAAATATCGTCTGACATGGGTTTTTTTGGACAATTTTTTTTTCCTCTCCTGAAATTTTTTTTCCCCATATTTCGACGGGAAAAATTCTCTCACATGGTTTTTTTTGGACATTTTTTTTAAAAAAATTTTTGAGGGAAAATTTTTTTTTCCTCTCCTGAAAATTTTTTCCCCCCACATTTCGACGGGAAAAATCGTCTGACGTGGGTTTTTTTGGAGATTCTTTTTAATAAATTTGAGGGAAAATTTGTTTTTCCTCTCCTGAAAATTTTTTTCCCCCGATATTTCGACGGGAAAAATCCTCTGACATAGGTTTTTTGGACATTTTTAAAAAAAAATTTTGTTTTCCTCTCCTGAAAATTTCTTTCCCCCCATGTTTCGACGGGAAATATCGTCTGACATGGGTTTTTTTGGACAATTTTTTTTTCCTCTCCTGAAATTTTTTCCCCCCACATTTCGACGGGAAAAATCGTCTGACGTGGGTTCTTTTCGACATTTTATTTTTTTAATTTTTTTGAAAGATTTTTTTTTTCCTCTCCTGAAAATTTCTTTCCCCCCATATTTCGACGGGAAAAATCGTCTGACATGGGTTTTTTTGGACATTTTTTTTTTTTAATTTTTGAGGGAAATTTTTTTTTCCTCTCCTGAAAATTTCTTTCCCCCCATATTTCGACGGGAAAAACCCTCTGACATAGGTTTTTTTGGACATTTTTTTTTTTTTTTTCTCCTGAAAATTTATTTCCCCCATATTTCGATGGGAAAAATCGTCTGACATGGGTTTTTTCGACATTTTATTTTTTTAATTTTTTTAAAAAATTTTTTTTTTCCTCTCCTGAAAATTTCTTTCCCCCCATATTTCGACGGGAAAAATCGTCTGACATGGGTTTTTTTGGACATTTTTTTTAAAAAATTTTTGAGGGAAAATTTTTTTTTCCTCTCCTGAAAATTTCTTTCCCCCCATATTTCGACGGGAAAAATCGTCTGACATGGGTTTTTTTGGACATTTTTTTTAAAAAAATTTTTGAGGGAAAATTTTTTTTTCCTCTCCTGAAAATTTCTTTCCCCCCATATTTCGACGGGAAAAATCGTCTGACATAGGTTTATTTGGAGATTTTTTTTAAAAAATTTGACAGAAAATTTGTTTTTCCTCTCCTGAAAATTTTTTTCCCCCCATATTTCGACGGGAAAAATCCACTGACATAGGTTTTTTTGGACATTTTTTTAAAAAAAATTTTTTTTCCTCTCCTGAAAATTTCTTTCCCCCCATGTTTCGACGGGAAAAATCGTCTGACATGGGTTTTTTTGGACAATTTTTTTTTCCTCTCCTGAAAATTTCTTTCCCCCCACATTTCGACGGGAAAAACCTTCTGACATAGGTTTATTTGGAGATTTTTTTTAAAAAATTTGACAGAAAATTTGTTTTTCCTCTCCTGAAAATTTTTTTCCCCCCATATTTCGACGGGAAAAATCGTCTGACACAGGTTTTTTTGGAGATTTTTTTTAAAGAATTTGAGGGAAAATTTGTTTTTCCTCTCCTAAAAATTTTTTTCCCCCCATATTTCGACGGGAAAAATCCTCTGACATAGGTTTTTTTGGACATTTTTTTAAAAAATTTTTTTTTTCCTCTCCTGAAAATTTCTTTCCCCCCATATTTCGACGGGAAAAATCGTCTGACATGGGTTTTTTTGGACATTTTTTTTTTTAAATTTTTGAGGGAAAATTTTTTTTTTCTCTCCTGAAAATTTCTTTCCCGCCATATTTCGACGGGAAAAATCGTCTGACATGGGTTTTTTTGGACATTTTTTTTTTTAAATTTGCAGGGAAGATTTCTTTTTCCTCTCCTGAAAATTTTTTCCCCCCATATTTCGACGGCAAAAATCGTCTGACATGGGTTTTTTTGGACAATTTTTTTTTCCTCTCCTGAAAATTTCTTTCCCGCCATATTTCGACGGGAAAAATCGACTGACATGGGTTTTTTTGGCCATTTTTTTTTTTTAAATTTTTGAGGGAAAATTTTTTTTTCCTCTCCTGAAAATTTATTTCCCCCCATATTTCGACGGGAAAAATCGTCTGACATGGGTTTTTTTGGACTTTTTTTTTTATATTTGCAGGGAAAATTGGTTTTTCCTCTCCTAAAAATTTTTTTCCCCCCATATTTCGACGGGAAAAATCCTCTGACATAGGTTTTTTTGGACATTTTTTAAAAAAAAAATTTTTTTCCTCTCCTGAAAATTTTTTCCCCCCACATTTCGACGGGAAAAACCCTCTGACATGGGTTTTTTTGGACAATTTTTTTTTCCTCTCCTGAAATTTCTTTCCCCCCATGTTTCGACGGGAAAAATCGTCTGACACGGGTTTTTTGGACATTTTTTTAAAAAAATTTGACTGAAAATTTGTTTTTCCTCCCCTGAAAATTTTTTTCCCCCCATATTTCGACGGGAAAAATCCACTGACATAGGTTTTTTTGGACATTTTTTTAAAAAAAAATTTTTTTCCTCTCCTGAAAATTTCTTTCCCCCCATGTTTCGACGGGAAAAATCGTCTGACATGGGTTTTTTTGGACAATTTTTTTTTCCTCTCCTGAAAATTTCTTTCCCCCCATATTTCGACGGGGAAAATAATAATAATAATAATTCTTTATTGCACAGTAGTCTAATGTAAAACGAGAAAGAGAAAGAATAATTAGAATTGAATAGCACATATAACACTAGAGGAGTGCAAAAGGCGAGGTACAGCTGAAGCTGTTATTAACCTTACCATTTAAGGCTACTTAAAACTATAACTAAAACTATAACTAACACAGTAGAGTACACGAAAAGTAAATGTAGACGGCCAAATAACATAATCAAAGTAAGAGCTAATATCATATGTGTGTAGTTGGAAAATGACAAAAGTAAAATTAATAATTCATTGTTAATGTTGATTAGCAAAAAATAGTGTCACTGCATCCTTAAAGGATGTGAAAGAGGTTTCAGAGCGAATTTCATATGGTAGGGAGTTGAAATAAAAGGCGGAACAGTAGGAAAAGGAGCCGTGAAATTTAGTGGAGTGATAGGAAGGAACGGAGAGGTCAAATTCATGTCGGGTAGAGATGTATTCATCAGCTCGACGCTCGCGATTAGTGACGAGTAGTTCACGCAGATACGGTGGTACACCAGTGGACCTCAATTTGTATACGAGACAGCAGAGGTGTAAAATGTATCTCTGCTTCATATTAAGCCAACCCGTCTCTGTAAATGCTGGCGTTATGTGATCGAACTTACGTAGTCCAAAAGCAAAACGAACACAAGCATTCTGGATCCGCTGAATACGCACAGATACACGTTCAGTTAAGCACGGATAATACACTATGTCTGCGTAGTCAAATAAGGATATAATCAATAAAGAGGTGAGATTAAGTTTTTGCTTACGAGAAAGGACACGCGCTACAGCATATAGTTTGCGTAGACGAAAATAAGCAATGCCAATTTTGGAATTAACATGCTGCTCGAAAGTCCAGTTCGGATCCAAAATAAGTCCCAGATTTTTAAGTTTGTTTTGAGGATATATAACGCTATCATTGAAGTGAATTTTAAAAGAATTTAACTGCGCTAGAAGGGGATTAGACCCTACTAGCAGTAGGGATGTTTTAGACGGGTTAAGACTTAGACCATGTGTATCAGTCCACCTTGCTATTAAGTGCAAGTCTGATTCAACTTCAAGTTGAGCTGAAGTACAGTCCGTCGGCACAGGTTTTTTTGGAGATTTTTTTTAAAAAATTTGAGGGAAAATTTGTTTTTCCTCTCCTAAAAATTTTTTTCCCCCCATATTTCGACGGGAAAAATCCTCTGACATGGGTTTTTTGGCCATTTTTTTTTTTAATTTTTTGAGGTAAAATTTTTTTTTCCTCTCCTGAAAAATTTTTTCCCTCCATATTTCGACGGGAAAAATCGTCTGACATAGGTTTTTTTTGACATTTTTTAAAAAAAATATTTTTTTCCTCTCCTGAAAATTTTTTCCCCCCACATTTCGACGGGAAAAACCCTCTGACATAGGTTTTTTTGGACATTTTTTTTTTTTTTTTTTCTCCTGAAAATTTGTTTCCCCCCATATTTCGATGGGAAAAATCGTCTGACATGGGTTTTTTTCGACATTTTTTTTTTTTAATTTTTGAGGGAAAATTTTTTTTCCTCCTGAAATATTTTTTCCCTCCATATTTCAACGGGAAAAATCGTCTGACATGGGTTTTTTTGGACATTTCTTTAAAAAAAATTTTAAGGGAAAATTTTTCTTCCTCTCCTGAAAATTTTTTCCCCCCATATTTCGACGGGAAAAATCCTCTGACATGGGTTTTTTGGCCATTTTTTTTTTTTTTAATTTTTTGAGGTAAAATTTTTTTTTCCTCTCCTGAAAATTTTTTCCCCCCACATTTCGACGAGAAAAACCCTCTGACATAAGTTTTTTTGGACATTTTTAAAAAAAAAATTTTTTTTCCTCTCCTGAAAATTTCTTTCCCACCATGTTTCGACGGGAAATATCGTCTGACATGGGTTTTTTTGGACAATTTTTTTTTCCTCTCCTGAAATTTTTTTTCCCCATATTTCGACGGGAAAAATTCTCTCACATGGTTTTTTTTGGACATTTTTTTTAAAAAAATTTTTGAGGGAAAATTTTTTTTTCCTCTCCTGAAAATTTTTTCCCCCCACATTTCGACGGGAAAAATCGTCTGACGTGGGTTTTTTTGGAGATTCTTTTTAATAAATTTGAGGGAAAATTTGTTTTTCCTCTCCTGAAAATTTTTTTCCCCCGATATTTCGACGGGAAAAATCCTCTGACATAGGTTTTTTGGACATTTTTAAAAAAAAATTTTTTTTTCCTCTCCTGAAAATTTCTTTCCCCCCATGTTTCGACGGGAAATATCGTCTGACATGGGTTTTTTTGGACAATTTTTTTTTCCTCTCCTGAAATTTTTTCCCCCCACATTTCGACGGGAAAAATCGTCTGACGTGGGTTCTTTTCGACATTTTATTTTTTTAATTTTTTTGAAAGATTTTTTTTTTCCTCTCCTGAAAATTTCTTTCCCCCCATATTTCGACGGGAAAAATCGTCTGACATGGGTTTTTTTGGACATTTTTTTTTTTTAATTTTTGAGGGAAATTTTTTTTTCCTCTCCTGAAAATTTCTTTCCCCCCATATTTCGACGGGAAAAACCCTCTGACATAGGTTTTTTTGGACATTTTTAAAAAAAAAATTTTTTTTCCTCTCCTGAAAATTTCTTTCCCACCATGTTTCGACGGGAAATATCGTCTGACATGGGTTTTTTTGGACAATTTTTTTTTCCTCTCCTGAAATTTTTTTTCCCCATATTTCGACGGGAAAAATTCTCTCACATGGTTTTTTTTGGACATTTTTTTTAAAAAAATTTTTGAGGGAAAATTTTTTTTTCCTCTCCTGAAAATTTTTTCCCCCCACATTTCGACGGGAAAAATCGTCTGACGTGGGTTTTTTTGGAGATTCTTTTTAATAAATTTGAGGGAAAATTTGTTTTTCCTCTCCTGAAAATTTTTTTCCCCCGATATTTCGACGGGAAAAATCCTCTGACATAGGTTTTTTGGACATTTTTAAAAAAAAATTTTTTTTTCCTCTCCTGAAAATTTCTTTCCCCCCATGTTTCGACGGGAAATATCGTCTGACATGGGTTTTTTTGGACAATTTTTTTTTCCTCTCCTGAAATTTTTTCCCCCCACATTTCGACGGGAAAAATCGTCTGACGTGGGTTCTTTTCGACATTTTATTTTTTTAATTTTTTTGAAAGATTTTTTTTTTCCTCTCCTGAAAATTTCTTTCCCCCCATATTTCGACGGGAAAAATCGTCTGACATGGGTTTTTTTGGACATTTTTTTTTTTTAATTTTTGAGGGAAATTTTTTTTTCCTCTCCTGAAAATTTCTTTCCCCCCATATTTCGACGGGAAAAACCCTCTGACATAGGTTTTTTTGGACATTTTTTTTTTTTTTTTCTCCTGAAAATTTATTTCCCCCATATTTCGATGGGAAAAATCGTCTGACATGGGTTTTTTCGACATTTTATTTTTTTAATTTTTTTAAAAAATTTTTTTTTTCCTCTCCTGAAAATTTCTTTCCCCCCATATTTCGACGGGAAAAATCGTCTGACATGGGTTTTTTTGGACATTTTTTTTAAAAAATTTTTGAGGGAAAATTTTTTTTTCCTCTCCTGAAAATTTCTTTCCCCCCATATTTCGACGGGAAAAATCGTCTGACATGGGTTTTTTTGGACATTTTTTTTAAAAAAATTTTTGAGGGAAAATTTTTTTTTCCTCTCCTGAAAATTTCTTTCCCCCCATATTTCGACGGGAAAAATCGTCTGACATAGGTTTATTTGGAGATTTTTTTTAAAAAATTTGACAGAAAATTTGTTTTTCCTCTCCTGAAAATTTTTTTCCCCCCATATTTCGACGGGAAAAATCCACTGACATAGGTTTTTTTGGACATTTTTTTAAAAAAAATTTTTTTTCCTCTCCTGAAAATTTCTTTCCCCCCATGTTTCGACGGGAAAAATCGTCTGACATGGGTTTTTTTGGACAATTTTTTTTTCCTCTCCTGAAAATTTCTTTCCCCCCACATTTCGACGGGAAAAACCTTCTGACATAGGTTTATTTGGAGATTTTTTTTAAAAAATTTGACAGAAAATTTGTTTTTCCTCTCCTGAAAATTTTTTTCCCCCCATATTTCGACGGGAAAAATCGTCTGACACAGGTTTTTTTGGAGATTTTTTTTAAAGAATTTGAGGGAAAATTTGTTTTTCCTCTCCTAAAAATTTTTTTCCCCCCATATTTCGACGGGAAAAATCCTCTGACATAGGTTTTTTTGGACATTTTTTTAAAAAATTTTTTTTTTCCTCTCCTGAAAATTTCTTTCCCCCCATATTTCGACGGGAAAAATCGTCTGACATGGGTTTTTTTGGACATTTTTTTTTTTAAATTTTTGAGGGAAAATTTTTTTTTTCTCTCCTGAAAATTTCTTTCCCGCCATATTTCGACGGGAAAAATCGTCTGACATGGGTTTTTTTGGACATTTTTTTTTTTAAATTTGCAGGGAAGATTTCTTTTTCCTCTCCTGAAAATTTTTTCCCCCCATATTTCGACGGCAAAAATCGTCTGACATGGGTTTTTTTGGACAATTTTTTTTTCCTCTCCTGAAAATTTCTTTCCCGCCATATTTCGACGGGAAAAATCGACTGACATGGGTTTTTTTGGCCATTTTTTTTTTTTAAATTTTTGAGGGAAAATTTTTTTTTCCTCTCCTGAAAATTTATTTCCCCCCATATTTCGACGGGAAAAATCGTCTGACATGGGTTTTTTTGGACTTTTTTTTTTATATTTGCAGGGAAAATTGGTTTTTCCTCTCCTAAAAATTTTTTTCCCCCCATATTTCGACGGGAAAAATCCTCTGACATAGGTTTTTTTGGACATTTTTTAAAAAAAAAATTTTTTTCCTCTCCTGAAAATTTTTTCCCCCCACATTTCGACGGGAAAAACCCTCTGACATGGGTTTTTTTGGACAATTTTTTTTTCCTCTCCTGAAATTTCTTTCCCCCCATGTTTCGACGGGAAAAATCGTCTGACACGGGTTTTTTGGACATTTTTTTTAAAAAATTTGACTGAAAATTTGTTTTTCCTCCCCTGAAAATTTTTTTCCCCCCATATTTCGACGGGAAAAATCCACTGACATAGGTTTTTTTGGACATTTTTTTAAAAAAAAATTTTTTTCCTCTCCTGAAAATTTCTTTCCCCCCATGTTTCGACGGGAAAAATCGTCTGACATGGGTTTTTTTGGACAATTTTTTTTTCCTCTCCTGAAAATTTCTTTCCCCCCATATTTCGACGGGGAAAATAATAATAATAATAATTCTTTATTGCACAGTAGTCTAATGTAAAACGAGAAAGAGAAAGAATAATTAGAATTGAATAGCACATATAACACTAGAGGAGTGCAAAAGGCGAGGTACAGCTGAAGCTGTTATTAACCTTACCATTTAAGGCTACTTAAAACTATAACTAAAACTATAACTAACACAGTAGAGTACACGAAAAGTAAATGTAGACGGCCAAATAACATAATCAAAGTAAGAGCTAATATCATATGTGTGTAGTTGGAAAATGACAAAAGTAAAATTAATAATTCATTGTTAATGTTGATTAGCAAAAAATAGTGTCACTGCATCCTTAAAGGATGTGAAAGAGGTTTCAGAGCGAATTTCATATGGTAGGGAGTTGAAATAAAAGGCGGAACAGTAGGAAAAGGAGCCGTGAAATTTAGTGGAGTGATAGGAAGGAACGGAGAGGTCAAATTCATGTCGGGTAGAGATGTATTCATCAGCTCGACGCTCGCGATTAGTGACGAGTAGTTCACGCAGATACGGTGGTACACCAGTGGACCTCAATTTGTATACGAGACAGCAGAGGTGTAAAATGTATCTCTGCTTCATATTAAGCCAACCCGTCTCTGTAAATGCTGGCGTTATGTGATCGAACTTACGTAGTCCAAAAGCAAAACGAACACAAGCATTCTGGATCCGCTGAATACGCACAGATACACGTTCAGTTAAGCACGGATAATACACTATGTCTGCGTAGTCAAATAAGGATATAATCAATAAAGAGGTGAGATTAAGTTTTTGCTTACGAGAAAGGACACGCGCTACAGCATATAGTTTGCGTAGACGAAAATAAGCAATGCCAATTTTGGAATTAACATGCTGCTCGAAAGTCCAGTTCGGATCCAAAATAAGTCCCAGATTTTTAAGTTTGTTTTGAGGATATATAACGCTATCATTGAAGTGAATTTTAAAAGAATTTAACTGCGCTAGAAGGGGATTAGACCCTACTAGCAGTAGGGATGTTTTAGACGGGTTAAGACTTAGACCATGTGTATCAGTCCACCTTGCTATTAAGTGCAAGTCTGATTCAACTTCAAGTTGAGCTGAAGTACAGTCCGTCGGCACAGGTTTTTTTGGAGATTTTTTTTAAAAAATTTGAGGGAAAATTTGTTTTTCCTCTCCTAAAAATTTTTTTCCCCCCATATTTCGACGGGAAAAATCCTCTGACATGGGTTTTTTGGCCATTTTTTTTTTTAATTTTTTGAGGTAAAATTTTTTTTTCCTCTCCTGAAAAATTTTTTCCCTCCATATTTCGACGGGAAAAATCGTCTGACATAGGTTTTTTTTGACATTTTTTAAAAAAAATATTTTTTTCCTCTCCTGAAAATTTTTTCCCCCCACATTTCGACGGGAAAAACCCTCTGACATAGGTTTTTTTGGACATTTTTTTTTTTTTTTTTTCTCCTGAAAATTTGTTTCCCCCCATATTTCGATGGGAAAAATCGTCTGACATGGGTTTTTTTCGACATTTTTTTTTTTTAATTTTTGAGGGAAAATTTTTTTTCCTCCTGAAATATTTTTTCCCTCCATATTTCAACGGGAAAAATCGTCTGACATGGGTTTTTTTGGACATTTCTTTAAAAAAAATTTTAAGGGAAAATTTTTCTTCCTCTCCTGAAAATTTTTTCCCCCCATATTTCGACGGGAAAAATCCTCTGACATGGGTTTTTTGGCCATTTTTTTTTTTTTTAATTTTTTGAGGTAAAATTTTTTTTTCCTCTCCTGAAAATTTTTTCCCCCCACATTTCGACGAGAAAAACCCTCTGACATAAGTTTTTTTGGACATTTTTAAAAAAAAAATTTTTTTTCCTCTCCTGAAAATTTCTTTCCCACCATGTTTCGACGGGAAATATCGTCTGACATGGGTTTTTTTGGACAATTTTTTTTTCCTCTCCTGAAATTTTTTTTCCCCATATTTCGACGGGAAAAATTCTCTCACATGGTTTTTTTTGGACATTTTTTTTAAAAAAATTTTTGAGGGAAAATTTTTTTTTCCTCTCCTGAAAATTTTTTCCCCCCACATTTCGACGGGAAAAATCGTCTGACGTGGGTTTTTTTGGAGATTCTTTTTAATAAATTTGAGGGAAAATTTGTTTTTCCTCTCCTGAAAATTTTTTTCCCCCGATATTTCGACGGGAAAAATCCTCTGACATAGGTTTTTTGGACATTTTTAAAAAAAAATTTTTTTTTCCTCTCCTGAAAATTTCTTTCCCCCCATGTTTCGACGGGAAATATCGTCTGACATGGGTTTTTTTGGACAATTTTTTTTTCCTCTCCTGAAATTTTTTCCCCCCACATTTCGACGGGAAAAATCGTCTGACGTGGGTTCTTTTCGACATTTTATTTTTTTAATTTTTTTGAAAGATTTTTTTTTTCCTCTCCTGAAAATTTCTTTCCCCCCATATTTCGACGGGAAAAATCGTCTGACATGGGTTTTTTTGGACATTTTTTTTTTTTAATTTTTGAGGGAAATTTTTTTTTCCTCTCCTGAAAATTTCTTTCCCCCCATATTTCGACGGGAAAAACCCTCTGACATAGGTTTTTTTGGACATTTTTTTTTTTTTTTTCTCCTGAAAATTTATTTCCCCCATATTTCGATGGGAAAAATCGTCTGACATGGGTTTTTTCGACATTTTATTTTTTTAATTTTTTTAAAAAATTTTTTTTTTCCTCTCCTGAAAATTTCTTTCCCCCCATATTTCGACGGGAAAAATCGTCTGACATGGGTTTTTTTGGACATTTTTTTTAAAAAATTTTTGAGGGAAAATTTTTTTTTCCTCTCCTGAAAATTTCTTTCCCCCCATATTTCGACGGGAAAAATCGTCTGACATGGGTTTTTTTGGACATTTTTTTTAAAAAAATTTTTGAGGGAAAATTTTTTTTTCCTCTCCTGAAAATTTCTTTCCCCCCATATTTCGACGGGAAAAATCGTCTGACATAGGTTTATTTGGAGATTTTTTTTAAAAAATTTGACAGAAAATTTGTTTTTCCTCTCCTGAAAATTTTTTTCCCCCCATATTTCGACGGGAAAAATCCACTGACATAGGTTTTTTTGGACATTTTTTTAAAAAAAATTTTTTTTCCTCTCCTGAAAATTTCTTTCCCCCCATGTTTCGACGGGAAAAATCGTCTGACATGGGTTTTTTTGGACAATTTTTTTTTCCTCTCCTGAAAATTTCTTTCCCCCCATATTTCGACGGGAAAAATCGTCTGACATGGGTTTTTTTGGACATTTTTTAAAAAAAAAATTTTTTTCCTCTCCTGAAAATTTCTTTCCCCCCATGTTTCGACGGGAAAAATCGTCTGACATTGGTTTTTTTTGACAATTTTTTTTTCCTCTCCTGAAAATTTTTTCCCCCCACATTTCGACGGGAAAAACCTTCTGACATAGGTTTATTTGGAGATTTTTTTTAAAAAATTTGACAGAAAATTTGTTTTTCCTCTCCTGAAAATTTTTTTCCCCCCATATTTCGACGGGAAAAATCGTCTGACACAGGTTTTTTTGGAGATTTTTTTTAAAGAATTTGAGGGAAAATTTGTTTTTCCTCTCCTAAAAATTTTTTTCCCCCCATATTTCGACGGGAAAAATCCTCTGACATAGGTTTTTTTGGACATTTTTTTAAAAAATTTTTTTTTTCCTCTCCTGAAAATTTCTTTCCCCCCATATTTCGACGGGAAAAATCGTCTGACATGGGTTTTTTTGGACATTTTTTTTTTTAAATTTTTGAGGGAAAATTTTTTTTTTCTCTCCTGAAAATTTCTTTCCCGCCATATTTCGACGGGAAAAATCGACTGACATGGGTTTTTTTGGCCATTTTTTTTTTTTAAATTTTTGAGGGAAAATTTTTTTTTCCTCTCCTGAAAATTTATTTCCCCCCATATTTCGACGGGAAAAATCGTCTGACATGGGTTTTTTTGGACTTTTTTTTTTATATTTGCAGGGAAAATTTCTTTTTCCTCTCCTGAAAATTTTTTCCCCCCATATTTCGACGGGAAAAATCGTCTGACATGGGTTTTTTCGACATTTTTTTTTTTAAATTTTTGAGGTAAAATTTTTGTTCCTCCTGAAATATTTTTTCCCTCCATATTTCGACGGGAAAAATCGTCTGACATGGGTTTTTTCGACATTTTTTTTTTTAAATTTTTGAGGTAAAATTTTTGTTCCTCCTGAAATATTTTTTCCCTCCATATTTAATAATAATAATAATAATTCGTCTTTATTCATCACATAATATTATAAACAACAAAAGAGAAAAAAAAAGAGAGAAAAAAAAAAAAAACTTATGTGATAAATAGGCGAGGTTCAGCATACATGCCGTTTTGCAACCTAACCCAAAAACAATATCGAACAGAAATAAAGCTAATCAAAACAACAGATGAGTAAGAGAGAAGACCACGTGACAAGGGGAGTTAAGGATAGTGAACAAGAATAAAAGAACGGGCAGCACATTTAAAAGCGGACATAGAGGTCAAAGAACGAATATCTAAGGGAAGAGAATTATAATAGAGGGATGACAAATAAGAGAAAGATGCCGTAAATTTGACCGTACGATGAGCAGGTACAGATAGGTCAGCACCACGCCTCGTAGATGGTGCATGAACAGAGTGCATAGATGAATTACTACAAAGTAATTCATTTAGATAGATAGGCGTTTCAGAATGTAAAACCTTATGTACGATGCAGCACAGGTGCAAAATCCACCTCTGTCTGACTTTGAGCCAGCCAGAGCGAAGAAATAACGGCGAAATATGATCAAACTTACGGATATTATAGGAATAGCGAAGGCACGAATTCTGGATACGTTGAACTATTGCCGAGAGACGGGTAGTGAGACAAGGACCATAAACAACATCGGCGTAGTCAAAGAGAGAAATAACAAGTGACTGACATAGCGAGAGCTTGATGTGGGTGGACAAAATACGACGAGAAGGATACAGGAACCGTAGACGAGCAAAAGCAGAGCGACACAGAACAGCTACATATTGTTCAAAGCACCAAGACGAATCAAAAGTAACACCGAGGATTTTCACAGTAGGTTGCATAGAAAGAGATGCAGAGCCCCAGGAAATAACAAAGGAAGACAGCTGTTGACGTAAAGCAGGAGAGCCAACCACAACTAAAGAAGATTTAGCAGGATTTAGCTGGAGACCGTGAGCGTCAGCCCATGCCGTGAGGCGTAACAGGTCAGAAGCCATCTCGCATTTGGCAGACTCAGCCCTACCAATAACAAAATCCTTAACAAGTTGCGTATCATCCGCGTACATATAGACCCGACAGTTATGACACACCGAGGGCAGATCATTTACATAGATACTAAAAAGTAGGGGCCCAAGCACAGAGCCTTGCGGTACTCCACGTTTAACCTCACGAGTAGATGAGACCGTGGGCATATACTGGTTAAGCATAACCTGCTGAGAGCGGGAAGAGAGATAGGATTCAAGGAAAGACAGGACATTAGAGGACAAACCAGTATGTCGAAGTTTAGCCACCAGCAGGTCTTGATCAATCGTGTCAAAAGCCTTGGAAAAGTCTAAGGAGATAATGGCAGTTAAGCATCTAGAGTCAAAGCTCCGCAATACGGTATCCGACAAATGCAGCAAAGATGTGGTAGTGCTATGACCACGTCGAAAGCCAGACTGAAAAACTGGAACAGCATTGGCGGATGTGAAAAACCTCTGAAGCTGGGCAATGCACAGTTTCTCGAGCACCTTAGACAAGAAGGGAGTAAGGGAGATAGGACGAAGGGAATTAAGGGCAGTTACATGAGGTGTTTTGGGAATAGGAACGACAAAGGAGTGTTTTAATGCACGAGGAAATACACCCTCGGAAATAGCAGCATTGAAGATATGAAGAAGAGAGTCAAAACAGTAAAGAAGGCAATTAAGGACCATACCCCCAGAAATATCGTAAGGATTAGAGGACGTAAGTTTGATAGATTTAAAGACGACAAGGAGATCCTCAGGAGTAAAGGGTACAAAAGAGAAAGTAGGAATGTTAGGATCAAGATTACCCAAGGATGCATAATTATGAATAAGGTTACGAGAGGCAGTGCAATCAGGAAGGGAGTCAATGAAATGATTATTAATTAATGTAGCGTCAGGAAAAGACTCAATGCCAGACGAGGCCCTAGACGATCGGTAAAATCCGGCCAAGGAAAGGAAGTCCCAGAGCCTTCTAGACGAACACGAATTAAAGCTTTTAAAAAACGCCCGCTTCTCGGCACGATTGACGGATTTCGCAACGTTACGGAGATGCTTATAATAATCCCAAGCACCAGCTGTCCCAGTCCTACTGTATCTCGCGAGTGCCCGATTGCGAAGCCTTATGAATCTCCTCACAGTCGGCGTAAGCCAAGGTGCAGCGGGCCTAGAGACACGCACTAGTCTTACGGGTGCAAACTGATCGTATAATGTGACCAACAAAGATTCAAACAAAAAAAATTTAGAATCAACCGTATCACAGTGACCAATCCGTTGCCAGCTTAAACCCTCAGCCTCACGGCAAAATTGCTCCTCAGGTAAATCCTTAAAATTACGTCGCAAGATGAAGCGTTGGCGGCCCGTCGACTTAGGAATATTAAGTATCGAGTAAACAAGACAGTGGTCACTAATATGGCTTACATCAAGAGAGCCCGCAGTTACAATATCCACATTATCGCTTACAAATATTAAATCCAACAAAGTTGAAGATAGCGCAGTAATTCGGGTAGGCACAGATATTGTTTGGCATAAAGAAAGCGATAACATAAAGTGCTTAACAAGAGGCAATCCCGGATCGCAAACATTATTGTAATCAATATTAAAGTCACCCATACATATAATATAAGTAGCTGTGCAAGAAACTTCAACAAGGAACAGTTCAAGATCATTCAAACAGGACAAAGGACAGTTAGGCGGACGATAAATAGACAGGACCACAGTGCGCGCATGTTTAATAGTAAAAAGAACGCCAGCTACATCCAAAAGACTATCATGAAAATAATTATCGGTAATAACATCAAAGATATTTACACAATGTAAACTGGATTTGACATACAAAGCTGCTCCACCGCCACGAGCAAGGAAGCGAGAACGGCGGTCAGCACGATAAAGAGAATAGTCACGCAGCAAAAGGGATCCAGAGTCGTGCTCAGTACGCAACCAGGTTTCGGTAAGAGCCAACACGTCATACTTGTAACAACGCACTAAGTCGGTTAATTCTGAGAAATGACAAATAAGTGACCGAATATTTAAGTGAGCAGCAGAGAAGGATTTAGAATGCGCACGCAGTTTACAAGAAAGCGAGGAAGAGTACGCAGAAGACCCATGTTCCGAAGTAGGAGAAGAAGAGAGCCCCAGCAGAGCAGAGGACGCGGAAAAAGATGAACAGCCTGAAGTAGAAGCCATCCCAACTATCCGATCCAAGGAAGAAGGGCGAGTAGCTTCAGAGCCCGAATGTAAGCTCAGACCAAGTCACTGTCCCCCATCCATAGAATGGAGAACTTGATCTGGATAGCCTTGCAGAACAGGGGGCAAGGTAGATAGCTCCTCCACGAAGTTGGCAGAAGATGTAAACCGCCTGACTGGAGCACCATCATCCTTCCTTAGGTAGACAATACCGCGTTTCATCCATACGAATTTGAAGTTATGGTCCTTCGCAAGCTTCCTGGCCTCAAGCAGACTGCTACGCTCACTAGCGGTCGAACGTTCGTTAATATATATAAGTGAGTCAGGCCACGACGGATCAATCTCACAAGCACGAAGATCCTTCTTGGCTCTCTTTTTGGAAATCCACTCGTCACGAGTAAATGTAGAGGTGAATCGAATGACGAGCGGCTTATACTTAGCCTTGGCATGACGAAGTCTAAGCGCAGAGGCTACCTGCGACTGCGCGAAAGGTATTTTAATGGCGTCAGCAACACTTTTAATAGTCTGCAGTAGCCCCGCATTAGAATTATCGGGCAGCCCGGATATAACAAGTTCGAAGTCTCTAGTAGAACGCTCCATACGTTCAAACCTCTGGGTGACCTCGGCACGAGGAACCGAGCCAGCAACAATAGACGTCCTCCCACCGGTCAAACGCTGCTCCAGCGAAGTCACGCGTCGGTCCAAAGAGGCTTGGTCAGCGGCTAAACAATCCACCCGTTCGGCAACATCGGACATCATGGTGTGCAAGGAGTTGACACGTGTGTAACGTACCGCTACGAACCGAAGTACATTTTTCCTAAGTTAATTATCATTCTAGTTCATTTTATTCGTTTTATAACATTATTAGTAAGGACACGCGAAACACGTGCGAGCGACATCCCATGCGGCGGGAAACAGTGAAGTAAGTGACGCGCAACGCATGCGCATAGCTGCCCATTCAAACAGCTAACTCAGTGCCGCGAGTGAACCAAAGAACGCGTGCGCACACCGTACGATAAACCGGACGCCGAAATATCCCGAGCGTAGTGTCAAAGTGGCGCGAACCGGATATTAATTATAATTGGTGCGCGAGATCGCGCAGCTAGTGATTGGCGCGGGCCAAACATCGACTTGGAGTATAAGTAGAGGCCCGCCAGCAGCAGAAAGCAGACTTGGTTCTGCAACCGAACCTACTGGATCGAGGCCGCTTCCACCAGCCCCTCAGTCTAGCTCAGTCTAAGGAAGTTTACTCTGAATCTACGCACTCCATACTATTTCCTACGAGGCCGCTTTCAGTAGCCCCTCTACACCATACAAGGTCGCTTTGAGTAGCCCCTTGATTTCCATTCGAGGCCGCTTAGTAGCCCCTCAACCTCATCCTACCAAGCGTGGGCCAGCTTATAGGCACCAGAAGCTACAACCGAATCAGAAGGAAGGAAGCCACTATCGACTTCCATCTGGGGACGCCTTTACCGGCTACCTGGCTACCATCTGAGATCGCTTTCATTAGCACTCGGCTACCATCCTAGAAAGCGTGGGCAAGCTGATAGGCAACTGGAAGCCAACATTATTCAGAGAGAAGGAATACTCTCAAACTCTCAACTAACATTACCAATTCGACCTAGCGTCAATTCTTCATTATATATTACCAACTACGCGCGAAAGACATTATTTTCATTTACGATTTAGAATCGCACCTCTAAGTAATTAGCGCAATATTCATTATAATCGACTTAGCGTCTAGAAACCAAAGTAATACTCCTAAATTACCGACTCAGCGCCGAAACCCAAACCGAGGGTTATTCTTTAGTACCGACCGATACGATATAAATTATAAAGAATTATATTAATTTACCGACCGAGTGACCAAGGGTCAATAAGCATTTATTTGAATAAATTATCTTTTTTTTTACGTATTGTTAAAAGGAAGGACTCTAGTTCGTGAAATTCATTTCTTTATTGCACGCCACCCGAACCAAATCCCACAATTCCACGGGTAAACCGCTCTACTTGTGGAATCTCCTGTAACAAACGGCAACGTCTCGTTCGAGAACGTTACAGGTAGTAAATTTTGGTGACAGCGGTGGGATAGAAAATTGCTTTGAAACCGCAAATACGTGTGGCAAGGGAGATAAACTCTCCTAGCGAAGAACAAGACTCCTTCTTTCTTACTAAGTCAGGCGCGTTAAAAGAAGCAAAATCATGCCTACCGACGGAGCAGGATCTAACACCCCTCAGGTGAACGCCGTTATCGAAGAATTACAACGCTTACAGTTAAGTCAGGATAATGCACGGCAACCGCACACGAAAATTCGCGATGCCGCGGACACGGTTCCGGTTTTTGACGGGCGTAACATTACAATACACCAATTCTCAAAATGCTGTAGGAACGCGAAAGGTATGATCGCGCCAAACGCCGAATACGGTCTAGTACAGCTAATCAAATGTAAACTAACCGGGCAAGCCTCTCGAGTCATACTAAACGGGGATTATAATACGATTGAAGAAGTAATTAAGGTCCTAAGCTCACGTTTCGCCCCACTACATTCCTCAATTCAGTTATATGGGGAAATGTCCAAAATTGCTCAGTTACCGAATGAAGCCACTGTAGATTATAGCAGTCGAGTCTCTGGGATCCTCCTACAATTAAGATACTGTAACGAAATAGAGGTTCCCTTACATGTAGTGCAATACAATCAATCCGCGGAAGCCAATTCAATTAAAGCCTTCTTAACGGGCTTAAAACCAGAAATCTACGCACGAATGCGAACCGTCGAATTCACTAACCTAGATAGCGCCATTAGCACTGCGATCAAGGCCGAGGCAGAGTGTCAGGAAAATATAATGAGAAATAAATTTGCGGAAGGATTATCGCACTCCGCGCAGTGCGCGAATTGTTTCGGGTACGGGCACTCAGCCACGGAATGTAGCAGTAAATTCTCTGGAGGACAAATAGCACAAATCAGCTGGAGATCAAAATACTGCAATCATTGTAGGAAAGTAGGGCACACGGTTCAGGAATGCCGGAATGTAAACACAAAGCCGCGATCAACACAGAATAATTCTGGGTCACCAACGACGTCGCGTAATTCCGCGACGCGTCAATCACAACAAATCGAGTGTAGATACTGTAAAAACTATGGACATACGATTCAGGAATGTAGAAAGAAAATGTATAACGACAAACGAAGATCCGCGGAATCACCAAATCCAGAACAACAAACGCCGAATTCCTCCCAAAATCCTGTACGCAGTCAAGCCGTACTAAAATTACGAATATCCGAAACATGGAGAGCCCCCAGTTTAGCATTATCTAGTCCAGATTTCAAACAAAATAGGGTAATAATGATGATAGACACAGGAGCTGATTTGAGCGTAATCAAAGAAGAAGCCGTTTCGCCAGGCACGCAGATTTTTACCGACATCACCTACAATCTATCGGGGATTACAGAAGGTACTCTAGACACAATAGGGTACATTAAAACCAACATATTAAATACAACAGCAGTAATCCATGTAGTAAAAACCTTACCAACCGCTCAGGACGGAATTTTAGGATCAGATTTTTTCCACTGCAGCGGAGCTGTTATAGATTACTCAAGGCTAGGGATCACGATAGGAAGCGAATTACTTCCGTTTAAAAATGTAGAAATAAAAATTCCTGCCCGCATGAGATATCAAATACCCATCAAGATTTTAAATCAAGGTCTACAAACGGGATATGTGCCGAAATTGAACGTGCACCCAAAAATCTTAATGGGTAACGCTATAGTTACAAACGACGATGGAATAGGATATCTCTACGCAATTAACACTTCCCCCAATGACATCAAAATCGAAATACCATCAGTAGAAATAGAACCGTACGAAGAAGTAAAATTCGAAGGAGAAATAGAATCGCCAGAACACGTTAGGCAAGTACTAGAACTACTTCGGCTTAATCACTTAAATCCGGAAGAAAGGGCAAACATCGAGAACCTAATTAAACTATACGCAGATAGATTCCACCTTCCTGGTAGCGAATTAGGAGCAACGAACGCCGTAACTCACAGAATAATCACCGAGAATGAGGCACCGGTAAACGTAAAACAATATCGATACCCCCAAGTCCATAAGGAAGAAATCAATAGACAGATAAATGAGCTCATACAAAACAAAATCATCTCGCATTCAACCTCTCCGTACAACTCCCCGTTGTTCATAGTAACGAAGAAAAAGGATAGTGAAGGGAACATACGCTGGAGAATAGTAATAGACTTCCGTCGATTGAACGAGAAAACTATAGGCGACGCGTACCCCTTACCGAATATTGTAGAAATATTAGACCAGCTAGGCAGCGCCAAGTACTTCTCAATATTCGATCTAGCATCTGGATTCCACCAGATACCAATGCATCCAGACGATAAACACAAAACTGCTTTTTCAACACCCTATGGACATTATGAGTTCAATCGAATGCCATTCGGTCTCAAAAACGCCCCAGCTACATTTCAAAGGTTAATGGACCAAGTCCTTACTGGACTACAAGGAATAGAATTATTCGTGTACCTCGACGACATAGTTATCTATGCTAGTTCACTTCAAGAACACGCAACTAAATTTATAAGGTTAATGAATAGACTTAGAGAAGCCAACCTTTCTCTGCAACCGGACAAATGTGAATTCCTAAAAAGGGAAGTATGTTACTTGGGTCATATTATTAGTGAAGAAGGGGTTAGGCCAGACCCAAATAAACTAGAAGCAGTAAAACTGTTTCCACAACCTAGAACCGCGAAAAATATTAGACAATTTTTAGGACTAGCCGGATACTACCGAAGATTTATAAAGAACTTTTCAAAAATAGCTAAACCAATGTCCGACCTAACCAGAAAGGATCGCAGATTCGAATGGACGATCAAACAACAAAACGCATTCGAAACATTACGGGACGCATTATGCGAAGAACCAATATTGCAATACCCAGATTTCGATAAACCTTTTATAATAACTACTGACGCCTCTGGTTACGCAGTAGGGGCCGTTCTAAGTCAAGGGGAAATCGGAAAAGACCTACCCATAGCATACGCCTCACGAATACTAAACGAAGCCGAAACACGGTACGCCCCAACAGAACGCGAACTTCTAGCTCTAATATACGCCGTACAACATTTCCGCACATACATATACGGAAAACGTTTCTCTTTAGTGATGGACCATAAACCGCTAGAATGGCTACATACACTAGATAATCCTACCTCAAGACTCATGCGCTGGAAAATAAAACTAGCCGAATATGACTACAAAATCATATACAAGCCTGGGAGGTATAACACTAACGCAGATGCTCTCTCACGGAATCCAGTAACTATACTTCCGTTACAAGTAACAGGGAAACGATCACACTCCCAAACCGCCACGAGTCCGGGATCCCCAAATCCAAGCCCAACGAAACAACCTAAAGGAGATGGCTCATCCTCCTCGTCATCATCCGAATTCAATCCTGACAAAATACAAATGAGAAGAAAATTAAAAAGGAAACATAAAACAACAACTACCACATCATCAAGCAGACCGGCGGAGAAAAAGAGGGGAATTACACCAAAAGGGGAATCAGAGGAAATGGAGGTATCCACCGATAGTTTTAAAGCAAATAAAAATATTCAAGTATCAGTAGAGGTTCACCCCTCCCCTGAACAAATCGGTCTTCCACCGTCAAACCCCAGACCAACCACCCTTAACCGTCCTCAGAGCCCACAACGAATGGAAATAGAAGCAACAGAAAAGGATTGGAATCAAATCATGGAAATAACCGAAAACGAAGAAGTCCCAAGGACTCATGCTTATAGAAACCCCCCTAAAATAAACTCCAGTGATAGCAGTAGCAGCAAGAAAAACAGCCCACCAATGAGAGGAAGAAAATACTGTACAAGGGAATCTAGCGAAACACTAACAGGGCCAATATCACCAGTAACGATAAGAAAAGACTCAAACAATAATTTCAAAACATTCATTGGACCACCCCGACAGCAAGTATCATCACGACGACAGGGACCACCACAACAGCAAAAATCACCACGACAACGAGCATTACCAAGAGTAACTAACCAAGAATTAATCAAGAGTAGAGTCAAAGAAATTACGGATCATTTATGGATGAGAAGAGAAACCGCAGGAATATTCATCACTACACTCGGCAAACCAATGGGCGAAGAAAGTACAGAATTTATAACTAAGGAACAAATTAAAATTACCTTACCACTCCAGGCTGGAAGTATAATAAAACTTCCCAAACCAGGACGAACCATCTTAGGGATGGTAATGCCAGATCCCCCAAACGAAGAAGCCTATCATACCATAATCAGGAACCTGTATAATAAATTAACAGAAGAAAACATTAACAAAATCTCGCTACCAAGAATAGAAATTAATATATCATGGGAAAAATTAAAACAAATGATCACGCTAAGGTTCTTACAAACAATTATCAGCATCACAATCTGTAATGGCACCGTACAAATGCCATCAGAACAAGATCGTCTAGTAATAATCAAAGAAAACCACGAGTCACCAGTAGGAGGACATAAAGGGGTAACCAAAACCTACAACAGAATCAGAAACCTATACCATTGGCCAAACATGAAAAAGGATGTAAGGCAACACATTAAAACATGCATAAGTTGTCAAAAGAAAAAACTAGTGCGAATTAAAACTAAAGAACCAATGATAATAACAGATACGCCACTAGATGCCTTTGACAAAATATCCATGGATATTGTGGGACCATTGCCACCCACTAAGTCAGGAAAATCATATATACTTACCATACAGGACAACTTAACGAAATTTTCATTAGCAATACCATTAGTCTCGTTCACAAGCGAAGAAATAGCCCAAGCATTCACCACACACTTCATTTGCCAATACGGATGCCCAAAAGCCATTCTGACAGATCAAGGAACTTCATTCATCAGCTCTCTCATGCAAAAGTTCGCAAAAGCTCTTAACATTAAGCAGTACAAAACCTCAGCGTTCCATCCTCAGTCAAACGGATCCCTGGAAAGAAGCCATCATGTGTTAGTCGAATATTTAAAACACTACATAACTAAAGAAAAACAATGGGATCAGTGGCTACCACAAGCTATGTTCTCTTATAATACAAGTATACATGAAGGTACTAAATACACTCCCTACGAATTAATATACGGTAAAAAGGCCAGACAACCATCAAGCTTAATACCAAACGACTCGTTAGCCACATATCCAGACTTCGTGGATAGGTTAGTCACAAAGTTATTTAATATCCGCGAAATGGGAAGACACAATCTAACAAACTCAAAACATACACAAAAATACTACTACGACCGAAAAGTATCCTCAGTTAATTACCACAAAGGCGAACAAGTATTAGTATTAAAACCAAAAAGGGATAAATTCAGCGACGAATATGACGGCCCGTATACAATAATAGAAATCCTAAAAAACAACAATGTAAAGATAGCTGTGAGCCCCCGCCGAACTAAGGTTGTCCACCAGGACAGAATAAAAAGGGCCTATACACCACCAGACTGTGGCGCCCCTAGGGACATTAGAACAAACCTCTAAACAACTTCGCAGCGCTAAAATTCAAAGGTGGTGGGGATTATACAAGGGCCATTCTGAAAAGTGACGCCAAGCTAAAAGCCCACGCGAAAAGAAAAATTTTTTCCAAGTCAAGTCAAAGAAAGAAGCGAAAGGCGGAAAGAAAACCCGACACAAAAGAAACTAAGGTAGGAACAGCACTAAACACATATTAATTAAAGGAATAAAATTATAAGCAAAGAAAATCGAGTCATTTAAACACATGGTATGCCTGTACAGACCATGTCCCATAAATCGGCGGAGGAAAAGTGGGTGAATCGCCCTCGCAGAAGGGAAAAGGACCCTTACATCCGTCTTTTGGAGATGGTGTGCCTCAAGGCGAAATGGAACAATTACCACACGGATCTCAACGATCTCTTCCGCCGGAAAATCTGCCACCCGTGTTACAGGAGATTAAGGGCGAAGGACACAAAATATTATACCGAGGCAAGCCACCACATTCTCGCCCTAAGAAGGCATTTAGTAAATTTTAAATACTGCCTCATCTGTACGGAGGAAATTTATACATGGGGTACAGCGGCCCAGTGTAGTGATTGTGTAGCATCGTTTATGCACCTCAGCAATAAAAATGAGGAAGCCCTAGAATTAGGGGTAGCCCTCAATGTATTGGAGGCCCATGAACGGGCCCAACCACGGCCCCAATAAAACTTTTCTATTTTTTCCAACATATTAATTCTCCATACTTATTTCGAACCTACCTTCGTATCCCTATCAACCACGAGAACGACGACCCTGCGTCAAGGACACGCCGACCCGCGACATAAACAAACCGCGCATTCCGAACAATAGAGTCACATAGTAAATAGAATAGGATAGAAACTTTTCGAGGAATCTTATAAGTAAGCAATAGAAACACTGTAAATAGAGAAAGACAAGAAATATATTAGGGGAAAATGTAGTCAATAAGGGGGATAGTACAACGTCAGGAGAACCAAACATATTTAAAGGACATCCTACAGAAAGGCTTCATTCAGTATCGAGTATCCATACCGAACGTAAGCAAACTCTTCACTTTCATTATGCCCAATCGAGGGGGAAAGAAAATTAGAAAAATAATTGCGTCATTAAACTCAGTGCCAACTCCGTCAACGCCGTCGACACAGCCAACGCCGTTAAATTCGACATCGCCGCGTTTCGAACCACCCATACCATGGGAACCGCGTAAAATAACAGTGCCAGAAGTAGACTGGCGCCCATATATTAGGCTCGATCGTTCCGATCCACGGCGGCGCGCATGGAAATACATATTCTTATTCGGGACTGGGAACGCACCACCTTCAACGATGGGAAGAGCAATCAGGGCTAACAAGGACGCAGAAACATTCCGGAAAATAGAAAAGGAGGTAGAGTACCAAACCTCTACAAGCGTACCGATAATCACCGCAGCATCTATACCTAAACCTACATCTCTCGGGACGAGAGAAAAACCGGGCGGCGAGATGTAACGTACCGCTACGAACCGAAGTACATTTTTCCTAAGTTAATTATCATTCTAGTTCATTTTATTCGTTTTATAACATTATTAGTAAGGACACGCGAAACACGTGCGAGCGACATCCCATGCGGCGGGAAACAGTGAAGTAAGTGACGCGCAACGCATGCGCATAGCTGCCCATTCAAACAGCTAACTCAGTGCCGCGAGTGAACCAAAGAACGCGTGCGCACACCGTACGATAAACCGGACGCCGAAATATCCCGAGCGTAGTGTCAAAGTGGCGCGAACCGGATATTAATTATAATTGGTGCGCGAGATCGCGCAGCTAGTGATTGGCGCGGGCCAAACATCGACTTGGAGTATAAGTAGAGGCCCGCCAGCAGCAGAAAGCAGACTTGGTTCTGCAACCGAACCTACTGGATCGAGGCCGCTTCCACCAGCCCCTCAGTCTAGCTCAGTCTAAGGAAGTTTACTCTGAATCTACGCACTCCATACTATTTCCTACGAGGCCGCTTTCAGTAGCCCCTCTACACCATACAAGGTCGCTTTGAGTAGCCCCTTGATTTCAATTCGAGGCCGCTTAGTAGCCCCTCAACCTCATCCTACCAAGCGTGGGCCAGCTTATAGGCACCAGAAGCTACAACCGAATCAGAAGGAAGGAAGCCACTATCGACTTCCATCTGGGGACGCCTTTACCGGCTACCTGGCTACCATCTGAGATCGCTTTCATTAGCACTCGGCTACCATCCTAGAAAGCGTGGGCAAGCTGATAGGCAACTGGAAGCCAACATTATTCAGAGAGAAGGAATACTCTCAAACTCTCAACTAACATTACCAATTCGACCTAGCGTCAATTCTTCATTATATATTACCAACTACGCGCGAAAGACATTATTTTCATTTACGATTTAGAATCGCACCTCTAAGTAATTAGCGCAATATTCATTATAATCGACTTAGCGTCTAGAAACCAAAGTAATACTCCTAAATTACCGACTCAGCGCCGAAACCCAAACCGAGGGTTATTCTTTAGTACCGACCGATACGATATAAATTATAAAGAATTATATTAATTTACCGACCGAGTGACCAAGGGTCAATAAGCATTTATTTGAATAAATTATCTTTTTTTTACGTATTGTTAAAAGGAAGGACTCTAGTTCGTGAAATTCATTTCTTTATTGCACGCCACCCGAACCAAATCCCACAATTCCACGGGTAAACCGCTCTACTTGTGGAATCTCCTGTAACAAACGGCAACGTCTCGTTCGAGAACGTTACACGTGCTACCAGATCGTCAAGCGAAGTTAATTTCAGTTTAATATCTTGCAGGCAGCCGTGGATAGCCCTTAGATCCGGAGAAGCATCCGATCTTGATCTTGAGGACGAGATGGAGGGTCCGGGCAGACGGAAAAATCGTCCGACATGGGTTTTTTTGGACAATTTCTTTTTCCTCTCCAGAATTTTTTTTCCCCCATATTTCGACGGGAAAAATCCTCTGACATGTTTTTTTTTGGACATTTTTTTTTTTTAATTTATGAGGGAAAATTTTTTTCCTAACCTGAAAATTTTTTTCCCCCCATATTTCGACGGGAAAATCCTCTGACATGGGTTTTTTTGGACATTTTTTTTTAAATTTTTGAGGGAAAAATTTTTTTTCCTCTCCAGAAAATTTTTTTCCCCCCATATTTCGACGGGAAAAATCGTCTGACGTAGGTTTTTGGGACATGTTTTTTTTTTAAATTTTTGAGGGAAAATTTTTTTTTCGTCTCCTGAAAATTTTTTTCCCCAATATTTCGACGGGAAAAATCGTCTGACATGGGTTTTTTGGACATTTTTTTTTAAAAAATTTTAGGGAAAATTTGTTTTTCCTCTCCTGAAAAAATTTTTCCCCCCATATTTCGACGGGAAAAATCGTCTGACATGGGTTTTTTTGGACATTTTTTTTTTAAATTTTGAGGGAAAATTTTTTTTT
Organism: Andrena trimmerana; assembly: GCA_951215215.1. Lineage (NCBI taxonomy): Eukaryota > Metazoa > Arthropoda > Insecta > Hymenoptera > Andrenidae > Andrena > Andrena trimmerana. The sequence goes on from CATNUO010000106.1 coordinate 2,274,368, forward strand.
CCTCTCCTGAAATTTTTTTTCCCCCCATATTTCGACGGGAAAAATCGTCTGACATGGGTTTCTTTCGACATTTTTTTTTTTAAATTTTTGAGGGAAAATTTTTTTTTCCTCTCCTGAAAATTTTTTCCCCCATATTTTGACGGGAAAAATCCTCTGACATGGGTTTTTTTGGATTTTTTTTCTTTAATTTTTGAGGGAAAATTTTTTTTTCCTCTCCTGAAAATTTTTTTCCCCCCATATTTCGACGGGAAAAATCGTCTGACATGGTTTTTTTGGAGATTTTTTTTTTAAAAATTTGAGGGAAAATTTGTTCTTCCTCTCCTGAAATTTTTTTTCCCCACATATTTCGACGGGAAAAATCGTCTGACATGGGTTTTTTTATTATTTTTTTTTTAATTTTTGAGGGAAAATTTTTTTTTTTCTCCTGAAATTTTTTTTCCCCCCATATTTCGACGGGAAAAATCGTCTGACATGGGTTTTTTGGACTTTTTTTTTTTAATTTTTGAGGAAAATTTTTTTTTCCTCTCCTGAAAAATTTTTTCCCCCATATTTCGACGGGAAAAATCGTCTGATATGGGTTTTTTGGATATTTTTTTTGAAAAATTTTTTTTTCCTTTCCTGAAATTTTTTTTCCCCCATATTTCGACGGGAAAAATCGTCTGACATGGGTTTTTTTGGACATTTTTTTTGAAATTTTTTTTTCCCCCCATATTTTGACGGGAAAAATCCTCTGACATGGGTTTTTTTTGGATATTTTTTTTGAAAAATTTTTTTTCCTCTCCTGAAAATTTTTTTCCCCCCATATTTCGACGGGAAAAATCGTCAGACATGGATTTTTTTGGAGATTTTTTTTTTAAATTTGAGGGAAAATTTTTTTATCCTCTCCTGAAAATTTTTGTCCCCCATATTTCGACGGGAAAAATCGTCTGACATGGGTTTTTTTGGATATTTTTTTGAAAAATTTTTTTCCCCAATATTTCGACGGGAAAAATCGTCTGACATGGGTTTTTTGACATTTTTTTTGAAAATATTTTTTCCCCCCATATTTTGACAGGAAAAATCCTCTGACATGGGTTTTTTTGGGATATTTTCTTTTTTTAAATTTTTGAGGGAAAATTTTTTTTCCCTCTCCAGAAATTCCCCCCCCCCCCATATTACGACGGGAAAAATCGTCTGACATGGGTTTTTTGGACATTTTTTTTTTTAATTTTTGAGGGAAAATTTTTTTTTCCTCTCCAGAAAATTTTTTTCCCCCCATATTTCGACAGGAAAAATCGTCTGACGTAGGTTTTTAGGACATATTTTTTTTTTAAATTTTTGAGGGAAAATTTTTTTTTCGTCTCCTGAAAATTTTTTTCCCCCATATTTCGACGGGAAAAATCGTCTGACATGGGTTTTTTTGGATATTTTTTTTGAAAAATTTTTTTTTCCTCTCCTGAAATTTTTTTTCCCCCATATTTCGACGGGAAAAATCGTCTGACATGGGTTTTTTTGGATATTTTTTTTGAAAAATTTTTTTTTCCTCAACTAAAAATTTTTTTCCCCCATATTTTGACGGGAAAAATCCTCTGACATGGTTTTTTTTGGATTTTTTCTTTTTTTAATTTTTTGAGGGAAAATTTTTTTTCCTCTCCAGAAATTTTTTTCCCCCCATATTTCGACGGGAAAAATCGTCTGACATGGGTTTTTTTGAATATTTTCTTTTTTTAAATTTTTGAGGGAAAATTTTTTTTCCCTCTCTTCATAATTTTTTCCCCCATATTTCGACGGGAAAAATCCGCTGACATGGGTTTTTTTGGATATTTTTTTTGAAAAATTTTTTTTTCCTCTCCTGAAATTTTTTTCCCCCCATATTTCGACGGGAAAAATCGTCTGACATGGGTTTTTTTGGACATTTTTTTTGAAAAATTTTTTTCCCCCCATATTTTGACGGGAAAAATCCTCTGACATGGGTTTTTTTGGGATATTTTCTTTTTTTAAATTTTTGAGGGAAAATTTTTTTTTCCTCTCTTGATAATTTTTTTTCCCCCATATTTCGACGGGAAAAATCATCTGACATGGGTGTTTTTGGGCATTGTTTTTTAAAAAAATTTTGAGGGAAAATTTTTTTTTCGTCTCCTGAAAAATTTTTTCCCCCATATTTGGACGGGAAAAATTGTCTGACATGGGTTTTTTTGGACATTGTTTTTTCCTCTCCTGAAAATCAGCCCCCCCCCATATTTCGACGGGAAAAATCGTCTGACATGGGTTTTTTTGGACATTTTTTTTGAAAAATTTTTTTTTCCTCTCCTGGAAATTCCCCCCCCCCCCATATTTTGACGGGAAAAATCCTCTGACATAGGTTTTTTTGGAGATTTTTTTTTTAAAAATTTGAGGGACAATTTATTTTTCCTCTCCTGAAAATTTTTTCCCCCATATTTCGACGAGAAAAATCGTCTGACATGGGTTTTTTTGGACATTTTTTTAAAAAATTTTTTTTTCCACTCCTGAAAATTCCCCCCCCCCCCATATTTTGACGGGAAAAATCCTCTGACATAGGTTTTTTTGGAGATTTTGTTTTCTAAAATTTGAGGGAAAATTTATTTTTCCTCTCCTGAAAATTTTTTCCCCCATATTTCGACGGGAAATATCGTCTGACATGGGTTTTTTTGACATTTTTTTTCCTTTCCTGAAATTTTTTTCCCCCATATTTCGACGTGAAGAATCCTCTGACGTAGGTTTTTTTGGAAATTTTTTTTAAAAATTTTTTTTTCCTCTCCTGAAAATTTTCTTCCCCCCATATTTCGACGGGAAAAATCGTCTGACATGGGTTTTTTTGGACATTTTTTTGAAATTTTTTTTTCCTCCTGAAAATTCCCCCCTCCCCCCATATTTCGACGGGAAAAATCGTCTGACATGGGGTTTTTTTGGACATTTTATTTTAAATTTTTGAGGGAAAATTTTTTTTTCCACCTGAAAATTCCCCCCCCCCCCCCTATTTCGACGGGAAAAATCGTCTGACATGGGTTTTTTTGGACATTGTTATTTCCTCTCCTGAAAATTCCCCCCCCCCCATATTTCGACGGGAAAAATCGTCTGATATAGGTTTTTTTGGAGATTTGTTTTTTTAAATTTTAGGGAAAATTTGTTTTTCCCCTCCTGAAAATTTTTTCCCCCCCATATTTCGACGGGAAAAATCGTCTGACATGGGTTTTTTTGGACATTTTATTTTAAATTTTTGAGGGAAAATTTTTTTTTCCTCTCCTGAAAATTTTTCCCCCCCCCCATATTTCGACGGGAAAAATCGTCTGACATGGGTTTTTTTGGACATTGTTTTTTCCTCTCCTGAAAATTCCCCCCCCCCCATATTTCGACGGGAAAAAATGTCTGATATAGGTTTTTTTGGAGATTTTTTTTTTTTAAATTTTAGGGAAAATTTGTTTCTCCTCTCCTGAAAATTTTTTTTCCCCCATATTTCGACGGGAAAAATCGTCTGACATGGGTTTTTTTGGATTTTTTTTTTTAAATTTTTGAGGGAAAATTTTTTTTTCCTCTCCTGAAAATTTTTTTCCCCCCATATTTCGACGGGAAAAATCGTCTGAAATGGGTTTTTTTGGACATTTTTTTTTTTAATTTTTGAGTGAAAATTTTTTTTCCCTCCACAAATTTTTCCCCCCATATTTCGACGGGAAAAATCCTCTGACATGGGTTTTTTTGGACATTGTTTTTTCCTCTCCTGAAAATTCCCCCCCCCCCCATATTTCGACGGGAAAAATCGTCTGATATAGGTTTTTTTGGAGATTTGTTTTTTTAAATTTTAGGGAAAATTTGTTTTTCCCCTCCTGAAAATTTTTTCCCCCCCATATTTCGACGGGAAAAATCGTCTGACATGGGTTTTTTTGGACATTTTATTTTAAATTTTTGAGGGAAAATTTTTTTTTCCTCTCCTGAAAATTTTTCCCCCCCCATATTTCGACGGGAAAAATCGTCTGACATGGGTTTTTTTGGACATTGTTTTTTCCTCTCCTGAAAATTCCCCCCCCCCCCCCCATATTTCGACGGGAAAAAATGTCTGATATAGGTTTTTTTGGAGATTTTTTTTTTTTAAATTTTAGGGAAAATTTGTTTCTCCTCTCCTGAAAATTTTTTTTCCCCCATATTTCGACGGGAAAAATCGTCTGACATGGGTTTTTTTGGATTTTTTTTTGAAAAATTTGTTTTTCCTCTCCAGAATTTTTCCCCATATTTCGACGGGAAAAATCGTCTGACATGGGTGATTTGGACATTTTTTTTTAAAAAATTTTTGAGGGAAAATTTTTTTTTCCTCTCCTGAAAATTTTTTTCCCCCATATTTCGACGGGAAAAATCCTCTGACATGGGCTTTTTTGGACATTTTTTTTTTTAAATTTTTTTTGAAAAATTTTTTTTTCCTCTCCTGAAAATTTTTTTCCCCCATATTTTGACGGGAAAAATCATCTGACGCGGGTTTTTTTGGAGATTTTTTTCTAAAAAATTTGAGGGAAAATTTGTTTTTCCTCTCCTGAAAAATTTTTTCCCCCCATATTTCGACGGGAAAAATCGTCTGACATGGGTTTTTTTGGACATTTTTTTTTTTTAATTTTTGAGGGAAAATTTTTTTTTCCTCTCCTGAAAATTTTTTTCCCCCATATTTCGACGGGAAAAATCGTCTGACATGGGTGTTTTTGGAAATTTTTTTTAAAAAAATTTTTGAGGGAAAATTTTTTTTTCCTCTCCTGAAAATTCCCCCCCCCCATATTTCGACGGGAAAAATCGTCTGACATGGGTTTTTTTGGACATTTTTTTTGAAAAATTTTTTTTTCCTCTCCTGAAAATTTTTTCCCCCCATATTTTGACGGGAAAAATCCTCTGACATGGTTTTTTTTGGACATTTTTTTTTTAAATTTTTGAGGGAAAATTTGTTTTCCCTCTACAAATTTTTTTCCCCCATATTTCGACGGGAAAAATCGTCTGACATGGGTTTTTTTGGAGATTTTTTTTAAATTTTTGAGGGAAATTTTTTTTTCCCTTTCCAGAAATTTTTTTCCCCTATATTTCGACGGGAAAAATCGTCTGACATGGGTGTTTTTGGACATTTTTTTTTTTTTAATTTTTGAGGGAAAATTTTTTTTTCGTCTCCTGAAAATTTTTTCCCCCATATTTCGACGGGAAAAATCGTCTGACATGGGTGTTTTTGGACATTTTTTTTTTAAAAATTTTTCAGGGAAAATTTTTTTTTCCTCTCCTGAAAATTTTTTTTCCCCCGTATTTCGACGGGAAAAATCGTCTGACATGGGTTTTTTTGGACATTTTATTTTAAATTTTTGAGGGAAAATTTTTTTTTCCTCTCCTGAAAATTTTTCCCCCCCCATATTTCGACGGGAAAAATCGTCTGACATGGGTTTTTTTGGACATTGTTTTTTCCTCTCCTGAAAATTCCCCCCCCCCCATATTTCGACGGGAAAAAATGTCTGATATAGGTTTTTTTGGAGATTTTTTTTTTTTAAATTTTAGGGAAAATTTGTTTCTCCTCTCCTGAAAATTTTTTTTCCCCCATATTTCGACGGGAAAAATCGTCTGACATGGGTTTTTTTGGATTTTTTTTTGAAAAATTTGTTTTTCCTCTCCAGAATTTTTCCCCATATTTCGACGGGAAAAATCGTCTGACATGGGTGATTTGGACATTTTTTTTTAAAAAATTTTTGAGGGAAAATTTTTTTTTCCTCTCCTGAAAATTTTTTTCCCCCATATTTCGACGGGAAAAATCCTCTGACATGGGCTTTTTTGGACATTTTTTTTTTAAAATTTTTGAGGGAAAATTCTTTTTTCTTCTTCTGAAAATTTTTTTCCCCCATATTTCGACGGGAAAAATCGTCTGACATGGGTTTTTTGGACATTTTTTTTTTAAATTTTTGAGGGAAAATTTTTTTTCCTCCTGAAATATTTTTTCCCTCCATATTTCGACGGGAAAAATCGTCTGACATGGTTTTTTTTGGACATTTTTTTTTTAAATTTTTGAGGGAAAATTTGTTTTCCCTCTCTACAAATTTTTTTCCCCCATATTTCGACGGGAAAAATCGTCTGACATGGGTTTTTTGGACTTTGTTTTTTCCTCACCTGAAAATTCCCCCCCCCCCCCCCATATTTCGACGGGAAAAATCGTCTGACATGGGTTTTTTTGGACATTTTTTTTTTTTAATTTTTGAGGGAAAATTTTTTTCTCGTCTCCTGAAAATTTTTTCCCCCATATTTCGACGGGAAAAATCGTCTGACATGGGTGTTTTTGGACATTTTTTTTAAAAAAAATTTTTCAGGGAAAATTTTTTTTTCCTCTCCTGAAATTTTTTTTCCCCCATATTTCGACGGGAAAAATCAACTGACGCGGGTTTTTTTTGAGATTTTCTTTTTAATTTTTGAGGGAAAATTTTTTTTTCGTCTCCTGAAATTTTTTTTACCCCATATTTTGACGGGAAAAATCGTCTGACATGGGTTTTTTTCGACATTTTTTTTGAAAATTTTTTTTTTCCTCTCCTGAAATTTTTTCTCCCCCATATTTTGACGGGAAAAAACCTCTGACGTAGGTTTTTGGGACATTTTTTTTTGAAAAATGTTTGAGGGAAAATTTTTTTTTCCACTCCTGAAAATTCTTTTCCCCCATATTTCGACGGGAAAATCGTCTGACATGGGTTTTTTTCGACATTTTTTTTGAAAATTTTGTTTTTCCTCTCCTGAAATTTTTTCTCCCCCATATTTTGACGGGAAAAATCCTTTGACATGGGTTTTTTTGGACATTTTTTTTTTAATTTTTGAGGGAAAATTTTTTTTCCCTCTCCAGAAATTTTTTCCCCCCATATTTCGACGGGAAAAAATCGTCTGAGATGGGTGTTTTTGGACATTTTTTTTTTTAAAATTTTTGAGGGAAAATTTTTTTTTCGTCTCCTGAAATTTTTTTCCCCCATATTTCGACGGGAAAAATCGTCTGACATGGGTTTTTTTGGAGATTTTTTTTTTTAAATTTTTGAGGGAAAATTCTTTTTTTTTCTTCTGAAAATTTTTTTCCCCCATATTTCGACGGGAAAAATCGTCTGACATGGGTGTTTTTGGATATTTTTTTTGAAAAATTTTTTTTTCCTCTCCTGAAAATTTTTTTCCCGTATATTTTGACGGGAAAAATCATCTGACGCGGGTTTTTTTGGAGATTTTTTTTTTAATTTTTGAGGGAAAAATTTTTTTTCCTCTCCTGATAAGTTTTCCCCCCATATTTCGACGGGAAAAATCGTCTGACATGGGTTTTTTGGACATTTTTTTTTTAAATTTTTGAGGGAAAATTTTTTTTCCTCCTGAAATATTTTTTCCCCCCATATTTCGACGGGAAAAATCGTCTGACATGGGTTTTTTTGGACATTTTTCTTTTCAAATTTTTGAGGGAGGAATATTTTTTTTTCCTCTCCAGAAATTTTTTTCCCCCCCATATTTTGACGGGAAAAATCCTCTGACATGGGTTTTTTTGGATATTTTCTTTTTTTAAATTTTTGAGGGAAAATTTTTTTTTCCTCTCTTGATAATTTTTTTTCCCCCATATTTCGACGGGAAAAATCGTCTGACATGGGTGTTTTTGGACATTTTTTTTGAAAAATTTTTGAGGGAAAATTTTTTTTTCCACTCCTGAAAATTTTTTTCCCCCATAGTTGGACGGGAAAAATCGTCTGACATGGGTGTTTTTGGACATTTTTTTTTGAAAAATTTTTGAGGGAAAATATGTTTTTCCACTCCTGAAAAATTTTTTCCCCCCCATATTTCGACGGGAAAAATCGTCTGACATGGGTTTTTTGGACATTTTTTTTTAAATATTTTTTTCCTCTCCTGAAAATTTTTTTCCCCCATATTTCGACGGGAAAAATCGTCTGACATGGGTGTTTTTGGATATTTTTTTTGAAAAATTTTTTTTCCTCTCCTGAAAATTTTTTTCCCCCATATTTTGACGGGAAAAATCATCTGACGCGGGTTTTTTTGGAGATTTTTTTCTAAAAAATTTGAGGGAAAATTTGTTTTTCCTCTCCTGAAAAATTTTTTCCCCCCATATTTCGACGGGAAAAATCGTCTGACATGGGTTTTTTTGGACATTTTTTTTTTTAATTTTTGAGGGAAAATTTTTTTTTCCTCTCCTGAAAATTTTTTTCCCCCATATTTCGACGGGAAAAATCGTCTGACATGGGTGTTTTTGGAAATTTTTTTTAAAAAAATTTTTGAGGGAAAATTTTTTTTTCCTCTCCTGAAAATTCCCCCCCCCCATATTTCGACGGGAAAAATCGTCTGACATGGGTTTTTTTGGACATTTTTTTTGAAAAATTTTTTTTTCCTCTCCTGAAAATTTTTTCCCCCCATATTTTGACGGGAAAAATCCTCTGACATGGGTTTTTTTGGACATTTTTTTTTTTAAATTTTTGAGGGAAAATTCTTTTTTTTTCTTCTGAAAATTTTTTTCCCCCATATTTCGACGGGAAAAATCGTCTGACATGGGTTTTTTTGGACATTTTTTTTGAAAATTTTTTTTTTCCTCTCCTGAAATTTTTTTTGCCCCATATTTTGACGGGAAAAATCCTCTGACATGGGTTTTTTTGGAGATTTTTTTTTAAAAAATTTGAGGGAAAATTTGTTTTTCCTCTTCTGAAAATTTTTTTCCCCCATATTTCGACGGGAAAAATCGTCTGACGTGGGTTTTTTTTGACATTTTCTTTTTTTAAATTTTTGAGGGAAAATTTTTTTTTCTTCTGAAAATTTTTTTCCCCCATATTTCGACGGGAAAAATCGTCTGACATGGGTTTTTTGGACATTTTTTTTTAAAATATTTTTTTCCTCTCCTGAAAATTTTTTTCCCCCATATTTCGACGGGAAAAATCGTCTGACATGGGTGTTTTTGGATATTTTTTTTGAAAAATTTTTTTTTCCTCTCCTGAAAATTTTTTTCCCCCATATTTTGACGGGAAAAATCATCTGACGCGGGTTTTTTTGGAGATTTTTTTCTAAAAAATTTGAGGGAAAATTTGTTTTTCCTCTCCTGAAAAATTTTTTCCCCCCATATTTCGACGGGAAAAATCGTCTGACATGGGTTTTTTTGGACATTTTTCTTTTCAAATTTTTGAGGGAATATTTTTTTTTCCTCTCCAGAAATTTTTTTCCCCCCCATATTTTGACGGGAAAAATCCTCTGACATGGGTTTTTTTGGATATTTTCTTTTTTTAAATTTTTGAGGGAAAATTTTTTTTTCCTCTCTTGATAATTTTTTTTCCCCCATATTTCGACGGGAAAAATCGTCTGACATGGGTGTTTTTGGACATTTTTTTTTGAAAAATTTTTGAGGGAAAATTTTTTTTTCCACTCCTGAAAATTTTTTTCCCCCATAGTTGGACGGGAAAAATCGTCTGACATGGGTGTTTTTGGACATTTTTTTTTGAAAAATTTTTGAGGGAAAATTTGTTTTTCCTCTCCTGAAAAATTTTTTCCCCCCATATTTCGACGGGAAAAATCGTCTGACATGGGTTTTTTTGGACATTTTTTTTTTTTAATTTTTGAGGGAAAATTTTTTTTTCCTCTCCTGAAAATTTTTTTCCCCCATATTTCGACGGGAAAAATCGTCTGACATGGGTGTTTTTGGAAATTTTTTTTAAAAAAATTTTTGAGGGAAAATTTTTTTTTCCTCTCCTGAAAATTCCCCCCCCCCATATTTCGACGGGAAAAATCGTCTGACATGGGTTTTTTTGGACATTTTTTTTGAAAAATTTTTTTTTCCTCTCCTGAAAATTTTTTCCCCCCATATTTTGACGGGAAAAATCCTCTGACATGGGTTTTTTTGGACATTTTTTTTTTTAAATTTTTGAGGGAAAATTCTTTTTTTTTCTTCTGAAAATTTTTTTCCCCCATATTTCGACGGGAAAAATCGTCTGACATGGGTTTTTTTGGACATTTTTTTTGAAAATTTTTTTTTTCCTCTCCTGAAATTTTTTTTGCCCCATATTTTGACGGGAAAAATCCTCTGACATGGGTTTTTTTGGAGATTTTTTTTTAAAAAATTTGAGGGAAAATTTGTTTTTCCTCTTCTGAAAATTTTTTTCCCCCATATTTCGACGGGAAAAATCGTCTGACATGGGTTTTTTTTGACATTTTCTTTTTTTAAATTTTTGAGGGAAAATTTTTTTTTCTTCTGAAAATTTTTTTCCCCCATATTTCGACGGGAAAAATCGTCTGACATGGGTTTTTTGGACATTTTTTTTTAAAATATTTTTTTCCTCTCCTGAAAATTTTTTTCCCCCATATTTCGACGGGAAAAATCGTCTGACATGGGTGTTTTTGGATATTTTTTTTGAAAAATTTTTTTTTCCTCTCCTGAAAATTTTTTTCCCCCATATTTTGACGGGAAAAATCATCTGACGCGGGTTTTTTTGGAGATTTTTTTCTAAAAAATTTGAGGGAAAATTTGTTTTTCCTCTCCTGAAAAATTTTTTCCCCCCATATTTCGACGGGAAAAATCGTCTGACATGGGTTTTTTTGGACATTTTTTTTTTTTAATTTTTGAGGGAAAATTTTTTTTTCCTCTCCTGAAAATTTTTTTCCCCCATATTTCGACGGGAAAAATCGTCTGACATGGGTGTTTTTGGAAATTTTTTTTAAAAAAATTTTTGAGGGAAAATTTTTTTTTCCTCTCCTGAAAATTCCCCCCCCCCCCCATATTTCGACGGGAAAAATCGTCTGACATGGGTTTTTTTGGACATTTTTTTTGAAAATTTTTTTTTTCCTCTCCTGAAAATTTTTTCCCCCCATATTTCGACGGGAAAAATCGTCTGACATGGGTTTTTTTGGACATTTTTTTTTTAAATTTTTGATGGAACATTTTTTTTTCCTCTCCAGAAATTTTTTCCGCCCCCATATTTTGACGGGAAAAATCCTCTGACATGGGTTTTTTGGACATTTTTTTTTTTAATTTTTGAGGGAAAATTTTTTTTTCCTCCTGAAAATTTTTTTCCCCCATATTTCGACGGGAAAAATCGTCTGACATGGGTTTTTTTGGACATTTTTTTTGAAAATTTTTTTTTTCCTCTCCTGAAATTTTTTTTCCCCCATATTTTGACGGGAAAAATCCTCTGACGTAGGTTTTTGGGACATTTTTTTTTGAAAAATGTTTGAGGGAAAATTTTTTTTTCCACTCCTGAAAGTTTTTTCCCCCCTCATTTTGACGGGAAAAATCATCTGACGCGGGTTTTTTTGGAGATTTTTTTCTAAAAAATTTGAGGGAAATTTTTTTTCCCTCTCCAGAAATTTTTTTCCCCCATATTTCGACGGGAAAAAATCGTCTGACATGGGTGTTTTTGGACATTTTTTTTAAAAAAATTTTTCAGGGAAAATTTTTTTTTCCTCTCTTGAAAATTTTTTTTCCCCCATATTTCGACGGGAAAAACCTCTGACATGGGTTTTTTTGGACATTTTTTTTTAAATTTTTGAGGGAAAATTTTTTTTCCACCTGAAATATTTCCCCCCCCCCATATTTTGACGGGAAAAATCCTCTGACATAGGTTTTTTTGGAAATTTTTTTTAAAAAAATTTTTGAGGGAAAATTTTTTTTTCCTCTCCTGAAAATCCCCCCCCCCCCCCCCATATTTCGACGGGAAAAATCGTCTGACATGGGTGTTTTTGGACATTTTTTTTTGAAAAATTTTTGAGGGAAAATTTTTTTTTCCACTCCTGAAAATTTTTTTCCCCCATAGTTGGACGGGAAAAATCGTCTGACATGGGTGTTTTTGGACATTTTTTTTTGAAAAATTTTTGAGGGAAAATATGTTTTTCCACTCCTGAAAAATTTTTTCCCCCCATATTTCGACGGGAAAAATCGTCTGACATGGGTTTTTTGGACATTTTTTTTTTAAATATTTTTTTCCTCTCCTGAAAATTTTTTTCCCCCATATTTCGACGGGAGAAATCGTCTGACATGGGTGTTTTTGGATATTTTTTTTGAAAAATTTTTTTTTCCTCTCCTGAAAATTTTTTTCCCCCATATTTTGACGGGAAAAATCATCTGACGCGGGTTTTTTTGGAGATTTTTTTCTAAAAAATTTGAGGGAAAATTTGTTTTTCCTCTCCTGAAAAATTTTTTCCCCCCATATTTCGACGGGAAAAATCGTCTGACATGGGTTTTTTTGGACATTTTTTTTTTTTAATTTTTGAGGGAAAATTTTTTTTTCCTCTCCTGAAAATTTTTTTCCCCCATATTTCGACGGGAAAAATCGTCTGACATGGGTGTTTTTGGAAATTTTTTTTAAAAAAATTTTTGAGGGAAAATTTTTTTTTCCTCTCCTGAAAATTCCCCCCCCCCCCCCCATATTTCGACGGGAAAAATCGTCTGACATGGGTTTTTTTGGACATTTTTTTTGAAAATTTTTTTTTTCCTCTCCTGAAAATTTTTTCCCCCCATATTTTGACGGGAAAAATCCTCTGACATGGGTTTTTTTGGACATTTTTTTTTTTAAATTTTTGAGGGAAAATTCTTTTTTTTTTTCTGAAAATTTTTTTCCCCCATATTTCGACGGGAAAAATCGTCTGACATGGGTTTTTTGGACATTTTTTTTTTAAATTTTTGAGGGAAAATTTTTTTTCCTCCTGAAATATTTTTTCCCTCCATATTTCGACGGGAAAAATCGTCTGACATGGTTTTTTTTGGACATTTTTTTTTTAAATTTTTGAGGGAAAATTTGTTTTCCCTCTACAAATTTTTTTCCCCCATATTTCGACGGGAAAAATCGTCTGACATGGGTTTTTTTGGAGATTTTTTTTAAATTTTTGAGGGAAATTTTTTTTTCCCTTTCCAGAAATTTTTTTCCCCTATATTTCGACGGGAAAAATCGTCTGACATGGGTGTTTTTGGACATTTTTTTTTTTTTAATTTTTGAGGGAAAATTTTTTTTTCGTCTCCTTAAAATTTTTTCCCCCATATTTCGACGGGAAAAATCGTCTGACATGGGTGTTTTTGGACATTTTTTTTTAAAAAATTTTTCAGGGAAAATTTTTTTTTCCTCTCCTGAAAATTTTTTTTCCCCCGTATTTCGACGGGAAAAATCCTCTGACATGGGTTTTTTTGGACATTTTTTTTTTAAATTTTTGAGGGAAAATTTTTTTTTCCTCTCCAGAAATTTTTTTTCCCCCCATATTTCAACGGGAAAAATCGTCTGACATGGGTGTTTTTGGATATTTTTTTTGGAAAATTTTTTTTTCCTCCTGAAAATTTTTTCCCCCATATTTTGACGGGAAAAATCATCTGACGCGGGTTTTTTTGGAGATTTTTTTTTTAAAAATTTGAGGGAAAATTTGTTTTTCCTCTTCTGAAAATTTTTTTCCCCCATATTTCGACGGGAAAAATCGTCTGACATGGGTTTTTTTGGACATTTTTTTTGAAAATTTTTTTTTTCCTCTCCTGAAAATTTTTTCCCCCCATATTTTGACGGGAAAAATCCTCTGACATGGGTTTTTTTGGACATTTTTTTTTTTAAATTTTTGAGGGAAAATTCTTTTTTTTTTTCTGAAAATTTTTTTCCCCCATATTTCGACGGGAAAAATCGTCTGACATGGGTTTTTTGGACATTTTTTTTTTAAATTTTTGAGGGAAAATTTTTTTTCCTCCTGAAATATTTTTTCCCTCCATATTTCGACGGGAAAAATCGTCTGACATGGTTTTTTTTGGACATTTTTTTTTTAAATTTTTGAGGGAAAATTTGTTTTCCCTCTACAAATTTTTTTCCCCCATATTTCGACGGGAAAAATCGTCTGACATGGGTTTTTTTGGAGATTTTTTTTAAATTTTTGAGGGAAATTTTTTTTTCCCTTTCCAGAAATTTTTTTCCCCTATATTTCGACGGGAAAAATCGTCTGACATGGGTGTTTTTGGACATTTTTTTTTTTTTAATTTTTGAGGGAAAATTTTTTTTTCGTCTCCTTAAAATTTTTTCCCCCATATTTCGACGGGAAAAATCGTCTGACATGGGTGTTTTTGGACATTTTTTTTTAAAAAATTTTTCAGGGAAAATTTTTTTTTCCTCTCCTGAAAATTTTTTTTCCCCCGTATTTCGACGGGAAAAATCCTCTGACATGGGTTTTTTTGGACATTTTTTTTTTAAATTTTTGAGGGAAAATTTTTTTTTCCTCTCCAGAAATTTTTTTTCCCCCCATATTTCAACGGGAAAAATCGTCTGACATGGGTGTTTTTGGATATTTTTTTTGGAAAATTTTTTTTTCCTCCTGAAAATTTTTTCCCCCATATTTTGACGGGAAAAATCATCTGACGCGGGTTTTTTTGGAGATTTTTTTTTTAAAAATTTGAGGGAAAATTTGTTTTTCCTCTTCTGAAAATTTTTTTCCCCCATATTTCGACGGGAAAAATCGTCTGACATGGGTTTTTTTGAAAATTTTTTTTTTCCTCTCCTGAAATTTCCCCCCCCCCATATTTCGACGGGAAAAATCGTCTGACATGGGTTTTTTTGGACATTTTTTTTTTAATTTTTGAGGGAAAATTTTTTTTCCTCATGAAATATTATTTCCCTCCATATTTCGACGGGAAAAATCGTCTGACATGGGTTTTTTTGGACATTTTTTTTGAAAAATTTTTTTTTCCTCTCCTGAAAATTTTTTCCTCCCATATTTTGACGGGAAAAATCCTCTGACATTGGTTTTTTTGGGATATTTTCCTCTTTTAAATTTTTTAGGGAAAATTTTTTTTTCCACTCCTGATAATTTTTTTCCCCCATATTTCGACGGGAAAAATCGTCTGACATGGGTTTTTTTGGACATTTTCTTTTTTTAAATTTTTGAGGGAAAATTTTTTTTTCTTCTTCTGAAAATTTTTTTCCCCCATATTTCGACGGGAAAAATCGTCTGACATGGGTTTTTTGGACATTTTTTTTTTAAATATTTTTTTCCTCTCCTGAAAATTTTTTTCCCCCATATTTCGACGGGAAAAATCGTCTGACATGGGAGTTTTTGGATATTTTTTTTGAAAAATTTTTTTTTCCTCTCCTGAAAATTTTTTTCCCCCATATTTTGACGGGAAAAATCATCTGACGCGGGTTTTTTTGGAGATTTTTTTCTAAAAAATTTGAGGGAAAATTTGTTTTTCCTCTCCTGAAAATTTTTTTCCCCCCATATTTCGACGGGAAAAATCGTCTGACATGGGTTTTTTTGGACATTTTTTTTTTTAATTTTTGAGGGAAAATTTTTTTTCCTCATGAAATATTATTTCCCTCCATATTTCGACGGAAAAAATCGTCTGACATGGGTTTTTTTGGACATTTTTTTTGAAAAATTTTTTTTTCCTCTCCTGAAAATTTTTTCCCCCCATATTTTGACGGGAAAAATCCTCTGACATTGGTTTTTTTGGGATATTTTCTTCTTTTAAATTTTTTAGGGAAAATTTTTTTTTCCACTCCTGATAATTTTTTTCCCCCATATTTCGACGGGAAAAATCGTCTGACATGGGTGTTTTTGGACATTTTTTTTGAAAATTTTTTTTTTCCTCTCCTGAAATTTTTTTTGCCCCATATTTTGACGGGAAAAATCCTCTGACATGGGTTTTTTTGGAGATTTTTTTTTAAAAAATTTGAGGGAAAATTTGTTTTTCCTCTTCTGAAAATTTTTTTCCCCCATATTTCGACGGGAAAAATCGTCTGACATGGGTTTTTTTTGACATTTTCTTTTTTTAAATTTTTGAGGGAAAATTTTTTTTTCTTCTGAAAATTTTTTTCCCCCATATTTCGACGGGAAAAATCGTCTGACATGGGTTTTTTGGACATTTTTTTTTTAAATATTTTTTTCCTCTCCTGAAAATTTTTTTCCCCCATATTTCGACGGGAAAAATCGTCTGACATGGGTGTTTTTGGAAATTTTTTTTGAAAAATTTTTTTTTCCTCTCCTGAAAATTTTTTTCCCCCATATTTTGACGGGAAAAATCATCTGACGCGGGTTTTTTTGGAGATTTTTTTCTAAAAAATTTGAGGGAAAATTTGTTTTTCCTCTCCTGAAAAATTTTTTCCCCCCATATTTCGACGGGAAAAATCGTCTGACATGGGTTTTTTTGGACATTTTTTTTTTTTAATTTTTGAGGGAAAATTTTTTTTTCCTCTCCTGAAAATTTTTTTCCCCCATATTTCGACGGGAAAAATCGTCTGACATGGGTGTTTTTGGAAATTTTTTTTAAAAAAATTTTTGAGGGAAAATTTTTTTTTCCTCTCCTGAAAATTCCCCCCCCCCCCCCATATTTCGACGGGAAAAATCGTCTGACATGGGTTTTTTTGGACATTTTTTTTGAAAATTTTTTTTTCCTCTCCTGAAAATTTTTTCCCCCCATATTTCGACGGGAAAAATCGTCTGACATGGGTTTTTTTGGACATTTTTTTTTTAAATTTTTGATGGAACATTTTTTTTTCCTCTCCAGAAATTTTTTCCGCCCCCATATTTTGACGGGAAAAATCCTCTGACATGGGTTTTTTGGACATTTTTTTTTTTAATTTTTGAGGGAAAATTTTTTTTTCCTCCTGAAAATTTTTTTCCCCCATATTTCGACGGGAAAAATCGTCTGACATGGGTTTTTTTGGACATTTTTTTTGAAAATTTTTTTTTTCCTCTCCTGAAATTTTTTTTCCCCCATATTTTGACGGGAAAAATCCTCTGACGTAGGTTTTTGGGACATTTTTTTCTAAAAAATTTGAGGGAAATTTTTTTTCCCTCTCCAGAAATTTTTTTCCCCCATATTTCGACGGGAAAAAATCGTCTGACATGGGTGTTTTTGGACATTTTTTTTAAAAAAATTTTTCAGGGAAAATTTTTTTTTCCTCTCCTGAAAATTTTTTTTCCCCCATATTTCGACGGGAAAAATCCTCTGACATGGGTTTTTTTGGACATTTTTTTTTTAAATTTTTGATGGAAAATTTTTTTTCCTCCTGAAATATTTTTTCCCTCCATATTTCGACGGGAAAAATCGTCTGACATGGGTTTTTTGGACATTGTTTTTTCCTCTCCTGAAAATTCCCCCCCCCCCATATTTCGACGCGAAAAATCGTCTGACATGGGTTTTTTTGGACATTTTTTTTGAAAAATTTTTTTTTCCTCTCCTGAAAATTTTTTCCCGCCATATTTTGACGGGAAAAATCCTCTGACATGGGTTTTTTTGGACTTTTTTTTTAAAAAATTTTTGAGGGAAAATTTTTTTTCCCTCTTCAGAAATTTTTTTCCCCCATATTTCGACGGGAAAAATCGTCTGACATGGGTGTTTTTGGACATTTTTTTTAAAAAAATTTTTCAGGGAAAATTTTTTTTCCCTCTCCAGAAATATTTTCCCCCCATATTTCGACGGGAAAAAACCTCTGACATGGGTTTTTTTGGACATTTTTTTTGAAAAATTTTTTATGGAAAATTTTTTTTCCACCTGAAATATTTTTTCCCTCCATATTTCGACGGGAACAATCGTCTGACATGGGTTTTTTGGACATTGTTTTTTCCTCTCCTGAAAATTCCCCCCCCCCCCCCCATATTTCGACGCGAAAAATCGTCTGACATGGGTTTTTTTGGACATTTTTTTTGAAAAATTTTTTTTTCCTCTCCTGAAAATTTTTTCCCGCCATATTTTGACGGGAAAAATCCTCTGACATGGGTTTTTTTGGACATTTTTTTTAAAAAATTTTTGAGGGAAAATTTTTTTTCCCTCTTCAGAAATTTTTTTCCCCCATATTTCGACGGGAAAAATCGTCTGACATGGGTGTTTTTGGACATTTTTTTTAAAAAAATTTTTCAGGGAAAATTTTTTTTCCCTCTCCAGAAATATTTTCCCCCCATATTTCGACGGGAAAAAACCTCTGACATGGGTTTTTTTGGACATTTTTTTTGAAAAATTTTTTATGGAAAATTTTTTTTCCACCTGAAATATTTTTTCCCTCCATATTTCGACGGGAACAATCGTCTGACATGGGTTTTTTTGATATTTTTTTTGAAAAATTTTTTTTTCCTCTCCAGAATTTTTTTCCCATATTTCGACGGGAAAAATCCTCTGACATGGGTTTTTTTGGACATTTTTTTTTTAAATTTTTGATGGAAAATTTTTTTTCCTCCTGAAATATTTTTTCCCTCCATATTTCGACGGGAAAAATCGTCTGACATGGGTTTTTTGGACATTGTTTTTTCCTCTCCTGAAAATTCCCCCCCCCCCCATATTTCGACGCGAAAAATCGTCTGACATGGGTTTTTTTGGACATTTTTTTTGAAAAATTTTTTTTTCCTCTCCTGAAAATTTTTTCCCGCCATATTTTGACGGGAAAAATCCTCTGACATGGGTTTTTTTGGACATTTTTTTTAAAAAATTTTTGAGGGAAAATTTTTTTTCCCTCTTCAGAAATTTTTTTCCCCCATATTTCGACGGGAAAAATCGTCTGACATGGGTGTTTTTGGACATTTTTTTTAAAAAAATTTTTTAGGGAAAATTTTTTTTCCCTCTCCAGAAATATTTTCCCCCCATATTTCGACGGGAAAAAATCGTCTGACATGGGTGTTTTTGGACATTTTTTTTGTAAAAATTTTTGAGGGAATATTTTTTTTTCCACTCCTGAAAATTCTTTTCCCCCATATTTCGACGGGAAAAATCGTCTGACATGGGTTTTTTTCGACATTTTTTTTGAAAATTTTTTTTTTCCTCTCCTGAAATTTTTTCTCCCCCATATTTTGACGGGAAAAATCCTTTGACGTAGGTTTTTGGGACATTTTTTTTTTAAAAATGTTTGAGGGAAAATTTTTGTTTCCACTCCTGAAAATTTTTTCCCCCCACATTTTGACGGGAAAAATCATCTGACGCGGGTTTTTTTGGAGATTTTTTTCTAAAAAATTTGAGGGAAATTTTTTTTCCCTCTCCAGAAATTTTTTTCCCCCATATTTCGACGGGAAAAAATCGTCTGACATGGGTGTTTTTGGACATTTTTTTTTTAAAAATTTTTCAGGGAAAATTTTTTTTTCCTCCTGAAAATTTTTTTTCCCCCATATTTCGACGGGAAAAATCCTCTGACATGGGTTTTTTTGGACATTTTTTTTTTAAATTTTTGAGGGAAAATTTTTTTTCCACCTGAAATATTTTTCCCCCCCATATTTTGACGGGAAAAATCCTCTGACATAGGTTTTTTTGGAGATTTTTTTTAAATTTTTGAGGGAAATTTTTTTTTCCCTTTCCAGAAATTTTTTCCCCCTATATTTCGACGGGAAAAATCGTCTGACATGGGTGTTTTTGGAAATTTTTTTTTTATTAATTTTTGAGCGAAAATTTCTTTTTCGTCTCCTGAAAATTTTTTCCCCCATATTTCGACGGGAAAAATCCTCTGACGTAGGCTTTTGGGACATTTTTTTTTAAAAAATTTTTCAGGGAAAATTTTTTTTTCCTCTCCTGAAAATTTTTTTTCCCCCATATTTCGACGGGAAAAATCCTCTGACATGGGTGTTTTTGGACATTTTTTTTTAAAAAATTTTTCAGGGAAAATTTTTTTTTCCTCTCCTGAAAATTTTTTTTCCCCCATATTTCGACGGGAAAAATCCTCTGACATGGGTTTTTTTGGACATTTTTTTTTTAAATTTTTGAGGGAAAATTTTTTTTCCACCTGAAATATTTTCCCCCCCCATATTTTGACGGGAAAAATCCTCTGACATGATTTTTTTTGGACATTTTTTTTTTAAATTTTTGAGGGAAAATTTTTTTTCCACCTGAAATATTTTTCCCCCCCATATTTTGACGGGAAAAATCCTCTGACATAGGTTTTTTTGGAGATTTTTTTTAAATTTTTGAGGGAAATTTTTTTTTCCCTTTCCAGAAATTTTTTCCCCCTATATTTCGACGGGAAAAATCGTCTGACATGGGTGTTTTTGGACATTTTTTTTTTATTAATTTTTGAGCGAAAATTTCTTTTTCGTCTCCTGAAAATTTTTTCCCCCATATTTCGACGGGAAAAATCCTCTGACGTAGGTTTTTGGGACATTTTTTTTTAAAAAATTTTTCAGGGAAAATTTTTTTTTCCTCTCCTGAAAATTTTTTTTCCCCCATATTTCGACGGGAAAAATCCTCTGACATGGGTGTTTTTGGACATTTTTTTTTAAAAAATTTTTCAGGGAAAATTTTTTTTCCTCTCCTGAAAATTTTTTTTCCCCCATATTTCGACGGGAAAAATCCTCTGACATGGGTTTTTTTGGACATTTTTTTTTTAAATTTTTGAGGGAAAATTTTTTTTCCACCTGAAATATTTTTCCCCCCCATATTTTGACGGGAAAAATCCTCTGACATAGGTTTTTTTGGAGATTTTTTTTAAATTTTTGAGGGAAATTTTTTTTTCCCTTTCCAGAAATTTTTTTCCCCTATATTTCGACGGGAAAAATCGTCTGACATGGGTGTTTTTGGACATTTTTTTTTTTTTAATTTTTGAGGGAAAATTTTTTTGCGTCTCCTGAAAATTTTTTCCCCCATATTTCGACGGGAAAAATCGTCTGACATGGGTGTTTTTGGACATTTTTTTTTAAAAAATTTTTCAGGGAAAATTTTTTTTTCCTCTCCTGAAAATTTTTTTTCCCCCATATTTCGACGGGAAAAATCCTCTGACGTGGGTTTTTTTGGACATTTTTTTTTTAAATTTTTGAGGGAAAATTTTTTTTCCACCTGAAATATTTCCCCCCCCCCATATTTTGACGGGAAAAATCCTCTGACATGGGTTTTTTGGACATTGTTTTTTCCTCTCCTGAAAATTCCCCCCCCCCCATATTTCGACGCGAAAAATCGTCTGACATGGGTTTTTTTGGACATTTTTTTTGAAAAATTTTTCAGGGAAAATTTTTTTTTCCTCTCCTGAAAATTTTTTTTCCCCCATATTTCGACGGGAAAAATCCTCTGACATGGGTTTTTTTGGACATTTTTTTTTAAAAATTTTTGAGGGAAAATTTTTTTTCCCTCTCCAGAAATTTTTTTCCCCCATATTTCGACGGGAAAAAATCGTCTGACATGGGTGTTTTTGGACATTTTTTTTTAAAAAATTTTTGAGGAAAAATTTTTTTTCGTCTCCTGAAATTTTTTTTCCCCCATATTTCGACGGGAAAAATCGTCTGACATGGGTTTTTTTGGACATTTTTTTTTTTTTAATTTTTGAGGGAAAATTTTTTTTCCCTTTCCAGAAATTTTTTTCCCCCATATTTCGACGGGAAAAATCGTCTGACATGGGTGTTTTTGGACATTTTTTTTAAAAAAAATTTTCAGGGAAAATTTTTTTTCCCTCTCCAGAAATTTTTTTCCCCCATATTTCGCCGGGAAAAATCCTCTGACATGGGTTTTTTTGGACATTTTTTTTGAAAAATTTTTTAGGGAAAATTTTTTTTCCACCTGAAATATTTTTTCCCTCCATATTTCGACGGGAAAAAACGTCTGACATGGGTTTTTTTTGATATTTTTTTTGAAAAATTTGTTTTTCCTCTCCAGAATTTTTTCCCCATATTTCGACGGGAAAAATCGTCTGACATGGGTGATTTGGACATTTTTTTTTTAAAAATTTTTGAGGGAAAATTTTTTTTTCCTCTCCTGAAAATTTTTTTCCCCCATATTTCGACGGGAAAAATCCTCTGACATGGGCTTTTTTGGACATTTTTTTAAACAATTTTTGAGGGAAGCTTTTTTTTCCTCCTGAAATATTATTTCCCTCCATATTTCAACGGGAAAAATCGTCTGACATGGGTTTTTTGGACTTTGTTTTTTCCTCACCTGAAAATTCCCCCCCCCCCCAATATTTCGACGGGAAAAATCGTCTGACATGGGTTTTTTTGGACATTTTTTTTTTTTAATTTTTGAGGGAAAATTTTTTTCTCGTCTCCTGAAAAATTTTTTTCCCCATATTTCGACGGGAAAAATCGTCTGACATGGGTGTTTTTGGACATTTTTTTTAAAAAAAATTTTTCAGGGAAAATTTTTTTTCCCTCTCCAGAAATTTTTTTCCCCCATATTTCGACGGGAAAAATCCTCTGACATGGGTTTTTTTGGACATTTTTTTTGAAAAATTTTTTAGGGAAAATTTTTTTTCCACCTGAAATATTTTTTCCCTCCATATTTCGACGGGAAAAATCGTCTGACATGGGTTTTTTTGATATTTTTTTTGAAAAATTTGTTTTTCCTCTCCAGAATTTTTTCCCCATATTTCGACGGGAAAAATCGTCTGACATGGGTGATTTGGACATTTTTTTTTTAAAAATTTTTGAGGGAAAATTCTTTTTTCTTCTTCTGAAAATTTTTTTCCCCCATATTTCGACGGGAAAAATCGTCTGACATGGGTTTTTTGGACATTTTTTTTTTAAATTTTTGAGGGAAAATTTTTTTTCCTCCTGAAATATTTTTTCCCTCCATATTTCGACGGGAAAAATCGTCTGACATGGTTTTTTTTGGACATTTTTTTTTTAAATTTTTGAGGGAAAATTTGTTTTCCCTCTCTACAAATTTTTTTCCCCCATATTTCGACGGGAAAAATCGTCTGACATGGGTTTTTTTGGACATTTTTTTTTTAAATTTTTGAGGGAACATTTTTTTTTCCTCTCCAGAATTTCCCCCCCCCCCCCCCCCAATATTTTGACGGGAAAAATCCTCTGACATGGGTTTTTTTGGAGATTTTTTTTAAAAAATTTGAGGGAAAATTTGTTTTTCCTCTCCTGAAAATTTTTTCCCCCCATATTTTGACGGGAAAAATCCTCTGACATTGTTTTTTTTGGATATTTTCTTTTTTTAAATTTTTTAGGGAAAATTTTTTTTTCCTCTCCTGATAATTTTTTCCCTCCATATTTCGACGGGAAAAATCGTCTGACATGGGTTTTTTGGACATTGTTTTTTCCTCTCCTGAAAATTCCCCCCCCCCCCATATTTCGACGCGAAAAATCGTCTGACATGGGTTTTTTTGGACATTTTTTTTGAAAAATTTTTTTTTCCTCTCCTGAAATTTTTTTCCCGCCATATTTTGACGGGAAAAATCCTCTGACATGGGTTTTTTTGGACATTTTTTTTAAAAAATTTTTGAGGGAAAATTTTTTTTCCCTCTTCAGAAATTTTTTTCCCCCATATTTCGACGGGAAAAATCGTCTGACATGGGTGTTTTTGGACATTTTTTTTAAAAAAATTTTTCAGGGAAAATTTTTTTTCCCTCTCCAGAAATATTTTCCCCCCATATTTCGACGGGAAAAAATCGTCTGACATGGGTGTTTTTGGACATTTTTTTTGTAAAAATTTTTGAGGGAAAATTTTTTTTTCCACTCCTGAAAATTCTTTTCCCCCATATTTCGACGGGAAAAATCGTCTGACATGGGTTTTTTTCGACATTTTTTTTGAAAATTTTTTTTTTCCTCTCCTGAAATTTTTTCTCCCCCATATTTTGACGGGAAAAATCCTTTGACGTAGGTTTTTGGGACATTTTTTTTTTAAAAATGTTTGAGGGAAAATTTTTGTTTCCACTCCTGAAAATTTTTTCCCCCCACATTTTGACGGGAAAAATCATCTGACGCGGGTTTTTTTGGAGATTTTTTTCTAAAAAATTTGAGGGAAATTTTTTTTCCCTCTCCAGAAATTTTTTTCCCCCATATTTCGACGGGAAAAAATCGTCTGACATGGGTGTTTTTGGACATTTTTTTTTTAAAAATTTTTCAGGGAAAATTTTTTTTTCCTCTCCTGAAAATTTTTTTTCCCCCATATTTCGACGGGAAAAATCCTCTGACATGGGTTTTTTTGGACATTTTTTTTTTAAATTTTTGAGGGAAAATTTTTTTTCCACCTGAAATATTTTTCCCCCCCATATTTTGACGGGAAAAATCCTCTGACATAGGTTTTTTTGGAGATTTTTTTTAAATTTTTGAGGGAAATTTTTTTTTCCCTTTCCAGAAATTTTTTCCCCCTATATTTCGACGGGAAAAATCGTCTGACATGGGTGTTTTTGGACATTTTTTTTTTATTAATTTTTGAGCGAAAATTTCTTTTTCGTCTCCTGAAAATTTTTTCCCCCATATTTCGACGGGAAAAATCCTCTGACATGGGTTTTTTTGGAGATTTTTTTTAAAAAATTTGAGGGAAAATTTGTTTTTCCTCTCCTGAAATTTTTTTCCCCCCATATTTTGACGGGAAAAATCCTCTGACATTGTTTTTTTTGGATATTTTCTTTTTTTAAATTTTTTAGGGAAAATTTTTTTTTCCTCTCCTGAAAAATTTTTTCCCCCCATATTTCGACGGGAAAAATCGTCTGACATGGGTTTTTTTGGACATTTTTTTTTTTTAATTTTTGAGGGAAAATTTTTTTTTCCTCTCCTGAAAATTTTTTTCCCCCATATTTCGACGGGAAAAATCGTCTGACATGGGTGTTTTTGGAAATTTTTTTTAAAAAAATTTTTGAGGGAAAATTTTTTTTTCCTCTCCTGAAAATCCCCCCCCCCCCCATATTTCGACGGGAAAAATCGTCTGACATGGGTGTTTTTGGACATTTTTTTTTGAAAAATTTTTGAGGGAAAATTTTTTTTTCCACTCCTGAAAATTTTTTTCCCCCATAGTTGGACGGGAAAAATCGTCTGACATGGGTGTTTTTGGACATTTTTTTTTGAAAAATTTTTGAGGGAAAATATGTTTTTCCACTCCTGAAAAATTTTTTCCCCCCATATTTCGACGGGAAAAATCGTCTGACATGGGTTTTTTGGACATTTTTTTTTTAAATATTTTTTTCCTCTCCTGAAAATTTTTTTCCCCCATATTTCGACGGGAGAAATCGTCTGACATGGGTGTTTTTGGATATTTTTTTTGAAAAATTTTTTTTTCCTCTCCTGAAAATTTTTTTCCCCCATATTTTGACGGGAAAAATCATCTGACGCGGGTTTTTTTGGAGATTTTTTTCTAAAAAATTTGAGGGAAAATTTGTTTTTCCTCTCCTGAAAAATTTTTTCCCCCCATATTTCGACGGGAAAAATCGTCTGACATGGGTTTTTTTGGACATTTTTTTTTTTTAATTTTTGAGGGAAAATTTTTTTTTCCTCTCCTGAAAATTTTTTTCCCCCATATTTCGACGGGAAAAATCGTCTGACATGGGTGTTTTTGGAAATTTTTTTTAAAAAAATTTTTGAGGGAAAATTTTTTTTTCCTCTCCTGAAAATTCCCCCCCCCCCCCCATATTTCGACGGGAAAAATCGTCTGACATGGGTTTTTTTGGACATTTTTTTTGAAAAATTTTTTTTTCCTCTCCTGAAAATTTTTTCCCCCCATATTTTGACGGGAAAAATCCTCTGACATGGGTTTTTTTGGACATTTTTTTTTTTAAATTTTTGAGGGAAAATTCTTTTTTTTTTTCTGAAAATTTTTTTCCCCCATATTTCGACGGGAAAAATCGTCTGACATGGGTTTTTTGGACATTTTCTTTTTAAATTTTTGAGGGAAAATTTTTTTTCCTCCTGAAATATTTTTTCCCTCCATATTTCGACGGGAAAAATCGTCTGACATGGTTTTTTTTGGACATTTTTTTTTTAAATTTTTGAGGGAAAATTTGTTTTCCCTCTACAAATTTTTTTCCCCCATATTTCGACGGGAAAAATCGTCTGACATGGGTTTTTTTGGAGATTTTTTTTAAATTTTTGAGGGAAATTTTTTTTTCCCTTTCCAGAAATTTTTTTCCCCTATATTTCGACGGGAAAAATCGTCTGACATGGGTGTTTTTGGACATTTTTTTTTTTTTAATTTTTGAGGGAAAATTTTTTTTTCGTCTCCTTAAAATTTTTTCCCCCATATTTCGACGGGAAAAATCGTCTGACATGGGTTTTTTTGGACATTTTTTTTTTAAATTTTTGAGGGAAAATTTTTTTTCCACCTGAAATATTTTTCCCCCCCATATTTTGACGGGAAAAATCCTCTGACATAGGTTTTTTTGGAGATTTTTTTTAAATTTTTGAGGGAAATTTTTTTTTCCCTTTCCAGAAATTTTTTCCCCCTATATTTCGACGGGAAAAATCGTCTGACATGGGTGTTTTTGGAAATTTTTTTTTTATTAATTTTTGAGCGAAAATTTCTTTTTCGTCTCCTGAAAATTTTTTCCCCCATATTTCGACGGGAAAAATCCTCTGACGTAGGCTTTTGGGACATTTTTTTTTAAAAAATTTTTCAGGGAAAATTTTTTTTTCCTCTCCTGAAAATTTTTTTTCCCCCATATTTCGACGGGAAAAATCCTCTGACATGGGTGTTTTTGGACATTTTTTTTTAAAAAATTTTTCAGGGAAAATTTTTTTTTCCTCTCCTGAAAATTTTTTTTCCCCCATATTTCGACGGGAAAAATCCTCTGACATGGGTTTTTTTGGACATTTTTTTTTTAAATTTTTGAGGGAAAATTTTTTTTCCACCTGAAATATTTTCCCCCCCCATATTTTGACGGGAAAAATCCTCTGACATGGGTTTTTTTGGACATTTTTTTTTTAAATTTTTGAGGGAAAATTTTTTTTCCACCTGAAATATTTTTCCCCCCCATATTTTGACGGGAAAAATCCTCTGACATAGGTTTTTTTGGAGATTTTTTTTAAATTTTTGAGGGAAATTTTTTTTTCCCTTTCCAGAAATTTTTTCCCCCTATATTTCGACGGGAAAAATCGTCTGACATGGGTGTTTTTGGACATTTTTTTTTTATTAATTTTTGAGCGAAAATTTCTTTTTCGTCTCCTGAAAATTTTTTCCCCCATATTTCGACGGGAAAAATCCTCTGACGTAGGTTTTTGGGACATTTTTTTTTAAAAAATTTTTCAGGGAAAATTTTTTTTTCCTCTCCTGAAAATTTTTTTTCCCCCATATTTCGACGGGAAAAATCCTCTGACATGGGTGTTTTTGGACATTTTTTTTTAAAAAATTTTTCAGGGAAAATTTTTTTTCCTCTCCTGAAAATTTTTTTTCCCCCATATTTCGACGGGAAAAATCCTCTGACATGGGTTTTTTTGGACATTTTTTTTTTAAATTTTTGAGGGAAAATTTTTTTTCCACCTGAAATATTTTTCCCCCCCATATTTTGACGGGAAAAATCCTCTGACATAGGTTTTTTTGGAGATTTTTTTTAAATTTTTGAGGGAAATTTTTTTTTCCCTTTCCAGAAATTTTTTTCCCCTATATTTCGACGGGAAAAATCGTCTGACATGGGTGTTTTTGGACATTTTTTTTTTTTTAATTTTTGAGGGAAAATTTTTTTGCGTCTCCTGAAAATTTTTTCCCCCATATTTCGACGGGAAAAATCGTCTGACATGGGTGTTTTTGGACATTTTTTTTTAAAAAATTTTTCAGGGAAAATTTTTTTTTCCTCTCCTGAAAATTTTTTTTCCCCCATATTTCGACGGGAAAAATCCTCTGACGTGGGTTTTTTTGGACATTTTTTTTTTAAATTTTTGAGGGAAAATTTTTTTTCCACCTGAAATATTTTCCCCCCCCCATATTTTGACGGGAAAAATCCTCTGACATGGGTTTTTTGGACATTGTTTTTTCCTCTCCTGAAAATTCCCCCCCCCCCCATATTTCGACGCGAAAAATCGTCTGACATGGGTTTTTTTGGACATTTTTTTTGAAAAATTTTTCAGGGAAAATTTTTTTTTCCTCTCCTGAAAATTTTTTTTCCCCCATATTTCGACGGGAAAAATCCTCTGACATGGGTTTTTTTGGACATTTTTTTTTAAAAATTTTTGAGGGAAAATTTTTTTTCCCTCTCCAGAAATTTTTTTCCCCCATATTTCGACGGGAAAAAATCGTCTGACATGGGTGTTTTTGGACATTTTTTTTTAAAAAATTTTTGAGGAAAAATTTTTTTTCGTCTCCTGAAATTTTTTTTCCCCCATATTTCGACGGGAAAAATCGTCTGACATGGGTTTTTTTGGACATTTTTTTTTTTTTAATTTTTGAGGGAAAATTCTTTTTTCTTCTTCTGAAAATTTTTTTCCCCCATATTTCGACGGGAAAAATCGTCTGACATGGGTTTTTTGGACATTTTTTTTTTAAATTTTTGAGGGAAAATTTTTTTTCCTCCTGAAATATTTTTTCCCTCCATATTTCGACGGGAAAAATCGTCTGACATGGTTTTTTTTGGACATTTTTTTTTTAAATTTTTGAGGGAAAATTTGTTTTCCCTCTCTACAAATTTTTTTCCCCCATATTTCGACGGGAAAAATCGTCTGACATGGGTTTTTTTGGACATTTTTTTTTTAAATTTTTGAGGGAACATTTTTTTTTCCTCTCCAGAATTTCCCCCCCCCCCCCCAATATTTTGACGGGAAAAATCCTCTGACATGGGTTTTTTTGGAGATTTTTTTTTTTTTAATTTTTGAGGGAAAATTTTTTTGCGTCTCCTGAAAATTTTTTCCCCCATATTTCGACGGGAAAAATCGTCTGACATGGGTGTTTTTGGACATTTTTTTTTAAAAAATTTTTCAGGGAAAATTTTTTTTTCCTCTCCTGAAAATTTTTTTTCCCCCATATTTCGACGGGAAAAATCCTCTGACGTGGGTTTTTTTGGACATTTTTTTTTTAAATTTTTGAGGGAAAATTTTTTTTCCACCTGAAATATTTTCCCCCCCCCATATTTTGACGGGAAAAATCCTCTGACATGGGTTTTTTGGACATTGTTTTTTCCTCTCCTGAAAATTCCCCCCCCCCCCCATATTTCGACGCGAAAAATCGTCTGACATGGGTTTTTTTTGGACATTTTTTTTGAAAAATTTTTCAGGGAAAATTTTTTTTTCCTCTCCTGAAAATTTTTTTTCCCCCATATTTCGACGGGAAAAATCCTCTGACATGGGTTTTTTTGGACATTTTTTTTTAAAAATTTTTGAGGGAAAATTTTTTTTCCCTCTCCAGAAATTTTTTTCCCCCATATTTCGACGGGAAAAAATCGTCTGACATGGGTGTTTTTGGACATTTTTTTTTAAAAAATTTTTGAGGAAAAATTTTTTTTCGTCTCCTGAAATTTTTTTTCCCCCATATTTCGACGGGAAAAATCGTCTGACATGGGTTTTTTTGGACATTTTTTTTTTTTTAATTTTTGAGGGAAATTTCTTTTTTCTTCTTCTGAAAATTTTTTTCCCCCATATTTCGACGGGAAAAATCGTCTGACATGGGTTTTTTGGACATTTTTTTTTTAAATTTTTGAGGGAAAATTTTTTTTCCTCCTGAAATATTTTTTCCCTCCATATTTCGACGGGAAAAATCGTCTGACATGGTTTTTTTTGGACATTTTTTTTTTAAATTTTTGAGGGAAAATTTGTTTTCCCTCTCTACAAATTTTTTTCCCCCATATTTCGACGGGAAAAATCGTCTGACATGGGTTTTTTTGGACATTTTTTTTTTAAATTTTTGAGGGAACATTTTTTTTTCCTCTCCAGAATTTCCCCCCCCCCCCCAATATTTTGACGGGAAAAATCCTCTGACATGGTTTTTTTGGAGATTTTTTTTAAAAAATTTGAGGGAAAATTTGTTTTTCCTCTCCTGAAAATTTTTTCCCCCCATATTTTGACGGGAAAAATCCTCTGACATTGTTTTTTTTGGATATTTTCTTTTTTTAAATTTTTTAGGGAAAATTTTTTTTTCCTCTCCTGATAATTTTTTCCCTCCATATTTCGACGGGAAAAATCGTCTGACATGGGTTTTTTGGACATTGTTTTTTCCTCTCCTGAAAATTCCCCCCCCCCCCCCATATTTCGACGCGAAAAATCGTCTGACATGGGTTTTTTTGGACATTTTTTTTGAAAAATTTTTTTTTCCTCTCCTGAAAATTTTTTCCCGCCATATTTTGACGGGAAAAATCCTCTGACATGGGTTTTTTTGGACATTTTTTTTAAAAAATTTTTGAGGGAAAATTTTTTTTCCCTCTTCAGAAATTTTTTTCCCCCATATTTCGACGGGAAAAATCGTCTGACATGGGTGTTTTTGGACATTTTTTTTAAAAAAATTTTTCAGGGAAAATTTTTTTTCCCTCTCCAGAAATATTTTCCCCCCATATTTCGACGGGAAAAAACCTCTGACATGGGTTTTTTTGGACATTTTTTTTGAAAAATTTTTTATGGAAAATTTTTTTTCCACCTGAAATATTTTTTCCCTCCATATTTCGACGGGAACAATCGTCTGACATGGGTTTTTTTGATATTTTTTTTGAAAAATTTTTTTTTCCTCTCCAGAATTTTTTTCCCATATTTCGACGGGAAAAATCGTCTGACATGGGTGATTTGGACATTTTTTTTTAAAAAATTTTTGAGGGAAAATTTTTTTTCCCTCTCCAGAAATTTTTTTCCCCCATATTTCGACGGGAAAAAATCGTCTGACATGGGTGTTTTTGGACATTTTTTTTGTAAAAATTTTTGAGGGAAAATTTTTTTTTCCACTCCTGAAAATTCTTTTCCCCCATATTTCGACGGGAAAAATCGTCTGACATGGGTTTTTTTCGACATTTTTTTTGAAAATTTTTTTTTTCCTCTCCTGAAATTTTTTCTCCCCCATATTTTGACGGGAAAAATCCTTTGACGTAGGTTTTTGGGACATTTTTTTTTTAAAAATGTTTGAGGGAAAATTTTTGTTTCCACTCCTGAAAATTTTTTCCCCCCACATTTTGACGGGAAAAATCATCTGACGCGGGTTTTTTTGGAGATTTTTTTCTAAAAAATTTGAGGGAAATTTTTTTTCCCTCTCCAGAAATTTTTTTCCCCCATATTTCGACGGGAAAAAATCGTCTGACATGGGTGTTTTTGGACATTTTTTTTTTAAAAATTTTTCAGGGAAAATTTTTTTTTCCTCTCCTGAAAATTTTTTTTCCCCCATATTTCGACGGGAAAAATCCTCTGACATGGGTTTTTTTGGACATTTTTTTTTTAAATTTTTGAGGGAAAATTTTTTTTCCACCTGAAATATTTTTCCCCCCCATATTTTGACGGGAAAAATCCTCTGACATAGGTTTTTTTGGAGATTTTTTTTAAATTTTTGAGGGAAATTTTTTTTTCCCTTTCCAGAAATTTTTTCCCCCTATATTTCGACGGGAAAAATCGTCTGACATGGGTGTTTTTGGACATTTTTTTTTTATTAATTTTTGAGCGAAAATTTCTTTTTCGTCTCCTGAAAATTTTTTCCCCCATATTTCGACGGGAAAAATCCTCTGACATGGGTTTTTTTGGAGATTTTTTTTAAAAAATTTGAGGGAAAATTTGTTTTTCCTCTCCTGAAATTTTTTTCCCCCCATATTTTGACGGGAAAAATCCTCTGACATTGTTTTTTTTGGATATTTTCTTTTTTTAAATTTTTTAGGGAAAATTTTTTTTTCCTCTCCTGATAATTTTTTTACCCCCATATTTCGACGGGAAAAATCCTCTGACATGGGTTTTTTTGGACATTTAGTTTTTTAAATTTTTGAGGGAAAATTCTTTTTTCTTCTTCTGAAAATTTTTTTCCCCCATATTTCGACGGGAAAAATCGTCTGACATGGGTTTTTTGGACATTTTTTTTTTAAATTCTTGAGGGAAAATTTTTTTTCCTCCTGAAATTTTTTTCCCCCATATTTCGACGGGAAAAATCGTCTGACATGGGTTTTTTTGGACATTTTTTTTTTTAATTTTTGAGGGAAAATTTTTTTTTCCTCTCCTGAAATTTTTTTTCCCCCATATTTCGACGGGAAAAATCGTCTGACATGGGTTTTTTTGGACATTTTTTTTGAATAATTTTTTTTTCCTCTCCTGAAAATTTTTTTCCCCCATATTTCGACGGGAAAAATCGTCTGACATGGGTTTCTTGGACTTTGTTTTTTCCTCACCTGAAAATTCCCCCCCCCCCATATTTCGACGGGAAAAATTGTCTGACATGGTTTTTTTTGGACATTTTTTTTCCTCTCCTGTAAATTTTTTTTCCCCCATATTTCGACGGGAAAAATCCTCTGACATGGGTTATTTCGGACATTTTTTTTTTAAATTTTTGATGGAAAATTTTTTTTCCTCCTGAAATATTTTTTCCCTCCATATTTCGACGGGAAAAATCGTCTGACATGGGTTTTTTGGACATTGTTTTTTCCTCACCTGAAAATTCCCCCCCCCCCCCATATTTCGACGCGAAAAATCGTCTGACATGGGTTTTTTTGGACATTTTTTTTTCCTCTCCTGAAAATTTTTTCCCCCCATATTTTGACGGGAAAAATCCTCTGACATGGGTTCTTTTGGACATTTTTTTTGAAAAATTTTTGGGGGAAAATTTTTTTTCCCTCTCCAGAAATTTTTTTCCCCCATATTTCGACGGGAAAAATCGTCTGACATGGGTGTTTTTGGACATTTTTTTTTTTTTAATTTTTGAGGGAAAATTTTTTTTTCGTCTCCTGAAAATTTTGTCCCCCATATTTCGACGGGAAAAATCGTCTGACATGGGTGTTTTTGGACATTTTTTTTTAAAAATTTTTTCAGGGAAAATTTTTTTTTCCTCTCCTGAAAATTTTTTTTCCCCCATATTTCGACGGGAAAAATCCTCTGACATGGGTTTTTTTGGACATTTTTTTTTAAATTTTTGAGGGAAAATTTTTTTTCCACCTGAAATATTTCCCCCCCCCCCCCATATTTTGACGGGAAAAATCCTCTGACATAGGTTTTTTTGGAGATTTTTTTTAAATTTTTGAGGGAAATTTTTTTTTCCCTTTCCAGAAATTTTTTTCCCCCATATTTCGACGGGAAAAATCGTCTGACATGGGTGTTTTTGGACATTTTTTTTAAAAAAATTTTTCAGGGAAAATTTTTTTTTCCTCTCCTGAAAATTTTTTTTCCCCCATATTTCGACGGGAAAAATCCTCTGACATGGGTTTTTTTGGACATTTTTTTTTTAAATTTTTGATGGAAAATTTTTTTTCCTCCTGAAATATTTTTTCCCTCCATATTTCGACGGGAAAAATCGTCTGACATGGGTTTTGTGGACATTGTTTTTTCCTCTCCTGAAAATTCCCCCCCCCCCCCCCCCATATTTCGACGCGAAAAATCGTCTGACATGGGTTTTTTTGGACATTTTTTTTGAAAAATTTTTTTTTCCTCTCCTGAAAATTTTTTCCCCCCATATTTTGACGGGAAAAATCCTCTGACATGGGTTTTTTTGGACATTTTTTTTTTAAAATTTTTGAGGGAAAATTTTTTTTCCCTCTCCAGAAATTTTTTCCCCCCATATTTCGACGGGAAAAAATCGTCTGACGTGGGTGTTTTTGGACATTTTTTTTTTAAAAATTTTTGAGGGAAAAATTTTTTTTCCTCTCCTGAAAATTTTTTTCCCCCATATTTCGACGGGAAAAATCCTCTGACATGGGCTTTTTTGGACATTTTTTTTTAAAAATTTTTGAGGGAAAATTTTTTTTCCTCCTGAAAGATTATTTCCCTCCATATTTCAACGGGAAAAATCGTCTGACATGGGTTTTTTGGACTTTGTTTTTTCCTCACCTGAAAATTCCCCCCCCCCCCCCATATTTCGACGGGAAAAATCGTCTGACATGGGTTTTTTTGGACATTTTTTTTTTTTAATTTTTGAGGCAAATTTTTTTATCCTCTCGAGAAATTTTTTTTCCCCCATATTTCGACGGGAAAAATCATCTGACATGGGTGTTTTTGGACATTTTTTTTTTTTAATTTTTGAGGGAAAATTTTTTTTTCCTCTCCTGAAAATTCCCCCCCCCCCATATTTCGACGGGAAAAATCGTCTGACATGGGTTTTTTTGGAGATTTTTTTTTTAAAAATTTGAGGGAATATTTTTTTTTCCTCTCCTGAAATTTTTTTTCCCCCCATATTTCGACGGGAAAAATCGTCTGACATGGGTTTTTTTGGACATTTTTTTTTTTAATTTTTAATGGAAAATTTTTTTTCCCTCTCCAGAAATTTTTTTCCCCCATATTTCGACGGGAAAAATCGCCTGACATGGGTTTTTTTGGAGATTTTTTTTTAAAAAATTTTAGGAAAAATTTGTTTTTCCTCTCCTGAAAAATTCCCCCCCCCCCACATATTTCGACGGGAAAAATCGTCTGACATGGGTTTTTTTGGACATTTTTTTTGAAAAATTTTTTTTTCCTCTCCTGGAAATTCCCCCCCCCCCCCCACATTTTGACGGGAAAAATCCTCTGACATAGGTTTTTTTGGAGATTTTTTTTTTAAAAATTTGAGGGAAAATTTATTTTTCCTCTCCTGAAAATTTTTTTCCCCATATTTCGACGGGAAATATCGTCTGACATGGGTTTTTTTGGACATTTTTTTTTCCTCTCCTGAAAATTCCCCCCCCCCCCATATTTCGACGGGAAAAATCGTCTGACATGGGTTTTTTTGGATTTTTTTTTTTAAATTTTTGAGGGAAAATTTCCCCCCCCCCCCCCCCACATATTTCGACGGGAAAAATCGTCTGAAATGGGTTTTTTTGGACATTTTTTTTTCCTCTCCTGAAAATTCCCCCCCCCCTCATATTTCGACGGGAAAAATCGTCTGATATAGGTTTTTTTGGAGATTTTTTTTTAAAAATTTGAGGGAAAATTTATTTTTCCTCTCCTGAAAATTTTTTCCCCCATATTTCGACGGGAAATATCGTGTGACATGGGTTTTTTTGGACATTTTTTTTTTAAATTTTTGAGGGAAAATTTTTTTTCCCTCTCCAGAATTCCCCCCCCCCCCCATATTTCGACGGGAAAAATCGTCTGACATGGGTTTATTTGGACATTTTTTTTGAAAAATTTTTTTTTCCTCCTGAAATTTTTTTTCCCCCCATATTTTGACGGGAAAAATCCTCTGACATGTTTTTTTTTTGATATTTTCTTTTTTTAAATTTTGAGGGAATATTTTTTTTTCTTCTCCTGATAATTTTTTTTCCCCATATTTCGACGGGAAAAATCCTCTGACATGGGTTTTTTTGGACATTTTTTTTGAAAAATTTTTGAGGGTAAATTTTTTTTCCTCTCCAGAAAATTTGTTTTCCCCCATATTTCGACGGGAAAAATCGTCTGACATGGGTTTTTTTTGGACATTTTTTTTTCCTCTCCTGGAAATTCCCCCCCCCCCCCCTCCATATTTTGACGGGAAAAATCCTCTGACATAGGTTTTTTTGGAGATTTTTTTTTTTTAAATTTGAGGGAAAATTTATTTTTCCTCTCCTGAAAATTTTTCCCCCATATTTCGACGGGAAAAATCCTCTGACATAGGTTTTTTTGGAGATTTTTTTTAAATTTTTGAGGGAAATTTTTTTTTCCCTTTCCAGAAATTTTTTTCCCCCATATTTCGACGGGAAAAATCGTCTGACATGGGTGTTTTTGGACATTTTTTTTAAAAAAATTTTTCAGGGAAAATTTTTTTTTCCTCTCCTGAAAATTTTTTTTCCCCCATATTTCGACGGGAAAAATCCTCTGACATGGGTTTTTTTGGACATTTTTTTTTTAAATTTTTGATGGAAAATTTTTTTTCCTCCTGAAATATTTTTTCCCTCCATATTTCGACGGGAAAAATCGTCTGACATGGGTTTTGTGGACATTGTTTTTTCCTCTCCTGAAAATTCCCCCCCCCCCCCCCCATATTTCGACGCGAAAAATCGTCTGACATGGGTTTTTTTGGACATTTTTTTTGAAAAATTTTTTTTTCCTCTCCTGAAAATTTTTTCCCCCCATATTTTGACGGGAAAAATCCTCTGACATGGGTTTTTTTGGACATTTTTTTTTTTAAATTTTTGAGGGAAAATTTTTTTTCCCTCTCCAGAAATTTTTTCCCCCCATATTTCGACGGGAAAAAATCGTCTGACGTGGGTGTTTTTGGACATTTTTTTTTTTAAAATTTTTGAGGGAAAAATTTTTTTTCCTCTCCTGAAAATTTTTTTCCCCCATATTTCGACGGGAAAAATCCTCTGACATGGGCTTTTTTGGACATTTTTTTTTAAAAATTTTTGAGGGAAAATTTTTTTTCCTCCTGAAAGATTATTTCCCTCCATATTTCAACGGGAAAAATCGTCTGACATGGGTTTTTTGGACTTTGTTTTTTCCTCACCTGAAAATTCCCCCCCCCCCCCCCATATTTCGACGGGAAAAATCGTCTGACATGGGTTTTTTTGGACATTTTTTTTTTTTAATTTTTGAGGCAAATTTTTTTATCCTCTCGAGAAATTTTTTTTCCCCCATATTTCGACGGGAAAAATCATCTGACATGGGTGTTTTTGGACATTTTTTTTTTTTAATTTTTGAGGGAAAATTTTTTTTTCCTCTCCTGAAAATTCCCCCCCCCCCATATTTCGACGGGAAAAATCGTCTGACATGGGTTTTTTTGGAGATTTTTTTTTTAAAAATTTGAGGGAATATTTTTTTTTCCTCTCCTGAAATTTTTTTCCCCCCATATTTCGACGGGAAAAATCGTCTGACATGGGTTTTTTTGGACATTTTTTTTTTTAATTTTTAATGGAAAATTTTTTTTCCCTCTCCAGAAATTTTTTTCCCCCATATTTCGACGGGAAAAATCGCCTGACATGGGTTTTTTTGGAGATTTTTTTTTATAAAATTTTAGGAAAAATTTGTTTTTCCTCTCCTGAAAAATTCCCCCCCCCCCACATATTTCGACGGGAAAAATCGTCTGACATGGGTTTTTTTGGACATTTTTTTTGAAAAATTTTTTTTTCCTCTCCTGGAAATTCCCCCCCACCCCCATATTTTGACGGGAAAAATCCTCTGATATAGGTTTTTTTGGAGATTTTTTTTTTAAAAATTTGAGGGACAATTTATTTTTCCTCCTGAAAATTTTTTCCCCCATATTTCGACGGGAAAAATCGTCTGACATGGGTTTTTTTGGATTTTTTTTTTTTTAATTTTTGGATGAAAATTTTTTTTCCCTCTCCAGAAATTTTTTCCCCCGTATTTCGACGGGAAAAATCGTCTGACATGGGTTTTTTTGGACATTTTTTTTTTTAAATTTTTGAGGGAAAATTTTTTTTTCCTCTTTTGATAATTTTTTTTCCCCCATATTTCGACGGGAAAAATCCTCTGACATGGGTTTTTTTGGACATTTTTTTTTTTAATTTTTGAGGGAAAATTTTTTTTTCCTCTCCTGAAAATTCCCCCCCCCCCATATTTCGACGGGAAAAATCGTCTGACATGGGATTTTTTGGACATATTTTTTTAAAATTTTTTTTTTCCACTCCTGAAAATTCCCCCCCCCCCCCCCCCCCCCACATTTTGACGGGAAAAATCCTCTGACATAGGTTTTTTTGGAGATTTTTTTTTTAAAAATTTGAGGGAAAATTTATTTTTCCTCTCCTGAAAATTTTTTTCCCCATATTTCGACGGGAAATATCGTCTGACATGGGTTTTTTTGGACATTTTTTTTTCCTCTCCTGAAAATTCCCCCCCCCCCCATATTTCGACGGGAAAAATCGTCTGACATGGGTTTTTTTGGATTTTTTTTTTTAAATTTTTGAGGGAAAATTTCCCCCCCCCCCCCACATATTTCGACGGGAAAAATCGTCTGAAATGGGTTTTTTTGGACATTTTTTTTTCCTCTCCTGAAAATTCCCCCCCCCCTCATATTTCGACGGGAAAAATCGTCTGATATAGGTTTTTTTGGAGATTTTTTTTTAAAAATTTGAGGGAAAATTTATTTTTCCTCTCCTGAAAATTTTTTCCCCCATATTTCGACGGGAAATATCGTGTGACATGGGTTTTTTTGGACATTTTTTTTTTAAATTTTTGAGGGAAAATTTTTTTTCCCTCTCCAGAATTCCCCCCCCCCCCATATTTCGACGGGAAAAATCGTCTGACATGGGTTTATTTGGACATTTTTTTTGAAAAATTTTTTTTTCCTCCTGAAATTTTTTTTCCCCCCATATTTTGACGGGAAAAATCCTCTGACATGTTTTTTTTTTGATATTTTCTTTTTTTAAATTTTGAGGGAATATTTTTTTTTCTTCTCCTGATAATTTTTTTTCCCCATATTTCGACGGGAAAAATCCTCTGACATGGGTTTTTTTGGACATTTTTTTTGAAAAATTTTTGAGGGTAAATTTTTTTTCCTCTCCAGAAAATTTGTTTTCCCCCATATTTCGACGGGAAAAATCGTCTGACATGGGTTTTTTTTGGACATTTTTTTTTCCTCTCCTGGAAATTCCCCCCCCCCCCTCCATATTTTGACGGGAAAAATCCTCTGACATAGGTTTTTTTGGAGATTTTTTTTTTTAAAATTTGAGGGAAAATTTATTTTTCCTCTCCTGAAAATTTTTCCCCCATATTTCGACGGGAAAAATCGTCTGACATGGGTTTTTTTGGATTTTTTTTTTAAATTTTTGAGGGAAAATTCCCCCCCCCCCATATTTCGACGGGAAAAATCGTCTGAAATGGGTTTTTTTGGACATTTTTTTTCCTCTCCTGAAAATTCCCCCCCCCCCCCCCTCATATTTCGACGGGAAAAATCGTCTGATATAGGTTTTTTTGGAGATTTTTTTTTAAAAATTTGAGGGAAAATTTATTTTTCCTCTCCTGAAAATTTTTTCCCCCATATTTCGACGGGAAATATCGTCTGACATGGGTTTTTTTGGACATTTTTTTTTTAAATTTTTGAGGGAAAATTTTTTTTCCCTCTCCAGAAAATTTGTTTTCCCCCATATTTCGACGGGAAAAATCGTCTGACATGGGTTTTTTTTGGACATTTTTTTTTCCTCTCCTGGAAATTCCCCCCCCCCCCCTCCATATTTTGACGGGAAAAATCGTCTGACATGTGTTTTTTTGGACATTTTTTTTAAAAAAATTTTTGAGGGAAAATTTTTTTTCCTCCTGAAATATTTTTTCCCCCCATATTTCGAAGGGAAATATCCTCTGACATGGGTTTTTTTGCACATTTTTTTTTTAAAATTTTTGAGGGAAAATTTTTTTTTCCTCTCCTGAAATTTTTTTCCCCCATATTTCGACGTGAAAAATCCTCTGACGTAGGTTTTTTTGCAAATTTTTTTAAAAAATTTTTTTTCCTCTCCTGAAAATTTCTTTCCCCCCATATTTCGACGGGAAAAATCGTCTGACATGGGTTTTTTTGGACATTTTTTTTTAAAAAATTTTTGGGGGAAAATTTTTTTTTCCTCCTGAAATTCCCCCCCCCCCCCCCATATTTCGACGGGAAAAATCGTCTGACATGGGTTTTTTCGACATTTTTTTTTTTTAATTTTTGAGGGAAAATTTTTTTTTCCTCTCCTGAAAATTTTTTTCCCTCCATATTTCGACGGGAAAAATCGTCTGACATGTGTTTTTTTGGACATTTTTTTTTTTTTTTTTTGAGGGAAAATTTTTTTTCCTCCTGAAATATTTTTTCCCCCCATATTTCGACGGGAAAAATCCTCTGACATGGGTTTTTTTGCACATTTTTTTTTTTAAATTTTTGAGGGAAAATTTTTTTTTCCTCTCCTGAAAATTTTTTTCCCTCCATATTTCGACGGGAAAAATCGTCTGACATGGGTTTTATTGACATTTTTTTTCCTCTCCTGAAATTTTTTTCCCCCATATTTCGACGTGAAAAATCCTCTGACGTAGGTTTTTTTGGAATTTTTTTTTAAAAAATTTTTTTCCCTCTCCAGAATTTCCCCCCCCCCCCCATATTTCGACGGGAAAAATCGTCTGACATGGGTTTATTTGGACATTTTTTTTGAAAAATTTTGTTTTCCTCCAGAAATTTTTTTCCCCCATATTTCGACGGGAAAAATCGCCTGACATGGGTTTTTTTGGAGATTTTTTTTTAAAAAATTTTAGGAAAAATTTGTTTTTCCTCTCCTGAAAAATTCCCCCCCCCCCCACATATTTCGACGGGAAAAATCGTCTGACATGGGTTTTTTTGGACATTTTTTTTGAAAAATTTTTTTTTCCTCTCCTGGAAATTCCCCCCCACCCCCATATTTTGACGGGAAAAATCCTCTGATATAGGTTTTTTTGGAGATTTTTTTTTTAAAAATTTGAGGGACAATTTATTTTTCCTCCTGAAAATTTTTTCCCCCATATTTCGACGGGAAAAATCGTCTGACATGGGTTTTTTTGGATTTTTTTTTTTTTAATTTTTGGATGAAAATTTTTTTTCCCTCTCCAGAAATTTTTTCCCCCGTATTTCGACGGGAAAAATCGTCTGACATGGGTTTTTTTGGACATTTTTTTTTTTAAATTTTTGAGGGAAAATTTTTTTTTCCTCTTTTGATAATTTTTTTTCCCCCATATTTCGACGGGAAAAATCCTCTGACATGGGTTTTTTTGGACATTTTTTTTTTTAATTTTTGAGGGAAAATTTTTTTTCCTCCTGAAATATTTTTTCCCCCCATATTTCGACGGGAAAAATCCTCTGACATGGGTTTTTTTGCACATTTTTTTTTTTAAATTTTTGAGGGAAAATTTTTTTTTCCTCTCCTGAAAATTTTTTTCCCTCCATATTTCGACGGGAAAAATCGTCTGACATGGGTTTTATTGACATTTTTTTTCCTCTCCTGAAATTTTTTTCCCCCATATTTCGACGTGAAAAATCCTCTGACGTAGGTTTTTTTGGAATTTTTTTTTAAAAAATTTTTTTCCCTCTCCAGAATTTCCCCCCCCCCCCATATTTCGACGGGAAAAATCGTCTGACATGGGTTTATTTGGACATTTTTTTTGAAAAATTTTTTTTTCCTCCTGAAATTTTTTTTCCCCCCATATTTTGACGGGAAAAATCCTCTGACATGTTTTTTTTTTGATATTTTCTTTTTTTAAATTTTTGAGGGAATATTTTTTTTTCTTCTCCTGATAATTTTTTTTCCCCATATTTCGACGGGAAAAATCCTCTGACATGGGTTTTTTTGGACATTTTTTTTGAAAAATTTTTGAGGGTAAATTTTTTTTCCTCTCCAGAAAATTTGTTTTCCCCCATATTTCGACGGGAAAAATCGTCTGACATGGGTTTTTTTTGGACATTTTTTTTTCCTCTCCTGGAAATTCCCCCCCCCCCTCCATATTTTGACGGGAAAAATCCTCTGACATAGGTTTTTTTGGAGATTTTTTTTTTAAAAATTTGAGGGAAAATTTATTTTTCCTCTCCTGAAAATTTTTCCCCCATATTTCGACGGGAAAAATCGTCTGACATGGGTTTTTTCGACATTTTTTTTTTTAAATTTTTGAGGGAAAATTTTTTTTTCCTCTCCTGAAATTTTTTTTCCCTCCATATTTCGACGGGAAAAATCGTCTGACATGGGTTTTTTTGGACATTTTTTTAAAAAAAATTTTTGGGGGAAAATTTTTTTTTCCTCTCCTGAAAATTT
This sequence comes from Andrena trimmerana, assembly GCA_951215215.1. Lineage (NCBI taxonomy): Eukaryota > Metazoa > Arthropoda > Insecta > Hymenoptera > Andrenidae > Andrena > Andrena trimmerana. Next base: position 2,315,686 of record CATNUO010000106.1, read on the forward strand.
CTTTCCCCCCATATTTCGACGGGAAAAATCGTCTGACATGGGTTTTTTTTGGACATATTTTTTGAAAAATTTTTTTTTCCTCTCCTGAAAATTATTATTATTATTTCAACTTTATTACCCTTTGACGTGACAGAGAAAGAAATATATGGTACAGATTAGGGTAAAGGCGAGGCCGCAGTATAAACTGTTAATAAGCCTAACCATAATATAAACTAAAAATTACTTAATACTATGCATACTAATTCTAAATTTCCTTAAAACTAAATAGTAGTAGATATAATAGAAGATAAAACTTTTAGACACCAAAGAACAAATAGATGGTAACACGCGGGAAAGGCATAAAATGGGCTATAGAGGGAGGTGAAGACATAACAAGACAGCCCACACTAAAAGTGCTGGAGGATATGAAGCCGGGCTGCCTCTTTAAAGGCAGGAAAAGAATCAAGCTGTCGGACAGAAGCAGGAAGGGAGTTGTAATGATGCGCCGCTATATATGAGAAAGAGGATTCAAATTTGGATGTAGAGTGTAAAGGAATAGAGAGATGTGATTGTGAACGGGTTGAAACAGCAGTGGAGGAATGAAAGGAAAGGTTTGTACGAAGGATGTTATATAGATATGTCGGACAACTAGAGGTGAGTATTTTAAACACGAGACAGCATAAGTGGAGTTTCCATCTTTGTGACATACGTAACCAGGAGGATTTTACGAAAAGCGGAGAGATGTGATCAAACTTACGAACACAATAGGAGAAACGCAGACAAGAGTTCTGGACACGTTGTATCAAAGAGGTAAGACGAGAGGTGAGAAAAGGACTATATAAGACGTCACAGTAGTCAAACAATGATATAACCAAGGATTGTGAAAGGAGGAGTTTTTGAGTAGTGGAAAGTATATGGCGGGAGGGATATAAAAGACGAAGACGGTTGTAAGCTTGACGACATACAGTAGAGACATGGTTTTCGAAAGTGAGAGTAGAATCGAGTGTGATTCCCAAATTCCGAAGGGAAGTGGCAGGATGCAGCTGTATGGAGTCGATCGTAACTGTAATGGGAGGAAGAGCACGGAGAAGGAAAGAAGAGCCGAGCACAAGAATGGAGGATTTAGAAGGGTTAAGTCTTAGCCCGTGTCGAACCGCCCAATCAGATATTTTGGCCAGGTCGAATTCCAAATTATTAACGGCCTCGTTGATGTTATTTGGCGAAAATGTGGAGATAATCTGCATGTCATCAGCGTACATGCATGATATATTCGTCGTAGTAAGGCGAAGTAGATCGGCAACGAAGATATTAAAAAGTAGTGGACCTAACACAGAACCTTGTGGAACTCCGCATCTCACCGCTCGCGAGGAAGAGAAGTTTGGCCCATCACAGTTTATCATAACCTGCTGAGTGCGTCCAATCAGGTAGGAGCGAAACCAAGAAAGTGATAAAGGAGACAGCCCAAAAAATTTCAATTTAGCGATCAGCAGATTATGATCGACAGTGTCGAACGCTTTGGAGAAATCAAGAGATGTAATGAGAGCAATGTTACGGGAGTCCATAGCACGTAAAATGGAGTCAGTGATGAAGAGTAGAGCGGTGGTCGTACTGTACCCACGTCTGAAACCAGATTGGAGGTCGGGTAGAGCATGAACAGACGAAATGAATTGGGAAAACTGTGCATAACATAACTTCTCTAGGAGTTTTGAGAGGAAGGGTGGTTGAGAGATAGGGCGAAGAGAATTAAGGGTTGAAGCTCCGGGAGTTTTGGGGATGGGTACGACAATATTGTTCTTCCACATGGACGGATAAGTGCCAGAGGAGATGGAGTGATTAAATATATGAATTAGGGGATCGAGGCAGGAGGGAATGCAGTATAAAAGAAGTTGGCCGGATAAGTCGAACGGATTTGAGGAGGTGAGTTTAATATATTTGAGGACAGAATAAAGGTCAGCGGGTGTAAAAGGGGAGAAAGAGAAGTGTGAAGGAGGATGTATGTGAGCATTATTCAGGAAACTATTAGTTGTTTCGGACGAGATATAAGTATCCGGATTTTTTTTCCCCCCATATTTCGACGGGAAAAATCGTCTGACATGGGTTTTTTTGGACATATTTTTTGAAAAATTTTTTTTCCTCTCCTGAAAATTTCTTTCCCCCCATATTTCGACGGGAAAAATCGTCTGACATGGGTTTTTTTGGACATTTTTTTTGAAAATTTTTTTTCCTCCTGAAAATCCCCCCCCCCCCCATATTTCGACGGGAAAAATCGTCTGACATGGGTTTTTTCGACATTTTTTTTTTAAATTTTTGAGGGAAAATTTTTTTTCCTCCTGAAATATTTTTTCCCTCCATATTTCGACGGGAAAAATCGTCTGACATGGGTTTTTTTGGACATTTTTTTTTCCTGTCCTGAAAATTTTTTTCCCTCCATATTTCGACGGGAAAAATCGTCTGACAAGGGTTTTTTTGGACATTTTTTTTGAAAAAAAATTTTTTCCTCCTGAAAATTCCCCCCCCCCCCCATATTTCGACGGGAAAAATCGTCTGACATGGGTTTATTTGGACATTTTTTTTTAAATTTTTGAGGGAAAATTTCTTTTCCTCCTGAAATATTTTTTCCCTCCATATTTCGACGGGAAAAATCGTCTGACATGGGTTTTTTTGGACTTTGTTTTTTCCTCTCCAGAAAATTCCCCCCCCCCCATATTTCGACGGGAAAAATCCTCTGAGGTAGGTTTTTGGGACATGTTTTTTTTTTAATTTTTGAGGGAAAATGTTAAAGACATTGCTATGCGACAATGCACGATTTTAAATGTGGCGCGCAAATCGGCTGAATGCCCCTTTTCCTTTTGTCTCGTTTTTATTAGCGTATGATGTATACATGTAATGTCTCGTGTGCTCAAGCTCAAGTAAGATTAAAAATATAAATTTCATCAGTTGAATAGACAGTCTCTGATTATTCTTCATGTGCAATTGTCCGTTATTGTGCTCTGTATATACTTAATAGGTTATGGGCCCAGGGCTCTAACAGTTATTGAAATTAATAGCGATTAGTTCGCCGGACATTGTACAGGTTAAATTACCACGTGGCGTTGAGATTTTTCGAGAACAATGAATAGTGTAACTCGAATTCAACTATTAGAAAAAGATAATTATGAGACGTGGCGTATGCAGATGGAGGCAATACTTGTTAAAAATGATTTCTGGCAATACATAAATGGCACATTAGTAAAGCCTGAAAGTACGACGCAGAATGCTAATGCAGTAGTAGAATGGGTAAAAAATGATTCCAAGGCAAAGGCCGACATCATTCTGTGCGTGAGTCCTAACCAGTTATCTCAATTAAAAACGTGCAATACTTCAAGAGAGGTATGGCTAAAGCTGGAAAGTGCTTTTGCATCTAAAGGTCCAGCAAGAAAAGCTACTTTGTTGAAACAGCTTACATTAAAGAAAATGAGTGAAGGTGATGACATCACAGCTCACCTTAATAAATTTTTTGAAATTAAAAATAAATTAGCTGATATGAATATTGAAATTAATGAAGATTTGTTCTCGATTATGATGCTATATAGTCTGCCAGTTTCATATGAAAACTTTAGATGTGCCATCGAAACAAGGGATGAGCTGCCCAATGCTGAGGCACTTAAAGTAAAAATTTTAGAAGAATCCCAGGCAAGAAAGTCAAATTCTGAGCCTTCGAGTGCCATGGCAGCATCAATGCCTAACAAAAATTTTCACAAGAATAAAAGTGAAAATAATAGTGATGATTCAAAGCTTACAAATAATAATAGAGCAAGAAATTACAATAAGTTCTCAAATATGACTTGCTACAAATGTAAAAGAAGAGGACATATAGCAACTTACTGTAGATCAAAAATTTCAGTGAGTAATGGCAATAATAATAACCAAAATGCGAACATGGCAGAAGATGATGCGTTTTTTGCTTTTGTTGGCAATCCAAGTAAAGAAGTTAACGATGATAAAAATAGATGGGTTCTAGACAGTGGCTGCACTGCACATTTATGCAAAGATAATGGAAGTTTTGACTACTTATTAGATACAAATGAAAATTTGAATTTGGCAAACAATGGTTCCACTAGTATAAAGGGAAAAGGTATTGTAAAACTAAAGATCAATGCGAATAACGAGGACAGAAATATAAAATTGGAAAATGCTTTCTACGTACCAGATTTAAGGTCAAATCTTTTATCAGTTTCTAAGATTGTGGATAAAAACAATACAGTAACTTTTGACAAAGATATTGCTATTGTGAGGAATAGAGAAACTAAACAGGTAAAATTAATTGCTGATAGAGTAGGCAATTTGTATTATTTGAGAAAGACTGAAAATCAAATTGCTCAACATGTAACTGAAAATAAGGAAAGTTATCTTTTGAGGTTATGGCATGGCAGAATGGCTCATTTAAATGAGAAAAGTCTAAGAAAGGTCATGTTTGAAACTAGTAATATAAAATTTAGTGATAATGAATCAATTCAAAAGTGTGATATTTGTGCCATAAGTAAGCAGACAAAAAATCCTTTCACTCATTCCAGTGAAAGATGTAAAAAACCTCTGGAAATAATACATTCAGATGTATGTGGTCCATTTAATGTACCAACCATTGCAGGGGCAAGGTATTTTGTCACGTTTATTGACAATTATTCTCGTTACTGCACAGTATATTTAATGAAAAATAAGAGTGAGGTTTATGCTAAATTTTTACACTTTAAAAACATGGCAGAAAATCAACTTGGGGAAAAAATTAAAGCTTTACAGTCAGATAACGGGACAGAATACTGCAATGAAAACATGAATAGTTACTTAGTATCTGCAGGTATACAAAGAAGATTTTCAGCTCCTAGAACTCCTGAACAAAATGGATTAGCTGAAAGGAAGAACAGAGTTCTGGTTGAAGCAGTAAGATGTATGTTAGCCGACTCAGGCTTATCTTTATCATTTTGGGGAGAAGCACTGATGACAGCGAATTACATCAGAAACAGATGTCCAACCATGGGCTTAGATGGAGGTATTCCTCATGAAAAATGGTATGGAAAAATACCAAGTTTAATACATTTTAAAACATTTGGTGCAAAAGCATTTGTATTGGACAAATCGCAGAAAAGTAAACTAGCAGACAGAGCTCATGAAGGCAGATTCGTTGGATATTCAGAAGAAAGCAAAGCTTATAGAATCTGGATACCGGAAATGAGAAAAGTAATTATATCAAGAGATGTAAAGGTTATAGAAGAAAATTTAGCAACTTTAAGAGGCCAAGATAAAGTCATGGACGATACAACATATAATCAAAATCAAAATGAAGTTTTTGCAAAATTAAACGATGCTGAAATCGATTTATCCTTTGAAGACAAGGATGAAAATTTCCTTTCAAGAAATGAAGACCAAACTGTAAATATGGAAAAACGCCTGCCAGGTAGACCAAAATTAATTAAGACAGGTAGACCTGGACGACCAAAAAAGAGGTATAATTCAACTTCTAATCCTGGAGAATCAAGAAATGTTCTACTATCTCAAGAAAACAGTCAGTCTGCAAGTATTGAGGACGAAAATGACGCAAATGGAGACGATATAACAGCTGTTCAAAGTGATGCCGAATTGGTCGACAATATTTTTGAGCAAGCTAATTTTGCAAGCATCGATTATCAAGAAGCCTTAGATGGTGAGTACGGTGAAGATTGGAAAAATTCAATTTGTGATGAGATTGGACAGATAATAAAAAATGATACATGGAACATTGTGGATCAACCTAAACAAAGTAATATTATAGACTCTAAGTTAGTGCTAAGTAACAAGACTGATATTGATGGTAATATTAAAATTAGAAAGGCTAGATTGGTAGCAAGAGGCTTCAGACAGATTTTTGGTATTGATTACTTTCAAACCTTTTCTCCTGTTGTAAGGCTAGAGTCGTTTAGAGTATTAATTGCTCTTGCTGCTCAATTTAACCTCAAAATAGATCAATTAGACATAACAAATGCATTTTTACATGGTACCTTAAATGAGAAAGTTTATATGAAGATACCAAGCTTCTTAAAATTGTTTCTGGAACTTATACTTTTAAAAGGTAAATACAAAGATATTCATGTGAAAACCAAAGATATGCTAGGAAAGATTAGAAAACCTAATCAAGTTTGTCTATTAAAAAAATCATTATATGGCTTAAAGCAAGCTAGTAGAGTATGGAACTTAAAAATAGATAAAATCCTTAAAAACCTAAATCTGAAAGCTTCAGAGACTGAACATTGTCTATATTACAACATAAACGAAAATTACAAAATAATTATTATACTGTACGTTGATGATATGCTTATTGCATATGATGATGAGACAATATTAAAAGAAATTAAAGATAAATTAAAATCTGAAATTGAAGTGAAGGATTTAGGTGAGGCAAACTACTGTGTAGGCATAGAAATCTTAAGAAAAAATAGAACAATTTGTCTTATACAAAGAAAGCATATAAATAAAATGGTTGAAAAATTCAATTTGATCGATGCAAAAGTATGTGCGACTCCAGCTGATAGAAGCTTATTATATACCTTAAAGAAGAATCAATCAAATTTGAATTTACCATATCAAGAACTAATTGGCAGTTTAATGTATGTGTCCGTAGCTACTAGGCCAGATATTATGCACAGCGTTGTATTTTTATCCCAATTCAACACATGTTTCGGTACAGAGCATTGGAATGCGGCCAAGCGAGTGGTTAAATATTTAAAAAGCACAATTGATTTCGGTCTAACATTTAAAAAGGATGATTTTGAAATAAATGGATTTGTAGATGCAGATTGGGGTTCCAATATTCTGGATCGCAAATCATTTACCGGGTATGTGTTTAAACTTGGTGGATCAGCCACATCTTGGAAGACACAGAAACAAAAAACTGTAGCCTTATCTTCTGCAGAAGCAGAATACATGGCTTTATCTGAGTCATGCAAGGAATGTATGTTTTTGAAAAATTTATTAATTGAGTTGGGATTTAAGGTAAAAATAAGAATTTAGAATGATAACCAAAGTGCACAACAATTAGCAAGTAATAGTATGTTCCATGCGAGGTCAAAGCACATAGACTTTCTTTTCCCTCTCCTGAAAATTTTTTTCCCCCCATATTTTGACGGGAAAAATCCTCTGACGTAGGTTTTTGAGACATGTTTTTTTTTTTTAATTTTTGAGGGAAAATTTTTTTTCCCTCTCCACAAATTTTTTCCCCCCATATTTCGACGGGAAAAATCGTCTGACATGGATTTTTTTGGACATATTTTTTGAAAAAAATTTTTTTCCTCTCCTGAAAATTCCCCCCCCCCCCATATTTCGACGGGAAAAATCCTCCGACATGGGTTTTTTTGGACATTTTTTTTTTTTAAATTTTTGAGGAAAAATTTCTTTTCCTACTGAAATATTTTTTCCCTCCATATTTCGACGGGAAAAATCGTCTGACATGGGTTTTTTTGGACTTTGTTTTTTCCTCTCCAGAAAATTCCCCCCCCCCCCCATATTTCGACGGGAAAAATCCTCTGAGGTAGGTTTTTGGGACGTTTTTTTTTTAAATTTTTGAGGAAAAATTTTTTTTTCTCTCCTGAAAATTTTTTTCCCCCATATTTCGACGGGAAAAATCGTCTGACATAGGTTTTTTTTGAGATTTTTTTTTTTAATTTTTGAGGGAAAATTTCTTTTCCCTCTCCTGAAAATTTTTTTCCCGCCATATTTTGACGGGAAAAATCCTCTGACGTAGGTTTTTGGGACATGTTTTTTTTTTAATTTTTGAGGGAAAATGTTAAAGACATTGCTATGCGACAATGCACGATTTTAAATGTGGCGCGCAAATCGGCTGAATGCCCCTTTTCCTTTTGTCTCGTTTTTATTAGCGTATGATGTATACATGTAATGTCTCGTGTGCTCAAGCTCAAGTAAGATTAAAAATATAAATTTCATCAGTTGAATAGACAGTCTCTGATTATTCTTCATGTGCAATTGTCCGTTATTGTGCTCTGTATATACTTAATAGGTTATGGGCCCAGGGCTCTAACAGTTATTGAAATTAATAGCGATTAGTTCGCCGGACATTGTACAGGTTAAATTACCACGTGGCGTTGAGATTTTTCGAGAACAATGAATAGTGTAACTCGAATTCAACTATTAGAAAAAGATAATTATGAGACGTGGCGTATGCAGATGGAGGCAATACTTGTTAAAAATGATTTCTGGCAATACATAAATGGCACATTAGTAAAGCCTGAAAGTACGACGCAGAATGCTAATGTAGTAGTAGAATGGGTAAAAAATGATTCCAAGGCAAAGGCCGACATCATTCTGTGCGTGAGTCCTAACCAGTTATCTCAATTAAAAACGTGCAATACTTCAAGAGAGGTATGGCTAAAGCTGGAAAATGCTTTTGCATCTAAAGGTCCAGCAAGAAAAGCTACTTTGTTGAAACAGCTTACATTAAAGAAAATGAGTGAAGGTGATGACATCACAGCTCACCTTAATAAATTTTTTGAAATTAAAAATAAATTAGCTGATATGAATATTGAAATTAATGAAGATTTGTTCTCGATTATGATACTATATAGTCTGCCAGTTTCATATGAAAACTTTAGATGTGCCATCGAAACAAGGGATGAGCTGCCCAATGCTGAGGCACTTAAAGTAAAAATTTTAGAAGAATCCCAGGCAAGAAAGTCAAATTCTGAGCCTTCGAGTGCCATGGCAGCATCAATGCCTAACAAAAATTTTCACAAGAATAAAAGTGAAAATAATAGTGATGATTCAAAGCTTACAAATAATAATAGAGCAAGAAATTACAATAAGTTCTCAAATATGACTTGCTACAAATGTAAAAGAAGAGGACATATAGCAACTTACTGTAGATCAAAAATTTCAGTGAGTAATGGCAATAATAATAACCAAAATGCGAACATGGCAGAAGATGATGCGTTTTTTGCTTTTGTTGGCAATCCAAGTAAAGAAGTTAACGATGATAAAAATAGATGGGTTCTAGACAGTGGCTGCACTGCACATTTATGCAAAGATAATGGAAGTTTTGACTACTTATTAGATACAAATGAAAATTTGAATTTGGCAAACAATGGTTCCACTAGTATAAAGGGAAAAGGTATTGTAAAACTAAAGATCAATGCGAATAACGAGGACAGAAATATAAAATTGGAAAATGCTTTCTACGTACCAGATTTAAGGTCAAATCTTTTATCAGTTTCTAAGATTGTGGATAAAAACAATACAGTAACTTTTGACAAAGATATTGCTATTGTGAGGAATAGAGAAACTAAACAGGTAAAATTAATTGCTGATAGAGTAGGCAATTTGTATTATTTGAGAAAGACTGAAAATCAAATTGCTCAACATGTAACTGAAAATAAGGAAAGTTATCTTTTGAGGTTATGGCATGGCAGGATGGCTCATTTAAATGAGAAAAGTCTAAGAAAGGTCATGTTTGAAACTAGTAATATAAAATTTAGTGATAATGAATCAATTCAAAAGTGTGATATTTGTGCCATAAGTAAGCAGACAAAAAATCCTTTCAATCATTCCAGTGAAAGATGTAAAAAACCTCTGGAAATAATACATTCAGATGTATGTGGTCCATTTAATGTACCAACCATTGCAGGGGCAAGGTATTTTGTCACGTTTATTGACAATTATTCTCGTTACTGCACAGTATATTTAATGAAAAATAAGAGTGAGGTTTATGCTAAATTTTTACACTTTAAAAACATGGCAGAAAATCAACTTGGGGAAAAAATTAAAGCTTTACAGTCAGATAACGGGACAGAATACTGCAATGAAAACATGAATAGTTATTTAGTATCTGCAGGTATACAAAGAAGATTTTCAGCTCCTAGAACTCCTGAACAAAATGGATTAGCTGAAAGGAAGAACAGAGTTCTGGTTGAAGCAGTAAGATGTATGTTAGCCGACTCAGGCTTATCTTTATCATTTTGGGGAGAAGCACTGATGACAGCGAATTACATCAGAAACAGATGTCCAACCATGGGCTTAGATGGAGGTATTCCTCATGAAAAATGGTATGGAAAAATACCAAGTTTAATACATTTTAAAACATTTGGTGCAAAAGCATTTGTATTGGACAAATCGCAGAAAAGTAAACTAGCAGACAGAGCTCATGAAGGCAGATTCGTTGGATATTCAGAAGAAAGCAAAGCTTATAGAATCTGGATACCGGAAATGAGAAAAGTAATTATATCAAGAGATGTAAAGGTTATAGAAGAAAATTTAGCAACTTTAAGAGGCCAAGATAAAGTCATGGACGATACAACATATAATCAAAATCAAAATGAAGTTTTTGCAAAATTAAACGATGCTGAAATCGATTTATCCTTTGAAGACAAGGATGAAAATTTCCTTTCAAGAAATGAAGACCAAACTGTAAATATGGAAAAACGCCTGCCAGGTAGACCAAAATTAATTAAGACAGGTAGACCTGGACGACCAAAAAAGAGGTATAATTCAACTTCTAATCCTGGAGAATCAAGAAATGTTCTACTATCTCAAGAAAACAGTCAGTCTGCAAGTATTGAGGACGAAAATGACGCAAATGAAGACGATATAACAGCTGTTCAAAGTGATGCCGAATTGGTCGACAATATTTTTGAGCAAGCTAATTTTGCAAGCATCGATTATCAAGAAGCCTTAGATGGTGAGTACGGTGAAGATTGGAAAAATTCAATTTGTGATGAGATTGGACAGATAATAAAAAATGATACATGGAACATTGTGGATCAACCTAAACAAAGTAATATTATAGACTCTAAGTTAGTGCTAAGTAACAAGACTGATATTGATGGTAATATTAAAATTAGAAAGGCTAGATTGGTAGCAAGAGGCTTCAGACAGATTTTTGGTATTGATTACTTTCAAACCTTTTCTCCTGTTGTAAGGCTAGAGTCGTTTAGAGTATTAATTGCTCTTGCTGCTCAATTTAACCTCAAAATAGATCAATTAGACATAACAAATGCATTTTTACATGGTACCTTAAATGAGAAAGTTTATATGAAGATACCAAGCTTCTTAAAATTGTTTCTGGAACTTATACTTTTAAAAGGTAAATACAAAGATATTCATGTGAAAACCAAAGATATGCTAGGAAAGATTAGAAAACCTAATCAAGTTTGTCTATTAAAAAAATCATTATATGGCTTAAAGCAAGCTAGTAGAGTATGGAACTTAAAAATAGATAAAATCCTTAAAAACCTAAATCTGAAAGCTTCAGAGACTGAACATTGTCTATATTACAACATAAACGAAAATTACAAAATAATTATTATACTGTACGTTGATGATATGCTTATTGCATATGATGATGAGACAATATTAAAAGAAATTAAAGATAAATTAAAATCTGAAATTGAAGTGAAGGATTTAGGTGAGGCAAACTACTGTGTAGGCATAGAAATCTTAAGAAAAAATAGAACAATTTGTCTTATACAAAGAAAGCATATAAATAAAATGGTTGAAAAATTCAATTTGATCGATGCAAAAGTATGTGCGACTCCAGCTGATAGAAGCTTATTATATACCTTAAAGAAGAATCAATCAAATTTGAATTTACCATATCAAGAACTAATTGGCAGTTTAATGTATGTGTCCGTAGCTACTAGGCCAGATATTATGCACAGCGTTGTATTTTTATCCCAATTCAACACATGTTTCGGTACAGAGCATTGGAATGCGGCCAAGCGAGTGGTTAAATATTTAAAAAGCACAATTGATTTCGGTCTAACATTTAAAAAGGATGATTTTGAAATAAATGGATTTGTAGATGCAGATTGGGGTTCCAATATTCTGGATCGCAAATCATTTTCCGGGTATGTGTTTAAACTTGGTGGATCAGCCATATCTTGGAAGACACAGAAACAAAAAACTGTAGCCTTATCTTCTGCAGAAGCAGAATACATGGCTTTATCTGAGTCATGCAAGGAATGTATGTTTTTGAAAAATTTATTAATTGAGTTGGGATTTAAGGTAAAAATAAGAATTTATAATGATAACCAAAGTGCACAACAATTAGCAAGTAATAGTATGTTCCATGCGAGGTCAAAGCACATAGACTTTCTTTTCCCTCTCCTGAAAATTTTTTTCCCGCCATATTTTGACGGGAAAAATCCTCTGACGTAGGTTTTTGGGACATGTTTTTTTTTTAATTTTTGAGGGAAAATTTTTTTTTCCTGTCCTGAAATTTTTTTTCCCCCATATTTCGACGGGAAAAATCCTCTGACATGGGTTTTTTTGGACATATTTTTTGAAAAATTTTTTTTTCCTCTCCTGAAAATTTCCCCCCCCCCCATATTTCGACGGGAAAAATCCTCTGACATGGGTTTTTTTGGACATTTTTTTTTTAAATTTTTGAGGGAAAATTTTTTTTTCCTCTCCAGAAAATTTTTTTTTCCCCATATTTCGACGGGAAAAATCGTCTGACGGGTTTTTTTGGACATTTTTTTTTAAAAAAATTTTGAGGGAAAATTATTTATTCCTCTCCTGAAAATTTTTTTTCCCCCATATTTCGTCGGGAAAAATCCTCTGACATGTTTTTTTTTTTAAATTTCTGAGCGAAAATTTTTTTTTCCTCTCCTAAAAATTTTTTCCCCCCATATTTCGACGGGAAAAATCCTCTGACATGGGTTTTTTTGGACATTTTTTTTTTTTAAATTTTTGGGGGAAAATTTTTTTTTCCTCTCCTGAAAATTTCTTTCCCCCCATATTTCGACGGGAAAAATCCTCTGACATGGGTTTTTTTTGGACATTTTTTTTGAAAAATTTTTTTTCCTCCTGACAATTCCCCCCCCCCCCCCCCCATATTTCGACGGGAAAAATCGTCTGACATGGGTTTATTTGGACATTTTTTTTTAAATTTTTGAGGGAAAATTTCTTTTCCTCCTGAAATATTTTTTCCCTCCATATTTCGACGGGAAAAATCGTCTGACATGGGTTTTTTTGGACTTTGTTTTTTCCTCTCCAGAAAATTCCCCCCCCCCCCCATATTTCGACGGGAAAAATCCTCTGAGGTAGGTTTTTGGGACATGTTTTTTTTTTAAATTTTTGAGGAAAAATTTTTTTTTCTCTCCTGAAAATTTTTTTCCCCCATATTTCGATGGGAAAAATCGTCTGACATAGGTTTTTTTGGAGATTTTTTTTTTTAATTTTTGAGGGAAAATTTCTTTTCCCTCTCCTGAAAATTTTTTTCCCGCCATATTTTGACGGGAAAAATCCTCTGACGTAGGTTTTTGGGACATGTTTTTTTTTTAATTTTTGAGGGAAAATGTTAAAGACTGCTATGCGACAATGCACGATTTTAAATGTGGCGCGCAAATCGGCTGAATGCCCCTTTTCCTTTTGTCTCGTTTTTATTAGCGTATGATGTATACATGTAATGTCTCGTGTGCTCAAGCTCAAGTAAGATTAAAAATATAAATTTCATCAGTTGAATAGACAGTCTCTGATTATTCTTCATGTGCAATTGTCCGTTATTGTGCTCTGTATATACTTAATAGGTTATGGGCCCAGGGCTCTAACAGTTATTGAAATTAATAGCGATTAGTTCGCCGGACATTGTACAGGTTAAATTACCACGTGGCGTTGAGATTTTTCGAGAACAATGAATAGTGTAACTCGAATTCAACTATTAGAAAAAGATAATTATGAGACGTGGCGTATGCAGATGGAGGCAATACTTGTTAAAAATGATTTCTGGCAATACATAAATGGCACATTAGTAAAGCCTGAAAGTACGACGCAGAATGCTAATGCAGTAGTAGAATGGGTAAAAAATGATTCCAAGGCAAAGGCCGACATCATTCTGTGCGTGAGTCCTAACCAGTTATCTCAATTAAAAACGTGCAATACTTCAAGAGAGGTATGGCTAAAGCTGGAAAGTGCTTTTGCACCTAAAGGTCCAGCAAGAAAAGCTACTTTGTTGAAACAGCTTACATTAAAGAAAATGAGTGAAGGTGATGACATCACAGCTCACCTTAATAAATTTTTTGAAATTAAAAATAAATTAGCTGATATGAATTTTGTGAAATTCATGTGAATTTTATGTGAAAGATGTAAAAAACCTCTGGAAATGATACATTCAGATGTATGTGGTCCATTTAATGTACCAACCATTCCACCAATCGCAGAAAAGTAAACTAGCAGACAGAGCTCATGAAGGCAGATTCGTTGGATATTCAGAAGAAAGCAAAGCTTATAGAATCTGGATACCGGAAATGAGAAAAGTAATTATATCAAGAGATGTAAAGGTTATAGAAGAAAATTTAGCAACTTTAAGAGGCCAAGATAAAGTCATGGACGATACAACATATAATCAAAATCAAAATGAAGTTTTTGCAAAATTAAACGATGCTGAAATCGATTTATCCTTTGAAGACAAGGATGAAAATTTCCTTTCAAGAAATGAAGACCAAACTGTAAATATGGAAAAACGCCTGCCAGGTAGACCAAAATTAATTAAGACAGGTAGACCTGGACGACCAAAAAAGAGGTATAATTCAACTTCTAATCCTGGAGAATCAAGAAATGTTCTACTATCTCAAGAAAACAGTCAGTCTGCAAGTATTGAGGACGAAAATGACGCAAATGAAGACGATATAACAGCTGTTCAAAGTGATGCCGAATTGGTCGACAATATTTTTGAGCAAGCTAATTTTGCAAGCATCGATTATCAAGAAGCCTTAGATGGTGAGTACGGTGAAGATTGGAAAAATTCAATTTGTGATGAGATTGGACAGATAATAAAAAATGATACATGGAACATTGTGGATCAACCTAAACAAAGTAATATTATAGACTCTAAGTTAGTGCTAAGTAACAAGACTGATATTGATGGTAATATTAAAATTAGAAAGGCTAGATTGGTAGCAAGAGGCTTCAGACAGATTTTTGGTATTGATTACTTTCAAACCTTTTCTCCTGTTGTAAGGCTAGAGTCGTTTAGAGTATTAATTGCTCTTGCTGCTCAATTTAACCTCAAAATAGATCAATTAGACATAACAAATGCATTTTTACATGGTACCTTAAATGAGAAAGTTTATATGAAGATACCAAGCTTCTTAAAATTGTTTCTGGAACTTATACTTTTAAAAGGTAAATACAAAGATATTCATGTGAAAACCAAAGATATGCTAGGAAAGATTAGAAAACCTAATCAAGTTTGTCTATTAAAAAAATCATTATATGGCTTAAAGCAAGCTAGTAGAGTATGGAACTTAAAAATAGATAAAATCCTTAAAAACCTAAATCTGAAAGCTTCAGAGACTGAACATTGTCTATATTACAACATAAACGAAAATTACAAAATAATTATTATACTGTACGTTGATGATATGCTTATTGCATATGATGATGAGACAATATTAAAAGAAATTAAAGATAAATTAAAATCTGAAATTGAAGTGAAGGATTTAGGTGAGGCAAACTACTGTGTAGGCATAGAAATCTTAAGAAAAAATAGAACAATTTGTCTTATACAAAGAAAGCATATAAATAAAATGGTTGAAAAATTCAATTTGATCGATGCAAAAGTATGTGCGACTCCAGCTGATAGAAGCTTATTATATACCTTAAAGAAGAATCAATCAAATTTGAATTTACCATATCAAGAACTAATTGGCAGTTTAATGTATGTGTCCGTAGCTACTAGGCCAGATATTATGCACAGCGTTGTATTTTTATCCCAATTCAACACATGTTTCGGTACAGAGCATTGGAATGCGGCCAAGCGAGTGGTTAAATATTTAAAAAGCACAATTGATTTCGGTCTAACATTTAAAAAGGATGATTTTGAAATAAATGGATTTGTAGATGCAGATTGGGGTTCCAATATTCTGGATCGCAAATCATTTACCGGGTATGTGTTTAAACTTGGTGGATCAGCCATATCTTGGAAGACACAGAAACAAAAAACTGTAGCCTTATCTTCTGCAGAAGCAGAATACATGGCTTTATCTGAGTCATGCAAGGAATGTATGTTTTTGAAAAATTTATTAATTGAGTTGGGATTTAAGGTAAAAATAAGAATTTAGAATGATAACCAAAGTGCACAACAATTAGCAAGTAATAGTATGTTCCATGCGAGGTCAAAGCACATAGACTTTCTTTTCCCTCTCCTGAAAATTTTTTTCCCCCCATATTTCGACGGGAAAAATCGTCTGACATGGGTTTTTTTGGACATTTTTTTTTTAAATTTTTGAGGGAAAATTTTTTGTCCCTCTCCTGAAAATTTTTTTCCCCCATATTTTGACGGGAAAAATCGTCTGACATGGGTTTTTTTGGACATTTTTTTTTAAATTTTTGAGGGAAAATTTTTTTTCCTCCTGAAATATTTTTTTCCTCCATATTTCGACGGGAAAAATCGTCTGACATGGGTTTTTTTGGACATTGTTTTTTCCTCTCCTGAAAATTCCCCCCCCCCCCATATTTCGACGGGAAAATCGTCTGATATAGGTTTTTTTGGAGATTTTTTTTTTTTAAATTTTAGGGAAAATTTGTTTTTCCTCTCCTGAAAATTTTTTCGCCCATATTTCGACGGGAAAAATCGTCTGACATGGGTTTCTTTGGATTTTTTTTTTTAAATTTTTGAGGGAAAATTTTTTTTTCCTCTCCTGAAAATTTTTTTCCCCCCATATTTCGACGGGAAAAATCGTCTGAAATGGGTTTTTGAGACATGTTTTTTTTTTTTTAATTTTTGAGGGAAAATTTTTTTTCCCTCCACAAATTTTTCCCCCCATATTTCGACGGGAAAAATCCTCTGACATAGGTTTTTTTGGAGATTTTTTTTTTTTAAATTTGAGGGAAAATTTTTTTTCCTCTCCAGAAAAATTTTTTTCCCCATATTTCGACGGGAAAAATCGTCTGAAATGGGTTTTTTTGGACATTTTTTTTTTAAATTTTTGAGGGAAAATTTTTTTTCCCTCCGCAAATTTTTTTCCCCCATATTTCGACGGGAAAAATCGTCTGACATGGGTTTTTTTGGACATTTTTTTTTTAAATTTTTGAGGGAAAATTTGTTTTCCCTCTCTACAAATTTTTTTCCCCCATATTTCGACGGGAAAAATCGTCTGACATGGGTTTTTTTGGACATTGTTTTTTCCTCTCCTGAAAATCCCCCCCCCCCCCATATTTCGACGGGAAAAATCGTCTGACATGGGTTTTTTCGACATTTTTTTTTTTAAATTTTTGAGGGAAAATTTTTTTTTCCTCTCCTGAAAATTTTTTTCCCTCCATATTTCGACGGGAAAAATCGTCTGACATGGGTTTTTTTGGACATTTTTTTTAAAAAAATTTTTGAGGGAAAATTTTTTTTCCTCCTGAAATATTTTTTCCCCCCATATTTCGACGGGAAAAATCCTCTGACATGGGTTTTTTTGGACATTTTTTTTTACATTTTTGAGGGAAAATTTTTTTTTCCTCTCCTGATAATTTTTTTCCCCCCATATTTCGACGGGAAAAATCCTCTGACATGGGTTTTTTTGGACATTTTTTTTTCCTCTCCTGAAAATTTTTTCGCCCCATATTTCGACGGGAAAAATCCTCTGACGTAGGTTTTTTTGGACATTTTTTAAAAAAATTTTTTTTTCCTCTCCTGAAAATTTCATTCCCCCCATATTTCGACGGGAAAAATCGTCTGACATGGGTTTTTCCGACATTTTTTTTTTTAAATTTTTGAGGGAAAATTTTTTTTTCCTCTCCTGAAAATTTATTTCCCCCCATATTTCGACGTGAAAAATCGTCTGAGATGGGTTTTTTTGGACATTTTTTTTTTTAAATTTTTGAGGGAAAATTTTTTTTCCTCCTGAAATATTTTTTCCCTCCATATTTCGACGGGAAAAATCGTCTGACATGGGTTTTTTTGGACATTTTTTTTTCCTGTCCTGAAAATTTCTTTCCCCCCATATTTCGACGGGAAAAATCGTCTGAGATGGGTTTTTTAGGACATTTTTTTTTTTTAAATTTTTGAGGGAAAATTTTTTTTCCTCCTGAAATATTTTTTCCCTCCATATTTCGACGGGAAAAATCGTCTGACATGGGTTTTTTTGGACATTTTTTTTTCCTGTCCTGAAAATTTTTTTCCCTCCATATTTCGACGGGAAAAATCGTCTGACATGGGTTTTTTTGGACATTTTTTTTGAAAAAAAATTTTTTCCTCCTGAAAATTCCCCCCCCCCCCCCATATTTCGAGGGGAAAAATCCTCTGAAATGGGTTGTTTTGGAGATTTTTTTTTTTTAAATTTGAGGGAAAATTTTTTTTCCTCTCCAGAAAAATTTTTTTCCCCATATTTCGACGGGAAAAATCGTCTGAAATGGGTTTTTTTGGACATTTTTTTTTTAAATTTTTGAGGGAAAATTTTTTTTCCCTCCACAAATTTTTTTCCCCCATATTTCGACGGGAAAAATCGTCTGACATGGGTTTTTTTGGACATTTTTTTTTTTAATTTTTGAGGGAAAATTTGTTTTCCCTCTCTACAAATTTTTTTCCCCCATATTTCGACGGGAAAAATCGTCTGACATGGGTTTTTTTGGACATTGTTTTTTCCTCTCCTGAAAATTCCCCCCCCCCCCATATTTCGACGGGAAAAATCGTCTGACATGGGTTTTTTTGGACATTTTTTTTTAAATTTTTGAGGGAAAATTTTTTTTCCTCCTGAAATATTTTTTCCCTCCATATTTCGACGGGAAAAATCGTCTGACATGGGTTTTTTTGGACATTGTTTTTTCCTCTCCTGAAAATTCCCCCCCCCATATTTCGACGGGAAAAATCGTCTGATATAGGTTTTTTTGGAGATTTTTTTTTTTTTAAATTTTAGGGAAAATTTTTTTTTCCTCTCCTGAAAATTTTTTTCCCCCCATATTTCGACGGGAAAAATCGTCTGAAATGGGTTTTTGAGACATGTTTTTTTTTTTTTAATTTTTGAGGGAAAATTTTTTTTCCCTCCACAAATTTTTCCCCCCATATTTCGACGGGAAAAATCCTCTGACATAGGTTTTTTTGGAGATTTTTTTTTTTTAAATTTGAGGGAAAATTTTTTTTCCTCTCCAGAAAAATTTTTTTCCCCATATTTCGACGGGAAAAATCGTCTGAAATGGGTTTTTTTGGACATTTTTTTTTTAAATTTTTGAGGGAAAATTTTTTTTCCCTCCGCAAATTTTTTTCCCCCATATTTCGACGGGAAAAATCGTCTGACATGGGTTTTTTTGGACATTTTTTTTTTAAATTTTTGAGGGAAAATTTGTTTTCCCTCTCTACAAATTTTTTTCCCCCATATTTCGACGGGAAAAATCGTCTGACATGGGTTTTTTTGGACATTGTTTTTTCCTCTCCTGAAAATCCCCCCCCCCCCCCCACCATATTTCGACGGGAAAAATCGTCTGACATGGGTTTTTTCGACATTTTTTTTTTTAAATTTTTGAGGGAAAATTTTTTTTTCCTCTCCTGAAAATTTTTTTCCCTCCATATTTCGACGGGAAAAATCGTCTGACATGGGTTTTTTTGGACATTTTTTTTAAAAAAATTTTTGAGGGAAAATTTTTTTTCCTCCTGAAATATTTTTTCCCCCCATATTTCGACGGGAAAAATCCTCTGACATGGGTTTTTTTGGACATTTTTTTTTACATTTTTGAGGGAAAATTTTTTTTTCCTCTCCTGATAATTTTTTTCCCCCCATATTTCGACGGGAAAAATCCTCTGACATGGGTTTTTTTGGACATTTTTTTTTCCTCTCCTGAAAATTTTTTCGCCCCATATTTCGACGGGAAAAATCCTCTGACGTAGGTTTTTTTGGACATTTTTTAAAAAAATTTTTTTTTCCTCTCCTGAAAATTTCATTCCCCCCATATTTCGACGGGAAAAATCGTCTGACATGGGTTTTTTTGGACATTTTTTTTTCCTGTCCTGAAAATTTCTTTCCCCCCATATTTCGACGGGAAAAATCGTCTGAGATGGGTTTTTTAGGACATTTTTTTTTTTTAAATTTTTGAGGGAAAATTTTTTTTCCTCCTGAAATATTTTTTCCCTCCATATTTCGACGGGAAAAATCGTCTGACATGGGTTTTTTTGGACATTTTTTTTTCCTGTCCTGAAAATTTTTTTCCCTCCATATTTCGACGGGAAAAATCGTCTGACATGGGTTTTTTTGGACATTTTTTTTGAAAAAAAATTTTTTCCTCCTGAAAATTCCCCCCCCCCCCCATATTTCGAGGGGAAAAATCCTCTGAAATGGGTTGTTTTGGAGATTTTTTTTTTTTAAATTTGAGGGAAAATTTTTTTTCCTCTCCAGAAAAATTTTTTTCCCCATATTTCGACGGGAAAAATCGTCTGAAATGGGTTTTTTTGGACATTTTTTTTTTAAATTTTTGAGGGAAAATTTTTTTTCCCTCCACAAATTTTTTTCCCCCATATTTCGACGGGAAAAATCGTCTGACATGGGTTTTTTTGGACATTTTTTTTTTTAATTTTTGAGGGAAAATTTGTTTTCCCTCTCTACAAATTTTTTTCCCCCATATTTCGACGGGAAAAATCGTCTGACATGGGTTTTTTTGGACATTGTTTTTTCCTCTCCTGAAAATTCCCCCCCCCCCATATTTCGACGGGAAAAATCGTCTGACATGGGTTTTTTTGGACATTTTTTTTTAAATTTTTGAGGGAAAATTTTTTTTCCTCCTGAAATATTTTTTCCCTCCATATTTCGACGGGAAAAATCGTCTGACATGGGTTTTTTTGGACATTGTTTTTTCCTCTCCTGAAAATTCCCCCCCCCATATTTCGACGGGAAAAATCGTCTGATATAGGTTTTTTTGGAGATTTTTTTTTTTTTAAATTTTAGGGAAAATTTTTTTTTCCTCTCCTGAAAATTTTTTTCCCCCCATATTTCGACGGGAAAAATCGTCTGAAATGGGTTTTTGAGACATGTTTTTTTTTTTTTAATTTTTGAGGGAAAATTTTTTTTCCCTCCGCAAATTTTTTTCCCCCATATTTCGACGGGAAAAATCGTCTGACATGGGTTTTTTTGGACATTTTTTTTTTAAATTTTTGAGGGAAAATTTGTTTTCCCTCTCTACAAATTTTTTTCCCCCATATTTCGACGGGAAAAATCGTCTGACATGGGTTTTTTTGGACATTGTTTTTTCCTCTCCTGAAAATCCCCCCCCCCCCCCCCCCCCACCATATTTCGACGGGAAAAATCGTCTGACATGGGTTTTTTCGACATTTTTTTTTTTAAATTTTTGAGGGAAAATTTTTTTTTCCTCTCCTGAAAATTTTTTTCCCTCCATATTTCGACGGGAAAAATCGTCTGACATGGGTTTTTTTGGACATTTTTTTTAAAAAAATTTTTGAGGGAAAATTTTTTTTCCTCCTGAAATATTTTTTCCCCCCATATTTCGACGGGAAAAATCCTCTGACATGGGTTTTTTTGGACATTTTTTTTTACATTTTTGAGGGAAAATTTTTTTTTCCTCTCCTGATAATTTTTTTCCCCCCATATTTCGACGGGAAAAATCCTCTGACATGGGTTTTTTTGGACATTTTTTTTTCCTCTCCTGAAAATTTTTTCGCCCCATATTTCGACGGGAAAAATCCTCTGACGTAGGTTTTTTTGGACATTTTTTAAAAAAATTTTTTTTTCCTCTCCTGAAAATTTCATTCCCCCCATATTTCGACGGGAAAAATCGTCTGACATGGGTTTTTTTGGACATTTTTTTTTCCTGTCCTGAAAATTTCTTTCCCCCCATATTTCGACGGGAAAAATCGTCTGAGATGGGTTTTTTAGGACATTTTTTTTTTTTAAATTTTTGAGGGAAAATTTTTTTTCCTCCTGAAATATTTTTTCCCTCCATATTTCGACGGGAAAAATCGTCTGACATGGGTTTTTTTGGACATTTTTTTTTCCTGTCCTGAAAATTTTTTTCCCTCCATATTTCGACGGGAAAAATCGTCTGACATGGGTTTTTTTGGACATTTTTTTTGAAAAAAAATTTTTTCCTCCTGAAAATTCCCCCCCCCCCCCCCATATTTCGAGGGGAAAAATCCTCTGAAATGGGTTGTTTTGGAGATTTTTTTTTTTTAAATTTGAGGGAAAATTTTTTTTCCTCTCCAGAAAAATTTTTTTCCCCATATTTCGACGGGAAAAATCGTCTGAAATGGGTTTTTTTGGACATTTTTTTTTAAATTTTTGAGGGAAAATTTTTTTTCCCTCCACAAATTTTTTTCCCCCATATTTCGACGGGAAAAATCGTCTGACATGGGTTTTTTGGACATTTTTTTTTTTAATTTTTGAGGGAAAATTTGTTTTCCCTCTCTACAAATTTTTTTCCCCCATATTTCGACGGGAAAAATCGTCTGACATGGGTTTTTTTGGACATTGTTTTTTCCTCTCCTGAAAATTCCCCCCCCCCCCATATTTCGACGGGAAAAATCGTCTGACATGGGTTTTTTTGGACATTTTTTTTTAAATTTTTGAGGGAAAATTTTTTTTCCTCCTGAAATATTTTTTCCCTCCATATTTCGACGGGAAAAATCGTCTGACATGGGTTTTTTTGGACATTGTTTTTTCCTCTCCTGAAAATTCCCCCCCCCATATTTCGACGGGAAAAATCGTCTGATATAGGTTTTTTTGGAGATTTTTTTTTTTTTAAATTTTAGGGAAAATTTTTTTTTCCTCTCCTGAAAATTTTTTTCCCCCCATATTTCGACGGGAAAAATCGTCTGAAATGGGTTTTTGAGACATGTTTTTTTTTTTTTAATTTTTGAGGGAAAATTTTTTTTCCCTCCACAAATTTTTCCCCCCATATTTCGACGGGAAAAATCCTCTGACATAGGTTTTTTTGGAGATTTTTTTTTTTTAAATTTGAGGGAAAATTTTTTTTCCTCTCCAGAAAAATTTTTTTCCCCATATTTCGACGGGAAAAATCGTCTGAAATGGGTTTTTTTGGACATTTTTTTTTTAAATTTTTGAGGGAAAATTTTTTTTCCCTCCGCAAATTTTTTTCCCCCATATTTCGACGGGAAAAATCGTCTGACATGGGTTTTTTTGGACATTTTTTTTTTAAATTTTTGAGGGAAAATTTGTTTTCCCTCTCTACAAATTTTTTTCCCCCATATTTCGACGGGAAAAATCGTCTGACATGGGTTTTTTTGGACATTGTTTTTTCCTCTCCTGAAAATCCCCCCCCCCCCCCCATATTTCGACGGGAAAAATCGTCTGACATGGGTTTTTTCGACATTTTTTTTTTTAAATTTTTGAGGGAAAATTTTTTTTTCCTCTCCTGAAAATTTTTTTCCCTCCATATTTCGACGGGAAAAATCGTCTGACATGGGTTTTTTTGGACATTTTTTTTAAAAAAATTTTTGAGGGAAAATTTTTTTTCCTCCTGAAATATTTTTTCCCCCCATATTTCGACGGGAAAAATCCTCTGACATGGGTTTTTTTGGACATTTTTTTTTACATTTTTGAGGGAAAATTTTTTTTTCCTCTCCTGATAATTTTTTTCCCCCCATATTTCGACGGGAAAAATCCTCTGACATGGGTTTTTTTGGACATTTTTTTTTCCTCTCCTGAAAATTTTTTCGCCCCATATTTCGACGGGAAAAATCCTCTGACGTAGGTTTTTTTGGACATTTTTTAAAAAAATTTTTTTTTCCTCTCCTGAAAATTTCATTCCCCCCATATTTCGACGGGAAAAATCGTCTGACATGGGTTTTTCCGACATTTTTTTTTTTAAATTTTTGAGGGAAAATTTTTTTTTCCTCTCCTGAAAATTTATTTCCCCCCATATTTCGACGTGAAAAATCGTCTGAGATGGGTTTTTTTGGACATTTTTTTTTTTAAATTTTTGAGGGAAAATTTTTTTTCCTCCTGAAATATTTTTTCCCCCCATATTTCGACGGGAAAAATCCTCTGACATGGGTTTTTTTGGACATTTTTTTTTACATTTTTGAGGGAAAATTTTTTTTTCCTCTCCTGATAATTTTTTTCCCCCCATATTTCGACGGGAAAAATCCTCTGACATGGGTTTTTTTGGACATTTTTTTTTCCTCTCCTGAAAATTTTTTCGCCCCATATTTCGACGGGAAAAATCCTCTGACGTAGGTTTTTTTGGACATTTTTTAAAAAAATTTTTTTTTCCTCTCCTGAAAATTTCATTCCCCCCATATTTCGACGGGAAAAATCGTCTGACATGGGTTTTTCCGACATTTTTTTTTTTAAATTTTTGAGGGAAAATTTTTTTTTCCTCTCCTGAAAATTTATTTCCCCCCATATTTCGACGTGAAAAATCGTCTGAGATGGGTTTTTTTGGACATTTTTTTTTTTAAATTTTTGAGGGAAAATTTTTTTTCCTCCTGAAATATTTTTTCCCTCCATATTTCGACGGGAAAAATCGTCTGACATGGGTTTTTTTGGACATTTTTTTTTCCTGTCCTGAAAATTTTTTTCCCTCCATATTTCGACGGGAAAAATCGTCTGACATGGGTTTTTTTGGACATTTTTTTTGAAAAAAAATTTTTTCCTCCTGAAAATTCCCCCCCCCCCCCCATATTTCGAGGGGAAAAATCCTCTGAAATGGGTTGTTTTGGAGATTTTTTTTTTTTAAATTTGAGGGAAAATTTTTTTTCCTCTCCAGAAAAATTTTTTTCCCCATATTTCGACGGGAAAAATCGTCTGAAATGGGTTTTTTTGGACATTTTTTTTTTAAATTTTTGAGGGAAAATTTTTTTTCCCTCTCTACAAATTTTTTTCCCCCATATTTCGACGGGAAAAATCGTCTGACATGGGTTTTTTTGGACATTGTTTTTTCCTCTCCTGAAAATTCCCCCCCCCCCATATTTCGACGGGAAAAATCGTCTGACATGGGTTTTTTTGGACATTTTTTTTTAAATTTTTGAGGGAAAATTTTTTTTCCTCCTGAAATATTTTTTCCCTCCATATTTCGACGGGAAAAATCGTCTGACATGGGTTTTTTTGGACATTGTTTTTTCCTCTCCTGAAAATTCCCCCCCCCATATTTCGATAGGAAAAATCGTCTGATATAGGTTTTTTTGGAGATTTTTTTTTTTTTAAATTTTAGGGAAAATTTTTTTTTCCTCTCCTGAAAATTTTTTTCCCCCCATATTTCGACGGGAAAAATCGTCTGAAATGGGTTTTTGAGACATGTTTTTTTTTTTTAATTTTTGAGGGAAAATTTTTTTTCCCTCCACAAATTTTTCCCCCCATATTTCGACGGGAAAAATCCTCTGACATAGGTTTTTTTGGAGATTTTTTTTTTTTAAATTTGAGGGAAAATTTTTTTTCCTCTCCAGAAAAATTTTTTTCCCCATATTTCGACGGGAAAAATCGTCTGAAATGGGTTTTTTTGGACATTTTTTTTTTAAATTTTTGAGGGAAAATTTTTTTTCCCTCCGCAAATTTTTTTCCCCCATATTTCGACGGGAAAAATCGTCTGACATGGGTTTTTTTGGACATTTTTTTTTTAAATTTTTGAGGGAAAATTTGTTTTCCCTCTCTACAAATTTTTTTCCCCCATATTTCGACGGGAAAAATCGTCTGACATGGGTTTTTTTGGACATTGTTTTTTCCTCTCCTGAAAATCCCCCCCCCCCCCATATTTCGACGGGAAAAATCGTCTGACATGGGTTTTTTCGACATTTTTTTTTTTTAATTTTTGAGGGAAAATTTTTTTTTCCTCTCCTGAAAATTTTTTTCCCTCCATATTTCGACGGGAAAAAATCGTCTGACATGGGTTTTTTTGGACATTTTTTTTAAAAAAATTTTTGAGGGAAAATTTTTTTTCCTCCTGAAATATTTTTTCCCCCCATATTTCGACGGGAAAAATCCTCTGACATGGGTTTTTTTGGACATTTTTTTTTACATTTTTGAGGGAAAATTTTTTTTTCCTCTCCTGATAATTTTTTTCCCCCCATATTTCGACGGGAAAAATCCTCTGACATGGGTTTTTTTGGACATTTTTTTTTCCTCTCCTGAAAATTTTTTCGCCCCATATTTCGACGGGAAAAATCCTCTGACGTAGGTTTTTTTGGACATTTTTTAAAAAAATTTTTTTTTCCTCTCCTGAAAATTTCATTCCCCCCATATTTCGACGGGAAAAATCGTCTGACATGGGTTTTTCCGACATTTTTTTTTTAAAATTTTTGAGGGAAAATTTTTTTTTCCTCTCCTGAAAATTTATTTCCCCCCATATTTCGACGTGAAAAATCGTCTGAGATGGGTTTTTTTGGACATTTTTTTTTTTAAATTTTTGAGGGAAAATTTTTTTTCCTCCTGAAATATTTTTTCCCTCCATATTTCGACGGGAAAAATCGTCTGACATGGGTTTTTTTGGACATTTTTTTTTCCTGTCCTGAAAATTTCTTTCCCCCCATATTTCGACGGGAAAAATCGTCTGAGATGGGTTTTTTAGGACATTTTTTTTTTTTAAATTTTTGAGGGAAAATTTTTTTTCCTCCTGAAA
The DNA here is from genome assembly GCA_951215215.1 of Andrena trimmerana. Taxonomy (NCBI): domain Eukaryota; kingdom Metazoa; phylum Arthropoda; class Insecta; order Hymenoptera; family Andrenidae; genus Andrena; species Andrena trimmerana. The sequence continues at coordinate 2,342,179 of CATNUO010000106.1, forward strand.
TATTTTTTCCCTCCATATTTCGACGGGAAAAATCGTCTGACATGGGTTTTTTTGGACATTTTTTTTTCCTGTCCTGAAAATTTTTTTCCCTCCATATTTCGACGGGAAAAATCGTCTGACATGGGTTTTTTTGGACATTTTTTTTGAAAAAAAATTTTTTCCTCCTGAAAATTCCCCCCCCCCCCCATATTTCGACGGGAAAAATCCTCTGAAATGGGTTGTTTTGGAGATTTTTTTTTTTAAAATTTGAGGGAAAATTTTTTTTCCTCTCCAGAAAAATTTTTTTCCCCATATTTCGACGGGAAAAATCGTCTGAAATGGGTTTTTTTGGACATTTTTTTTTTAAATTTTTGAGGGAAAATTTTTTTTCCCTCCACAAATTTTTTTCCCCCATATTTCGACGGGAAAAATCGTCTGACATGGGTTTTTTTGGACATTTTTTTTTTAAATTTTTGAGGGAAAATTTGTTTTCCCTCTCTACAAATTTTTTTCCCCCATATTTCGACGGGAAAAATCGTCTGACATGGGTTTTTTTGGACATTGTTTTTTCCTCTCCTGAAAATTCCCCCCCCCCCCCATATTTCGACGGGAAAAATCGTCTGACATGGGTTTTTTTGGACATTTTTTTTTAAATTTTTGAGGGAAAATTTTTTTTCCTCCTGAAATATTTTTTCCCTCCATATTTCGACGGGAAAAATCGTCTGACATGGGTTTTTTTGGACATTGTTTTTTCCTCTCCTGAAAATTCCCCCCCCCCCATATTTCGACGGGAAAAATCGTCTGATATAGGTTTTTTTGGAGATTTTTTTTTTTTTAAATTTTAGGGAAAATTTTTTTTTCCTCTCCTGAAAATTTTTTTCCCCCCATATTTCGACGGGAAAAATCGTCTGAAATGGGTTTTTGAGACATGTTTTTTTTTTTTTAATTTTTGAGGGAAAATTTTTTTTCCCTCTACAAATTTTTCCCCCCATATTTCGACGGGAAAAATTCTCTGACATAGGTTTTTTTGGAGATTTTTTTTTTTTAAATTTGAGGGAAAATTTTTTTTCCTCTCCAGAAAAATTTTTTTCCCCATATTTCGACGGGAAAAATCGTCTGAAATGGGTTTTTTTGGACATTTTTTTTTTTAATTTTTGAGGGAAAATTTTTTTTCCCTCCACAAATTTTTTTCCCCCATATTTCGACGGGAAAAATCGTCTGACATGGGTTTTTTTGGACATTTTTTTTTTAAATTTTTGAGGGAAAATTTGTTTTCCCTCTCTACAAATTTTTTTCCCCCATATTTCGACGGGAAAAATCGTCTGAAATGGGTTTTTTTGGACATTTTTTTTTTTAATTTTTGAGTGAAAATTTTTTTTCCCTCCACAAATTTTTCCCCCACATATTTCGACGGGAAAAATCGTCTGACATGGGTTTTTTTGGAGATTTTTTTTTTTAATTTTTGATGGAAAATTTTTTTTCCCTCTCCAGAAATTTTTTTCCCCCATATTTCGACGGGAAATATCGTCTGACATGGGTTTTTTTGGACATTTTATTTTAAATTTTTGAGGGAAAATTTTTTTTTCCTCTCCTGAAAATTTTTTTCCCCCATATTTCGACGTGAAAAATCGTCTCACATGGGTTTTTTTGGACATTGTTTTTTCCTCTCCTGAAAATTCCCCCCCCCATATTTCGACGGGAAAAATCGTCTGATATAGGTTTTTTTGGAGATTTTTTTTTAAAAAATTTTAGGGAAAATTTATTTTTCCTCTCCTGAAAATTTTTTCCCCCATATTTCGACGGGAAATATCGTCTGAAATGGGTTTTTTTGGACATTTTTTTTTCCACTCCTGAAAATTCGCCCCCCCCCCCCCACCCCCATATTTTGACGGGAAAAATCCTCTGACATAGGTTTTTTTGGAGATTTTTTTTTTAAAGATTTGAGGGAAAATTTATTTTTCCTCTCCTGAAAATTTTTTCCCCCATATTTCGACGGGAAATATCGTCTGACATGGGTTTTTTTGGACATTTTTTTTGAAAATTTTTTTTCCCCCCATACTTTGACGGGAAAAATCCTCTGACATGGGTTTTTTTGGATATTTTTTTTGAAAAATTTTTTTTCCTCTCCTGAAAATTTTTTTCCCCCCATATTTCGACGGGAAAAATCGTCTGACATGGGTTTTTTTGGACATTTTTTTTTTAAATTTTTGAGGCAAAATTTTTTTCCCCCATATTTCGATGGGAAAAATCGTCTGACATGGGTTTTTTTTGGATATTTTTTTTGAAAAATTTTTTTTCCTCTCCTGAAAATTTTTTTCCCCCATATTTCGATGGGAAAAATCGTCTGACATGGGTTTTTTTGGATATTTTTTTTGAAAAATTTTTTTTTCCTCTCCTGAAAATTTCTTTCCCCCATATTTTGACGGGAAAAATCCTCTGAAATGGGTTTTTTTATATTTTCTTTTTTTAAATATTTGAGGGAAAATTTTTTTTTCCTCTCTTGATAATTTTTTTTCCCCCATATTTCGACGGGAAAAATCCTCTGACATGGGTTTTTTTTGAGATTTTTTTTTTAAAAATTTGAGGGAAAATTTTTTTTCCTCTCCTGAAATTTTTTTTCCCCCCATATTTCGACGGGAAAAATCGTCTGACATGGGTTTTTTTGGACATTTTTTTTTTTTAATTTTTGAGGAAAATTTTTTTTTCCTCTCCTGAAAATTTTTTTCCCCCATATTTGGACGGGAAAAATCGTCTGACATGGGATTTTTTGGATTTTTTTTTTAAATTTTTGAGGGAAAATTGTTTTTTCCTCTCCTGAAAATTTTTTTCCCCCCATATTTCGACGGGAAAAATCGTCTGCTATGAGCTTTTTTGAGATTTTTTTTATAAAAATTTCAGGGAAAATTTGTTTTTCCTCTCCTGAAAATTCCCCCCCCCATATTTCGACGGGAAAAATCGTCTGACATGGGTTTTTTGGATTTTTTTTTTTTTAATTTTTTGGGAAAATTTGTTTTTCCTCTCCTGAAATTTCCCCCCCCCCCCATATTTCGACGGGAAAAATCCTCTGACATGGGTTTTTTTTGATATTTTCTTTTTTTACATTTTTGAGGGAAAATTTTTTTTTCCTCTCTTGATAATTTTTTTCCCCCATATTTCGACGGGAAAAATCCTGAAATGGTTTTTTTTGGAGATTTTTTTTTTTAAATTTGAGGGGAAATTTGTCTTTCCTCTCCTGAAAAATTTTTTCCCCCCATATTTCGACGGGAAAAATCGTCTGACATGGGTTTTTTTGGACATTTTTTTTTTTTAATTTTTGAGGGAAAATTTTTTTCCCTCTCCACAAATTTTTTTCCCCCATATTTCGATGGGAAAAATCGTTTGACATGGGTTTTTTTGGATATTTTTTTTGAAAAATTTTTTTTTCCTCTCCTGAAAATTTTTTTCCCCCATATTTTGACGGGAAAAATCCTCTGAAATGGGTTTTTTTTTATATTTTCTTTTATTAAATTTTTGAGGGAAAATTTTTTTTTCCTCTCTTGATAATTTTTTTTGCCCCATATTTCGACGGGAAAAATCCTCTGACATGGGTTTTTTTGGAGATTTTTTTTTTAAAAATTTGAGGGAAAATTTGCTTTTTCCTCTCCTGAAAATTTTTTTCCCCCCATATTTCGACGGGAAAAATCGTCTGACATGGGTTTTTTTGGACATTTTTTTTTTAAATTTTTGGGGGAAAAATTTTTTTTCCTCCTGGAAATTTTTTCCCCCCATATTTCGACGGGAAATATCGTCTGACATGGGTTTTTTTGTAGATTTTTTTTAAAAAAATTTTAGGGAGAATTTGTTTTTCCTCTCCACAAATTTTTTTTCCCCCCATATTTCGACGGGAAAAATCGTCTGACATGGGTTTTTTTGGCCTTTTTTTTTTTTTAATTTTTGAGGGAAAATTTTTTTTTCCTCTCCTGAAAAATTTTTTCCCCTCATATTTGGACGGGAAAAAACGTCTGACATGGGTTTTTTTGGATATTTTTTTTGAAAAATTTTTTTTCCTCTCCTGAAAAATTTTTTCCCCCCATATTTCGACGGGAAAAATCCTGACATGGGTTTTTTTGGACATTTTTTTTTAATTTTTGGGGGAAAAATTTTTTTTCCTCCTGGAAATTTTTTCCCCCCATATTTCGACGGGAAATATCGTCTGACATGGATGTTTTTGGACATTGTTTTTTCCTCTCCTGAAATTCCCCCCCCCCCCCATATTTCGACGGGAAATATCGTCTGACATGGGTTTTTTTGTAGATTTTTTTTAAAAAAATTTTAGGGAAAATTTGTTTTTCCTCTCCAGAAATTTTTTCCCCCCATATTTCGACGGGAAAAATCGTCTGACATGGGTTTTTTGGACATTTTTTTTTTTTAATTTTTGGGGGAAAATTTTTTTTTCCTCTCTTGATAATTTTTTTCCCCCATATTTCGACGCGAAAAATCCTGAAATGGTTTTTTTTGGAGATTTTTTTTTTTTAAATTTGAGGGAAAATTTGTTTTTCCTCTCCTGAAAATTTTTTCCCCCATATTTCGACGGGAAAAATCGTCTGACATGGGTTTTTTTGGACATTTTTTTTTTAAATTTTTGAGGGAAAATTTTTTTCCCTCTCCACAAATTTTTTCCCCCCATATTTCGATGGGAAAAATCGTCTGACATGGGTTTTTTTGGACATTGTTTTTTCCTCTCCTGAAAATTTTCCCCCCCCATATTTCGACGGGAAAAATCGTCTGACGTGGGTTTTTTTGGAGATTTTTTTTTTTAAATTTGAGGGAAAATTTGTTCTTCCTCTCCTGAAAATTTTTTTCCCCACATATTTCGACGGGAAAAATCGTCTGACATGGGTTTTTTTGGATTTTTTTTTTTTTAATTTTTGAGGGAAAATTTTTTTTTCCTCTCCTGAAATTTTTTTTCCCCCCATATTTCGACGGGAAAAGTCGTCTGACATGGGTTTTTTTGGACATTTTTTTTTTAAATTTTCGAGGGAAAATTTTTTTTCCCTCTCCAGAAATTTTTTCCCCCCATATTTCGACGGGAAAAATCCTCTGACATGGGTTTTTTTCGACATTTTTTTTTTTAAATATTTTATGGAAAATTTTTTTTCCCTCTCCAGAAATTTTTTTCCCCCATATTTCGACGGGAAATATCGTCTGACATGGGTTTTTTTGGACATTTTTTTTTTTTATTTTTGAGGGAAAATTTTTTTTCCTCTCCAGAAATTTTTTTCCCCCATATTTCGACGGGAAAAATCGTCTGACATGGGTTTTTTTGGATTTTTTTTTTTAAATTTTTGAGGGAAAATTTTTTTTTCCTCTCCTGAAATTTTTTTCCCCCCATATTTCGACGGGAAAAATCGTCTGACATGGGTTTTTTTGGACATTTTTTTTTTAAATTTTTGAGGCAAAATTTTTTTCCCCCATATTTCGATGGGAAAAATCGTCTGACATGGGTTTTTTTTGGATATTTTTTTTGAAAAATTTTTTTTCCTCTCCTGAAAATTTTTTTCCCCCATATTTCGATGGGAAAAATCGTCTGACATGGGTTTTTTTGGATATTTTTTTTGAAAAATTTTTTTTTCCTCTCCTGAAAATTTCTTTCCCCCATATTTTGACGGGAAAAATCCTCTGAAATGGGTTTTTTTATATTTTCTTTTTTTAAATATTTGAGGGAAAATTTTTTTTTCCTCTCTTGATAATTTTTTTTCCCCCATATTTCGACGGGAAAAATCCTCTGACATGGGTTTTTTTTGAGATTTTTTTTTTAAAAATTTGAGGGAAAATTTTTTTTCCTCTCCTGAAATTTTTTTTCCCCCCATATTTCGACGGGAAAAATCGTCTGACATGGGTTTTTTTGGACATTTTTTTTTTTTAATTTTTGAGGAAAATTTTTTTTTCCTCTCCTGAAAATTTTTTTCCCCCATATTTGGACGGGAAAAATCGTCTGACATGGGATTTTTTGGATTTTTTTTTTAAATTTTTGAGGGAAAATTGTTTTTTCCTCTCCTGAAAATTTTTTTCCCCCCATATTTCGACGGGAAAAATCGTCTGCTATGAGCTTTTTTGAGATTTTTTTTATAAAAATTTCAGGGAAAATTTGTTTTTCCTCTCCTGAAAATTCCCCCCCCCATATTTCGACGGGAAAAATCGTCTGACATGGGTTTTTTGGATTTTTTTTTTTTTAATTTTTTGGGAAAATTTGTTTTTCCTCTCCTGAAATTTTTCCCCCCCCCCATATTTCGACGGGAAAAATCCTCTGACATGGGTTTTTTTTGATATTTTCTTTTTTTACATTTTTGAGGGAAAATTTTTTTTTCCTCTCTTGATAATTTTTTTCCCCCATATTTCGACGGGAAAAATCCTGAAATGGTTTTTTTTGGAGATTTTTTTTTTTAAATTTGAGGGGAAATTTGTCTTTCCTCTCCTGAAAAATTTTTTCCCCCCATATTTCGACGGGAAAAATCGTCTGACATGGGTTTTTTTGGACATTTTTTTTTTTTAATTTTTGAGGGAAAATTTTTTTCCCTCTCCACAAATTTTTTTCCCCCATATTTCGATGGGAAAAATCGTCTGACATGGGTTTTTTTGGATATTTTTTTTGAAAAATTTTTTTTTCCTCTCCTGAAAATTTTTTTCCCCCATATTTTGACGGGAAAAATCCTCTGAAATGGGTTTTTTTTTATATTTTCTTTTATTAAATTTTTGAGGGAAAATTTTTTTTTCCTCTCTTGATAATTTTTTTTGCCCCATATTTCGACGGGAAAAATCCTCTGACATGGGTTTTTTTGGAGATTTTTTTTTTAAAAATTTGAGGGAAAATTTGCTTTTTCCTCTCCTGAAAATTTTTTTCCCCCCATATTTCGACGGGAAAAATCGTCTGACATGGGTTTTTTTGGACATTTTTTTTTTAAATTTTTGGGGGAAAAATTTTTTTTCCTCCTGGAAATTTTTTCCCCCCATATTTCGACGGGAAATATCGTCTGACATGGGTTTTTTTGTAGATTTTTTTTAAAAAAATTTTAGGGAGAATTTGTTTTTCCTCTCCACAAATTTTTTTTCCCCCCATATTTCGACGGGAAAAATCGTCTGACATGGGTTTTTTTGGCCTTTTTTTTTTTTTAATTTTTGAGGGAAAATTTTTTTTTCCTCTCCTGAAAAATTTTTTCCCCTCATATTTGGACGGGAAAAAACGTCTGACATGGGTTTTTTTGGATATTTTTTTTGAAAAATTTTTTTTCCTCTCCTGAAAAATTTTTTCCCCCCATATTTCGACGGGAAAAATCCTGACATGGGTTTTTTTGGACATTTTTTTTTAATTTTTGGGGGAAAAATTTTTTTTCCTCCTGGAAATTTTTTCCCCCCATATTTCGACGGGAAATATCGTCTGACATGGATGTTTTTGGACATTGTTTTTTCCTCTCCTGAAATTCCCCCCCCCCCCCCATATTTCGACGGGAAATATCGTCTGACATGGGTTTTTTTGTAGATTTTTTTTAAAAAAATTTTAGGGAAAATTTGTTTTTCCTCTCCAGAAATTTTTTCCCCCCATATTTCGACGGGAAAAATCGTCTGACATGGGTTTTTTGGACATTTTTTTTTTTTAATTTTTGGGGGAAAATTTTTTTTTCCTCTCTTGATAATTTTTTTCCCCCATATTTCGACGCGAAAAATCCTGAAATGGTTTTTTTTGGAGATTTTTTTTTTTTAAATTTGAGGGAAAATTTGTTTTTCCTCTCCTGAAAATTTTTTCCCCCATATTTCGACGGGAAAAATCGTCTGACATGGGTTTTTTTGGACATTTTTTTTTTAAATTTTTGAGGGAAAATTTTTTTCCCTCTCCACAAATTTTTTCCCCCCATATTTCGATGGGAAAAATCGTCTGACATGGGTTTTTTTGGACATTGTTTTTTCCTCTCCTGAAAATTTTCCCCCCCCATATTTCGACGGGAAAAATCGTCTGACGTGGGTTTTTTTGGAGATTTTTTTTTTTAAATTTGAGGGAAAATTTGTTCTTCCTCTCCTGAAAATTTTTTTCCCCACATATTTCGACGGGAAAAATCGTCTGACATGGGTTTTTTTGGATTTTTTTTTTTTTAATTTTTGAGGGAAAATTTTTTTTTCCTCTCCTGAAATTTTTTTTCCCCCCATATTTCGACGGGAAAAGTCGTCTGACATGGGTTTTTTTGGACATTTTTTTTTTAAATTTTCGAGGGAAAATTTTTTTTCCCTCTCCAGAAATTTTTTCCCCCCCATATTTCGACGGGAAAAATCCTCTGACATGGGTTTTTTTCGACATTTTTTTTTTTAAATATTTTATGGAAAATTTTTTTTCCCTCTCCAGAAATTTTTTTCCCCCATATTTCGACGGGAAATATCGTCTGACATGGGTTTTTTTGGACATTTTTTTTTTTTATTTTTGAGGGAAAATTTTTTTTCCTCTCCAGAAATTTTTTTCCCCCATATTTCGACGGGAAAAATCGTCTGACATGGGTTTTTTTGGATTTTTTTTTTTAAATTTTTGAGGGAAAATTTTTTTTTCCTCTCCTGAAATTTTTTTCCCCCCATATTTCGACGGGAAAAATCGTCTGACATGGGTTTTTTTGGACATTTTTTTTTTAAATTTTTGAGGGAAAATTTTTTTTCCCTCTCCAGAAATTTTTTTCCCCCATATTTCGACGGGAAATATCGTCTGACATGGGTTTTTTTTGGACATTTTTTTTTTTTAATTTTTGAGGGAAAATTTTTTTTCCCTCTCCAGAAATTTTTTTCCCCCATATTTCGACGGGAAATATCGTCTGACAAGGGTTTTTTTGGACATTTTTTTTTTTAATTTTTGAGGGAAAATTTTTTTTCCCTCTGTAGAAATTTTTTCCCCCCATATTTCGACGGGAAATATCGTCTGACATGGGTTTTTTTGGACATTTTTTTTTTTAATTCATGGGGGAAAATTTTTTTTCCTCTCCAGAAATTTTTTTCCCCCATATTTCGACGGGAAAAATCGTCTGACATGGGTTTTTTTGGATTTTTTTTTTTTAATTTTTGAGGGAAAATTTTTCTTTCCTCTCCTGAAATTTTTTTCCCCCCATATTTCGACGGGAAAAATCGTCTGACATGGGTTTTTTTGGACATTTTTTTTTTAAATTTTTGAGGGAAAATTTTTTTTCCCTCTCCAGAAATTTTTTCCCCCCATATTTCGACGGAAAAAATCCTCTGACATGGGTTTTTTCGACATTTTTTTTTAAAAATTTTTTATGGAAAATTTTTTTTCCCTCTCCAGAAATTTTTTTCCCCCCTATTTCGACGGGATATATCGTCTGACATGGGTTTTTTTGGA